>VDFB02075321.1:225088336-225120678 GCA_007258455.2 Sequoia sempervirens | reverse complement strand
ATGGAAAGAAGTACAATCTGATTCTAAAAATTTTGAAAAAAATATATTTAGAATTTACAGACAGAATTTCACAAAACTCTAGTTTGCATCATCTTCAAATTTCTCATGGTTTAGCTGTTATAGGTGTCTGAAAGTGAAGATTTGAAAAAGCAAATTATTCTAGGTGTCAGTTTGGCCAAAATTATGAAACCACTATTGTTAGGATCCTTACAGAGCTAGAGATAAAAAAGATAAAAAATTGGGCCCTTCAAAGTAAATTGGAAGATTTGGGAGCTAAGGTTGCGGCACTTGATAAGAAAGAGGTGGAACGAAGAGAATATGGTGTCAGCAAAGATATCTAGTACCAAGCTGGCAAGGATAGAAATGTTGAAATTGAGTTGGAGAAAATGAAAAATATTGTCAAAATTATTGCCGAGCAAAACAATCGTATGCCAGACACAATGCCATCATCATCAACGCCATGACTGAAAAATTGGACAAAGCTCAATAGGGATCGTTGGTGGTTGATCTAGAGGAAATCAATGAAAGAAACCAGGAGGAGGATGCTGGCATTTCTAAGAGAACCAGGGCCAATTTGAAGAGGAAGGCTCCTCCCACTCCGCAAATGATTCAAATATTTAAGAAGGGCGTTCAAGATATGCAGAACCTGGAGGCGGAGATAGAGTCTGTCCTGAAGACTCTGAGTTGATTGCGCTAGTCTTTTGTTGGCTTTTCTCGGCCTTTTGTTTGACCTTCTGGTCTTTTGTTGGTTTCTTTGCTTATTCAGGTTTTCCTTTATGCAGCTAATTTTGTCTCTTGGACTTTTTTTTATCTATCTTTGTATGTTTAAACTTTGTGGTTTCAGGTCCCTGTAAAACCTGTTTTTTCCTTTTCAAAAACATCTAACATCACTATTCCATTAGTCATTAGAATATCCATAAGCATATATCAATATGATAAGAATATCTATAAACACACGTGATAATTCCTAACCTAGAACATCACACATAGTCATGACAATGATCTAAGCATATCATTATTAAACGTCACTACTTCATCAAATATCCTTAAATAAAAACATTAAACAATAAACATAACCTATATAAACCTAGCATCTTAACAAGTCTTGAGTATTACATCATCTAATATAGTAACATACTGTAACAAATGTCATTATAAAATGTTTTAATCACAAGAAAAGAGTACTTGAGACATAAAATGAATCCACAAGCATCTGATATAAACATCATAAAAGGGTGAATCATGGAGGGGCACTACATTATATTTATAAAATATAATAATTCAAGTAGCCAAATCTTAAAACTACAAATCTCCATAGACAAGCATGAATAGTCAAAGTGTAATATCTTTCTCTAGATCAATATTTCAACTTGCTACTTCAAGATCTCCACTTTCTAGTTTAAATAGTGTGACATCTCTATAACAACATTGAGATTTTTTTCATTGTGATTACTTATTGTGACTTCTTTTTCTTTAAGAATATCTTAATTTGACAGTACAAATGTGATAGTAAGATAGAGCTATGAAATTTCCATCATAATATTAATGAAATTTTTAAATCAATGATATATTTAAGGGCCTTCTCTTTGAGGATTCATCCTCTCTAGTGTAATCCTCCTTGAAGATAAGGGCATCATGATAGCTAATCAAGAACATTGAGATTAGGACCACACAACATAGTAGGAACATGATGTCTCCTCCTTCATAACAACAATATTTGAGGACAACACCATTGGAATTGAGAAGGATTATGATGTTCCATGGGTTGTGTCTTCTTCTAGTAAATAAAACAACATGACATAGAATAATATAAATAAATAAAATTTTCAATGATGATCAACTACTTCATTCTCTCAAACACTATGATATCTTTGAGGGCATATATCTCGTTGGTGGTATCTTCTTTGGTTCTCTACTAATATCCTCTTCCTAAGTCCAGTGTGTTCAAAAATCCTTCACTAGAGGTCTACTTAAGAGGATTGTTGTGGTGCTAGGTGTTTATTGTGGTGATGGCTCCCACTTCAACAATGACCTCGGTCATTAGGTTCTTGATGATCATTCTACAAGCATTCAAATTAATAGTAATTAGTTTATGTTATGTTTTGATCTGATTTTTGCATTTTGCTTTGGCACTAATTTTGTATAATAATAAAAATTAGGCTGGTTATTCTCGATTTATATCTCTACTATAATAATCCATCTTGTGTATTTGTTTATATTATTAAAAAATATTTATGTGTATTGCATCTTATTCATATATATAGTGTTATAACAAAAAACTTGTAATAAAAATGGTTCAAGTTAATATAAGTTTAAATAAATATAATTTTATATGAAATCATTCACTAATCTTTACAAAATAATTTTATTTTTCTTGGTTTATATCTCTGCTATTGCAATCCAACTCTATGTACTCATTTATATTATTAATAAATATTTATAGACCCATATTGAATCTTATATATATATATAACAAAAAAATTCTAATAAAAATGTTTCAAGTTAATTTAAGTTTAAATAAATCTAATTTTATATACAATCATTCATTAATCTTTACAAAATAATTCTATTTTATTTTAAAATAAAGTAAAAAACTATATTAAATGGCATTTGGTCTATTGATGAAGTTTAATGACTCATAATTTCCTTTATATAATAAATTAAATTTTAATTTTTAGTTAGAGATAGTAATACTCAATGTCATATTGTATTATAATGATGATTTCAAGAATTGAGTGGTTTAAATAAAACTTTCTACCCATTATTTAATGAAACTTTGTGTATAATATAATTTTTCTTTAATGTACACCTTTTTATTATATTTCTCTTCTAAATTTGCTAAATTTATTTACTTTTCACATATACTTTTACATTTGTATAAATATACTTTATTTTTTGTTAAATATTAATTACATATTATTAAAACTAATACAACTTAAAATATATAGTATAATCTTCTATAAATAAAACAAATTAACTCTTATATATAATCCTCTCAATTAAATGCATACATTTATATATTATTTATATAATATAGATATGTAAGTAAATTTATTATTTTTATATATATGAAATTGATGCATATGATATATTAATGGATCTCATTCTCAAGGCATCTATTTTTAACTCGATTCTAAGTTTATTTTTCTATATTTTAGAGATTTTTTATTTGTATATAGATATAATCCTCTATAGTTTAGATTGGTCGCATGAGAAACCTATAGACTATATGGGGAAGAAAGGTTAGATAGGATTAAGGGATACTTGTATATTTAAAATTAAACTTTTAAATAACTCTTAGATAATTAAAATAATTTATAAAAATAGTTTTCAAAATATTCTTTAGTATAAAGTTTTTCTTTTGTCAATTTGTTCAATTATCTTTAGCAAAATTATTGTTTCATTAAAATTATGTTGTTTATATGTTGCACTTCTAGATACTTCTAGTATATCTATCTTTTTTTAAAAATATGCAAAAAACAAGGAAATATATCATTATGGATAATGCCTAGTTTTCACTATATTTTTACATTTCTATAAACCAACTTTAACTTTTCTTAAATATTGATATTATGATTTTATCTTAATATAAAGATTGCCATTTTTTTACATAGTTTTAATCCTCCAATAAAATATTATTCCATATGATTTAATTCCAAATAAATAGGTTAACCTACTATTTAAG
Organism: Sequoia sempervirens; assembly: GCA_007258455.2. Lineage (NCBI taxonomy): Eukaryota > Viridiplantae > Streptophyta > Pinopsida > Cupressales > Cupressaceae > Sequoia > Sequoia sempervirens. The sequence goes on along the minus strand of VDFB02075321.1, from coordinate 225,116,993 downwards.
CTTAACTTTTTCAAGAAGTTCTATATCATCTAATATTTTCTTATCTTGAATAATTTTAAGCTCACCATAGGTTGATTATTTTTTAGTGCAAGATCCTTGACATCATAAGGGATGGGACTAATATTATACCTTTGATAATTTTGATGAAATGGATACCCCTTATTCCTTAACTCTTAGCTAAAGAAATATCAACTAAAACTCTTACTCCCTTATCATATTAAGAAAATAATCTAAGTTTAAAATAAAATACATTTTAAAACAAAAAAAAGAATTATTCATATCATTCCAAAATATAATCTTTGTTATCCTTTTTAGTTAATTTTAAAAATTAAATAAAATTATTCAAAAAATAAATATTAATAATAAAATTATTTGATTCCATCTAGTTCTTTACAAGAATTTGGATTCATATACAAGAGAAAACAAGCAAATATTGAATTAAATGGAATTCCCTAATTTAAGAATGTGTGGAGAATGACCATGCTTTACCCAAAGCCAAAAGTAATGGCTATTACCATTCTGCTCATTAGTGTACATTACTTGCATGGGGATGCCTATTTTCAAACTAGATGATCTCTTCAAACCAGCATCAATTCTAGAATGATCAAATGTAATACTCTACAACTTCAGCAAAAAATCTAATATCCTTATGGTGTTTCATTATATTTTTTATTATTTGAAACAACATACCATATACTCTATTTATTATCAGCATCTTTTTTTTTTAATCTATCTATCATAATAAAGTTCCACTTCATTTATCTAGGTCAAAATAAAGGATCCTATACCTAACTAGGGGGCACTTTCCCTTGACCTAGGTTTTGAATCGAATTATTGTGCTTATCTTTATGTGCATGCATATAGATCTAAACTTTGACATTGAAATGAACACAAACTACACATTACAAAAATATTTATACTTTCACAAAATAATGAGCAAATAAATCTCAACTATTGAACTAAGTTTGTGGCTTGCATAGCTTATTTCCTATCTTTAGCTATCACAATCAAATAATTTAAATGCCTTAACTAAAAATATCTTTCCTACAATAGGAACTTTCAAAACAAATTCATTCCTTAATGGATGCATCATTCCTACAATAGGAAATATCAAAACTAAGCTTACCTTTTGGTAGCTATTGATTTTTTAAAATTGTTTTTTATTTTTTCTTTCTATATTTTATCCTTTGTCTCACTTGTATGCTTGCTTGATGAATCCTAGATATCTTGGTGCACTTAGAGTAGCTTGGAATGGGGCATGGCCATTATCTTGTGTATGTTGTGTTTGCAGGCCATCCTTATAATATTACTGGCATGCTTCACTTTCCTTATGAGTGATTGGGGTAGCTTCTTGCATGAGTACATGTCCTTTGCATATTAGGTTCTTCATACCTCTTTTGCACTAGGATTTCCATGTTCTAAGTCTCATTTCCTCACATATTCAAATAGGGTTGGTGGACATGACATTTACTTACCTTGTATGTGATTGGGGTAGCTTTTTGTATATACTTACATCCTTTGTATACTAGGTTCCTCATACCTTTTGTGCATTAGGATAATCATGCTTTAAATATTACTTCCTCATATATTCAGACATGGTCAATAAATCTAGTATATATGGATAACCTTTCTTTTTTTGCTATGCCAAAGCCCATGCAAGGGGTAAATGATACAAAAGGAATCCTAATTCTTCAAATATTTGTTCATGATATGCATTTGCTATATCAAAATATGGTTGCTCTTCACATATGTTAGCATAATCAAAAATTACAAAGCATCCTTTCATTTGGCATCCATCTTACATATCACTATTCATTGCATCTTCCATTTACAGGTTTCATTTTGATATTTGATCTTTGGTGGAGATTAATTTCATTGCATATCCAACATCCACAAATGTTAGCGTACATCAAAGTATCATAATCATAACATGTGCATCATAATCATCCATCATAATCACATTAAAATATCATAAATATCCATCACATACCTATGTATCATCATTATCATCACCATATAATCATCATTATCATAGACCTAGCTAATCCATCATGTTGTGAGTCCAGATGACTAAAAAATATTTTCTCTAGTTGATCTATCAAGGGGTATCTTACCTCCATTCTTCGATATCATTGGGACACATTGGGGCACGTCACTAGTAGATTTTTCATACTAGCTCTTTCCTTTGAAACAACACTATGTCTCAATGAGGGGGAAAATGTAAACATCTAAAAATGACTAATGCATAATTTGCATTTTTGTCATTTTATCTTTATTCTTATCAATTCTTCTATCTATAATGACTACATGAATTTTATTTATTTATTTAATTCATCACTTATTATTTTAGCTTCAAATATTTATTAAAATAAAATTTAAATTATTTTTGGTATTTAATTGGCTAACTCTCCTCTTAAAACTTATTTAATTAGCTAAATCTCCTCTTAATAACTAAATAAATTAAAAATATTTTTATATAAATCAAATTTTTCTCAATAAAATTAATACATATTGATTTCTCCAACAATGCTTATGAATTAAATAATAAGTTAATTTAATTCTTTCAACTATCCTATTCCATTAATTCGAATTATAGCTCCTACCCTATCTTAAATTTTTCTATCTATTGATCTTTATAATTATTGTCCACCATTGATCAAATTTCAAGTGAAGATCAAATTTCAAGTGAAACACATAAATGAAAGCCTTATTCATTCATATCCCCTAGAACATTATCTAGAGAACATAATTTCATATCATTTTAAATCTAGAGATCTAAAAAATTATCAAGCAAGCTATCATTATCAAGAAAGGTCATTATCAAGCAAGAGCAAGAGTATATTATCAAGAGCTCATTATCAAGATCACAAGAAAGCAAGTACTATTGAGCAAGATAATCATTTATCTATTATCCTTAAGCATATATCATTATCATTGCATCATACTATCATTGTGTTTTCATGGTTATATTACTTTGAAGAGCAACCCACAATGGAACACATCAAGGTTTTTGTTATACGCATATTGATTGTTATTTAATTCTAAGTCAATATTTTGAGCCTCATTGAGTGATTGTTGATGTGTGAATTTGGTACCTTCATTGTGTTGTTATTGTTTTGTATAATTCACATTTTCATCATCCGCAAGTAGTTTGAATATAATTTAATTGCACATAAATATGTTAATCTATTAGTTAAGCTTAACTCTTTTAAGAAGTTTTATATCATCTATTTTTAAAAATCTTTAATGATTTTGTGCTCACCACGAGTCAATGAGGGCAAGATCTTTGACACCATAAGGCATGAGACCATGATTATATTTTAGACAATTTTCATAAGGCATGAGACCACAATTATATCTTAGACAATTTTCATAGAATGTATACTCCTTCCTTAACTCTTAACTAAAGAAGTATCAACTAAAACCCATACTCTCTTACCATGTAAAAAAATAATTTAAATTTAAAATAAAATACAATTAAAACCAAAAAAAAACAATTGAATTTATTCATATTATCTTTGTTATTCTTTATAGTTAATTTAAAAAATTAAATAAACTTATTCACAAAAAATAAATAATAATAATAATAAAACTATTTGATTCAATCTCAGTTATTCAGATTCATATACAAGAGAACAAGCAAATAATGAATTAAATGGCATGCCCCGGTTTAAGAATGTGTGGAGAACGACCATGCTTGACCTAAAGCCAAAAGTAATGGATATAACCGTTCTGCTTATTAGTGGACATTACTTGCATGAGGATAACTATTTTCAAACTGGATGATCTCTTCAAACCTGCATCACCATTCCAGAATGATCAGCAAATCTAATACTCTGCAACTTCAGCAGAAAATAATATCCTCATATTATTTCATTATGCTTTTCATTTTTTGAAACTGCATGCCTTTTGCTAAGTAGATTGTAGCTGACCCACTTATCATATTTTCTTACTTATACCATCCAAATTTTTCTCCTCCTTAATCCTAGCTGATGGTGGTGCTTCTACCACTGTGGGCGGTTTATCCACCTCATCGTCCACAACATACACCCATTCATCTCCCAAATCATTTCTATGATTATCAGCCACTGTAGAATTGTCTTTCAAAGATTTCTCTTCATTCACCCCACAGACCACAATATACATACATTCATTTTCCACCTCATACATTTTTACATCTCCCACCTCACGGCTCGGACATCCATTCTTATCAGCCATTGCAGATCAATTGTCTTTTGAAACTCTCTCTGGAATTATAACAGTTCTAATTCGTAGGGAATGCTAATCAAGTAGTTATGAGAAGATTTTGTGGTCCCTATAACAGTTACAACAATCACATATATATATAGTGTAAATGTGTGGTGGGCAAGCCAAGGGAGAATATACACCTCAGTTCAAGAAACCTTCCTTGAATGAGTTTTGACAGATGGAAACGCGTATAATCAGACACAGCAGCTTGGATACGTAAAGAGCCCGATTTGGTGCAACTACTATTCAAATATTTGATTAAATTTGATTTACACGGGATAACCATTTCCTTGCTGCAAAAGCACGTATTCCACATGTCACAGGTATTTTTTGGGTCTGAAAACACAGGTATTATTGTGGCCTCATAACTTTCTCAGGTTAAAATTATAATTGATTATTTCTATATAGCCATTCGTACACATATGAAATGTAAGCTTGAATTTAATACATTAGATTATTGAAAGTTGTGCTTAGGAACCGTTAAAAACCTGGATCCCCATGGTGAGTCAGCCAGATTTCTCGACCTGCAATTTAATTTGGGCGCTGTTAAGCCATAAATGTTTTCTAGTTTACCTTGTCTATGCAAGTCGAGTTAGCTTGAACTGCATGGATATGGATGTAGATAAAAATACTTATTTTGTTTGTATTACTATATTGACAACTGGTAATTCTGTGACAAGTCTATTCAAATTATTTAAGTTGTGGTGAAATGAGAGGCGTAGGAGGGAAGGGCAATGAGGGCTTCCAAAACTGTTGAAGATGAGGTTGATTGACTAAACTGGCTTGGGGTTGAAGTTCAAGAATCCCAACTTGGGAGGAACTTTGCATTAAAGTAATTGAAACAGTCATGGATGGGGAACTTCCGTGCTTAACAATTCCAAATCATTACTGTGAACTTTCTTGAGCACCGGCAATAATAATAATATATTAGCTTCTGTTGATTCTTAGTGGTGCTTATGGTTTTAAGCATTTTTTAAGAAAGTTAAAATCAATGTAACTAAACACCTTTAGAAAGATTTTCTGGAACGGCCGAACATTTAAGGAAAACTTCTTTCTTGAGGTAGGCAGATTTATATTTGATAAGGCTTCACTGAAATTTTAAAATGTTAGAAATTAAAAGATATTAGAAAGATTTAATTATTTTTTAAATTTGTATTAGAGTATTATTTTATATTAGTAGGATTTTTTTAAAAATTATTGTTTACATTTCTAAATTTTTGTTTAGAGTTTTTCTTTTACTTATTTACAAGTCAATAGTGAATCTTTTTAAAGGAAAGATTCTTCTACCTTACTGATAAAGGGAGGTTGGTTAACTCTCTTGAAATCTTGGGTTGAGTTATATCATCTACCAAATCCTCCTCCTGCTAAAAAGATGATTGATTTTCTATCTCTTTATTCAAAAAAATTAAGTTGGAAGGAAAATCCTTCAATAAACAAACTTCAATTCTTTTGTTCAATATGATTAGCTAAAAATCCTTTTTTTTTTCTTATTTGAAGAAATTGTACATATGATGATGTGACTTTGCCTCATGTCACCTATTAGATTTTGAAGAAGCTTCCTTCTAAAATGATCTTTCACATAGTCCAAAATTTGTTACAAATTCTACCATCCTTTTGAAAGTGATGGCTTTTGGCAACCCCTTATCCAAATCCACTTAAACACAAATTTGAGTGTAAGTAGCATGGAAATACTCAAAGGTTTCAAGAAATGCATCTAAAAAATTCTCTAAGGATTGTTTATAGTAACTTTTACTCTAGAATCACACCAAAATTATTTAAATAAATCCAAAAGATGCACCAAAACAAGAGCCATACAAAAAGAATCACAAGGGGCCTAGAAATATTGATACCAACATTTCAAAACTCATAAAAGTAAATCATCCCAAAACCAAAACCTTGAATTGAGAAGATTCTTTTTGTCTTCTTATGAATCAAAAATAATAAAAATGAAACCATATGTTCACAATAAATACCAACTCTTACCTTTACTAATTTTTTCCACAACTTCGAAGACCAAGTTTATGCAAACTCTTCAAGTTCAACCAAAAACCATTGAAATTACCAATTAGAGCATAAAATTTCAAAATAATTACATATTTAATGAATCCATTATCTTAACCAAATCTAACCTAGGTAAGTGATCCACCCTTTTTATAAATGAACCTACTTTCTAAAATCTATATCTATAGCCTTTTTTAAAAATTCCTCAAGTATCCCTAGTTTACTTATTTATGTTAGGGGTCCCAAAATCAACCACAACTCCCCCCTCTCTTTCAAAGCCCTCACTACTCTTTACCTAGAATTTAAAATAGGTCTCTTAATCTCAAGATTCTCTCTAGATAGGATATGGAGGAAATTGATTTCCTATCCACTCTTTCACCCTTCATACCCTTAAATATATTAATGAGGAGCTCCACTTTGGATAGAGGAGGTTGGAGAAGAAAAATCGCATTCTAGGGAAATAACCAATAACCCATAAAAACCCCAAGAACTCTTGATTTATAGAGAAAAACTATCCAATTACTACCTTATTTATGCAATTTCCCATTGAATGGGACATCTTTTCATCAAAGGATGCACAAAAGTATGAAAGAGTAGTAACAAAATTCACTTTATGTAACTAATTTTAGCCATTTTATTACTTGTCTAGAATATTTAATATTTAATCTAAATTTTTATTGATGGTAATGTATATATGTATAACTTTTTTATAATTTTTTACATTAATTAAGTTGGATTAAAACTTATATCAAGAAAACATATTTTCTCATAGCTTGATGTGATTCATTTGTATAATTAATTGGAAAATTTAAAAATAGTAATCAAGTAAACTAGAGTACAAAGGTAAGAAGTGCACACCTTAACTTGCTTTTCCCTCTTTCTTTACACAACTTTGAATATATTATTATGATCTCAAGGGGTCCTCACATATTTATCTCATGCATGTTTATGCTCTCAAGGGAATCCTTAAAGAACTAACTAATTTTCACACATGTTCATATTTTTAAGGGGACTTAAAAGGACTTGAGTTATATGTCGAGGGTATTCAAATAATAAGTATTTTTGGAAGGTTAATAATCAAATTTACATTTTTTTTTTGGCTTGGGACATTTCAAAATTCTTCCCTTTCCATTGAAGAGAAGTAATGGGATGTCTCATTCTTGAGATATACATGACAAATTGATGGCAATAACCCACTAACCCTATGAAACTATAAACTCTAGATACATTTGTAGGTGCAATCCAATCCATAATAGCCTCAATATTTGAGAGATCCACTATAACACCCCCATCAAACATAACATGGCCCAAATACTTCACCTTAGATTGATAAAAATTACACTTCACAAAGTTGTTGAAAAGTTGATTCTCACAAAAACACTATAAAATGTAGTAGAAGTAGATTTCATATTCCTCTATTGTCCTCAATACCATTAGGGAACATAAGGAAAAATCAGTATATGAAAGTACAAACCACATTTTTCATGAGGCTCATGAAAACCAATAGAGAATTTGTCAACCTAAATAAAACTACAGTAAAGTCATTTGTATTGACTCTCAAATATTGTTTAATGAATATTAGCAGGTCCTAAATGTGAAGATGGTGATACTTGGACTTTAAGTCAATCTTAGAGAACACGTTGGCTTCCTCCATTTCAATCAAAAAAATTATCTATTATGGTAAGGGATAATGGTTCTTTATTATCACATTGTTTGATTATTAGTAATTAATACACAAAAAAAAAGAGATCTATCCTTCTTGATGAAGTTGACACATGCACTCCAAGGGGATATACCAGGATGGATGTGTCTATTTTCTAGTTACAATTTGAGATCACTAAGCTCCTAAGTAGTCATTATGTATGTTGTAAATGAGATGATTTTTCTCTAGGAATAAGATCAATATGAAAGTCTATATCTTTCTTTAGTGACATATCATGAATGACACTCATAAACAAAATATAACCCCTCAAGAGTGGGTGATCACAAAGGGTAATCTCATAGCACTCATCCTCCAATACCACATGTAAAGAAAAGGAATCCCAATAAGCTTGTACAATAGAATTAATGCATATATTTATATCTTAAACAATACACAATATTCTCACATGGGGTAACCTTTATGAGTAAAAACACTTAATATAATATTTTTTTTCACTATTGCAAAAACTCTACCCTTCTTAATTCAGAATAATGAATCTCTCATACTTCATTGTTAAGCATATGTGGATATAAATAGGCACATCAAAATTTATTTTACATGTTATATAAAATCATGCAAAAGATAAACATAAGTGCTTTACAATATGGATGAATATAGAACAAGCCCAAAATAATACTCCATTTTTTTTCAAAAATGACTTCTGCATTTTCCAAAATTAAAAAATTGTTAATGCATTTTCCAATCACTCATGTTGATCCTATCCCAACTATTAAACATAAGAAGGATACAACACTTATCTCATACCTATTACAAGATTAATTAGGTTTTGAGATTGACATAAGATAATATTGCTAATAAACAATTCTAACACACTTTCTCAATACAGTAAATCTAATCTAATTCAAAATTTCCCTCAAGCTAAGAAAATCCCAACTACCAGCTTTGTTAACCAAATTTTGCACACAGTTTTTCTTCAACATTATTCTAAGGAAGCAAAAAAGGCATAGAGACAAAAAAAACACAAAGGGCATCAACACAAATCATACTCCCCAAGGAAAAGCTCCAATGGTAGGAAGACACATTTTTATTTACTATTTTAAAGTAGGATGCATTAAGAAATCTTGATGCCTTTATGCAGGGCAGACAAACATCATGCTGCTCATACCCTCAAAATTTTTCAAAAAATTTAAGGCTTGACAACAGAATAAAAATATCTTTGTAGGTAATACTTCATGTGTGAGCTTCTTATCAAGATTTGACATTTAGCAGTTTGCTTCTATCTCTGTTTAGCAGTTCTTCGTTATGCTGACAAGTAAAATCCATGTACTCCTTTATCCAGCAGGTGAAGAAAATGTTGAGATGCTCACTCATCAATTTCTCTCTTTCCAGAGAAAATGTTGAAAAGGGTTTGTTTCCCCTTTATGCCATCTATCAGCATTTGCATTTTTGTCATCAGGTTCCTAAAGACAAGACCAGTGAAGAGCATCCTGCAAATTTTATGCTTTATCCAAGATAAACACAACATTTCTCACTCTTTTTTCTTTCTCTATCATTATCCACAAATATTGAAAATGGAAGATTTGTAAGACATGCACCCACAATACCTACTAAGGTCCCCTGGACAAAATTATTATATTCAAGTATGCTTTTGCTAATTTTGTAAAGGATGTTTCTCACTAGAGCCTCTAAAAGCTATTGTTTAGGATGGATTGATACTATTTCATTTTTGCAAGACATGACTTGCATTTTTTTTATTCCTTCTAAACATTCAATTATTTGAAGAGATGTTGCAAACCAGGGTCATCTGTAGCTGTAATGCCAAACTTAGGTGAATATTAATATTATAATAAATTTCTATGTGCCAATCAACTATAAATTCTCTATAATCACATCCTTGGTTCAGAAGGAATTTTTAAGTTTGTCATTTATTTTAAAATGTTTTTAAAAAACAATAATTAAAAAAATTGTTTTAAGGAAATAAATATATGTTTTTACTATATAAAAATTTTTAAGTAATGCAAATGTTTGAAATGGATATTAGTCTAAATAGCTCTAATTTTGTATACAATAATTTATTAATTTTTTATAAATAATTTTTTTTAATTTTTTAATTTTGGTTAAATGATACTTGGTCTATTGACGAGGTTTAATGGTTCATTAAAAAACTTAAGAAGAATCAAATATTAACCTTAATAGAAGGAGATAATAATACTCAATGTCAAATTGTGTTCATAATGATCTAAGAATTAAGTGGTTTTAATAAAACTTAGTGTTTAATATACTTTCTTTTCATAAATATTAATATTATTTTATTTTGATATAAAAATTTCAACTTGTATACATATTACTAATCCTACTATAAAATATTAAATCATCTAACTTAATTTCAAATAAATAGATTAACTTACCACTTTAGTGTAATTCTTTTAAGAAGTTCTATAGATCATCTAATTCTTTTTATTTTGAATGATTTAAACTTGATCAAAGTCAAATATGTTTCAAGGCAAGCTTTCTGACATCATAAAAAATGAGATTAAGATTATGCCTTAAATAAGTTTGATAGAGTGAATACTCCTCACTCCGTAACTCTTTAACTAAAAAGTATCAATTAAAATTCAATACTCTCTTATCAAATCAAAAAACAATTTAAATTTAACATAAATTCTTTAAAAACAAAAACAAAATTTAACCTCTTATAACTTTAGAATGACTAATTACATCAAATTATTTGATTCCATTTAAGTTCTTTACAAGAATTCAGATTAATATACAAGAGAAAACAAGGAATGAATGAATTACATGGCACGCCCCAGATTAAGATTTTGAGGAGAATGACCATCCATCGTTAAGATGCTCAGCAATGGCTCCTTCACCTACTGCACCTAAACCCACAAGTGATGGATATAACCATTCTGCTCACTAGTGGACATTACTTGTATTAGAATAGCTATTTTCAAACTAGATGATCTTAGCATTCTAGAATGATCAGCAAAACAAATAGTTTGCAACTAGAAAATCTCATAATTCTAAATTCTCTCATAATTCTATTCTATTCCATTATAGTTTTCTTAAGCAGATCAGAGTTGAGCCACTTGTCATATTTTCATGCTTATACCATCCAAATTTATCTCCTCATTAAGCCTGGCGACTTGTAGGTGTTTTATCACTGTGGGTGGTTTATTCACCCCACCATCCACCACATACATCCATCCATCTTCCACACCACAACTTGGTTTTCTATGCTTATCAACAACTGTAGAATTGTCTTTTGAATATTTCTCTTCATTAACCCAACTGGCCACTATACAGATCCATCCACCTTCCACCTCATATATCCATCCATCTTCTACCTCACAACTTGGGCACCTATTCTTATCAGCCATTGCAGATCAATTTTCTTTTGAATTTGTGAACCCTAATTCCAAACTTGCACGAACAAAGAAAAAAAATCACATTGTTAGGCCAAAAATGCAAGGTTAGAATAAGAATTCCCCATAAAATCAATTTTCATTGTTAAAGAACAAGGAAAAAGATGAAATAATTGAGCAAATACAAACAAAGATAACTATTCATTTTCTAAAACAAAGCAAATACTTGATCTTATGGGAAGATTGGTGCTATTTTGATGTGGAAAATAGCCCTTTCCCAACCCCTTTTTGATAAGCTCAATGATGAAACTACTTTGAAGATGCTATGAAGATCCAAATGACAATGATGGATTTGTGCATGAGATTGTGGAGAAAGGTACTAAGATTGTGGAGGATTGATACAATAGAGAAACTCTCTATTTATAACCAAGAAGAATAGAAGAATGCCAAACATGGAGGATGTGGGACTAAAGATCCACCAATGACAAGATTCCATTTGTCAACATGTGAGAGGTTGAGGAATGAGCACATTTTGGTCAATATGCCAAAGAAGGGGAGATTTGAAATTTGAATTTGGTGACAAGATGAGTTAAATGCTAAGTTTGACCTTTGCAAGAGACATGTAAGAGCTCTTAAATGCTCTGTTGGATGTACATGTCAATTTGGATTTGAATTCAAACTTGAGGGAATATTCCATTTTTATGCCATGTTGATGGAAAATGGAGATTTAATAAATTAATTAAAATCCTTTATTTGTGCAAGTGGGAAAATCTAGAGAATGTGACATGCATTAGATTAGATTTAATCCTGATTTAGTTAACTAAAGTGAAGATTAAGTTATTTGACCTTTTTGCTTTAAATTTATAGATTAAACTAAATCAAAAAGGAGATGAAAAGTAATTTAGACTTAGTTAAATAAATGTTTTGATTTATTTAGCTAAAGGGAATGATGTTAGTGGTTTAATTAAATAAGTTTGATTTATTTAATTAAATGAAGAACTTTAGAAGACTAATTAAATAAACTTGATTTATTTAATTAAAGAGATAACTTAGGAGGTTAGTTAAATAAACTTGATTTATTTAATTAAAGAGACGAATATGATAATAAAGAGATGATTAAGGATACCATGGAATTAGTGAATATGGATTAGATGCATGATGTCAATTTTGCATGTCTACAGAATCTCTCTCTAGAATTGTAATAGTTATATTTTCAAGGGAATGCTAATCAAGTAGGTATGAGAAAACTTTGTATTCCTTATGTCAGTGTATATTAATACTTGCTTACACATAGGTTGACCTAAGCCTACTTAGGCATTTATTGTTGTATGACTCATTGACATAGAGTAGATATTTTTTATATATTTTGCCCTCCTGATATTTTGTCCAACTCTTAGATATTTCTCCTTTATAAGGAGACCCTTGACTGTCTAATAATATGAAGAGGAGCTTATGCATTATCTGTGCTTGATTAAATCTTCTTTGTGATCACTGGTTCTTTCATGATATCAGAGTAGTCAAAGAAGTTTTCCATGCCATAGATGAATGTAGTAGACAAAGCACAAATGTTTCCTCTATTCTTAGCAATCGAAAGTCTTCTTTTTGCATTCAAAATCGTTGTTGAGGAAGCCAACTCTTGTTCATACCCTCACTCCTATCGTTCTTCCTTCACAAGCTCTCAACTTTAATCAAAGGACAAAATTTGAGGTGGGACACCTCTGTTCTAGGGGACGATTGATCCCACAGCCACCAGATCTATCCTCAGCACTATTCATGGCGTGCTTTGCTTTATTTGGGCAGTGAATGGTCATTGAATAACTTGCATACCTTGGTGTTTGGCACACAAATAGAAAGGCAGTGTTTGTTGAATCTTGGTGGAGGCTCGACACTCTTTTCCACACGGGACCTGCACTCACCTCTGCACTATGTGGCCTTCCAAAGCCAACGCATCTGCTAACATCAGCCTTTTAAATCTCTTTTTATTGAGACCCATGTCCGCTTTGATCTCACTACCTCTACTGGCGTTGAAGTCAACAAAGGTCACGCCTCACTCAAAGGCTCTATTGGCATGTATATTGAGTGCCAGGTGTGAGGGAGGTTGGCAGTAAGGTTTGACCTGCCTAGATCGCAGGAGAAGACTCGACTCACTGAAGAAGAAGCAATTTGTGGATCTGTGTGGAGTTTGGTCGCTACCCAACATAGCCCACACCCACTACTAGAAGCCCCGATTTTCTCAGCGACATGAGCATTTACACAGTGGCATGTATGCCAGGTTGAGTTGTTGACCCAGCCTCCTCCATCGACGCCAAAGACCACGCCCCACATTGGTAATTGCAGTTGTCTTTGAAGGTGGAATGTTTGGGACGCCAAACATGGGATGATACCTCTTGTCAAACCCATATCCATTCTGCAGGCCATAAGCAATTTGTGTAGGCCTACGTTGAACTTGGTCTGTTCATTGGACTTAGTCAAGTCCACTTCAAATTTCTTTAACATTTGTTTGATATTATTTAGTAAATTTTTCTTCTAACATTTATTATTACCCTTGCAAAATTATTCTAAACTATTAGTGGTTAATATTAACCATCAAACATTTGCTTATACACAAAGGGGAAATTATATTGCCATAGTTAAGAATTTGTAAAAGAAGAGTGAATATTTTTTTTGCAATGAATTTGGCAAAGGGGTTTGTTTCATTTTGCAAATAAAAGAGGAAAGTGCAAGTTATTTTGCCTTAGTTAAAAATTTGTAAAAGAAAAGTCAATTTTTTGCAATGAATTTGGAAAAATGGGTCATATGGGATTGTCTTGTCCCTTGTTCTTTCCTACCCATGAGAGCTTAATTTTCCTCTATTTTCCTCTCTCTTACCTTCTTAAAATATTTGATTTTTCCAAACTCTGTAAATGCAAATTTTATTGGTGTAAATTTGCAATAGAGTGAAATTATATTTTCAAACTCTATTCAATGATGGTGATTTCACACTAAATATAAAGTTCTTTTTTTCACCATCATTCTTGTATGCAAATATATGCACTAAAATAAAATGCCAAATAAAGGGGAAATCAAAAATATTAAAAAGGGGGGGTCATCTAATCTGGAGGGGTTCTTAATATTTAATTTTCTATTGTCTTAAAGAATTAACCTATTTGTAATCATGGGATATGAAACCCACTCTTCTGTAATCAACCTAAAACTGGGAAACTATAAGTCTTAGTGTGAAGGAATCCTGAAACATCTCAAATTCCATAATCTCATGTCATATTTGTATGGACTTATCCTTGAACTAGGTAAACAAACTCGGAAGGATAAATGGTTTAATATTCGTGATCATATTCATGGATTAATCGGTTTACATATTCTAGATAACTCTTTGTATGTCATCATGGATATTGAATGTCCACATGAATTATGGATCAAAATTTGAGAAATATATGGAGACTCCAATGTTTCTCCCTTCCCACATGATCCTACTATGATCATGGTGTGGCTGATGGGATATTAGTCTTCCTAGTGTCCAATTGACATAGAAGAAATCATCATTCCTCCACCTCTTGTTGCTTCATCGGATTTCATAGTCATTTTTTCAAGAGCTTCTAACACTTCTTTGCAACAGGATATTAGTCTTCCTAGCATTGTTGATTGAGATGCATATCTACCCGACATTTCATGTCTTTTTGTAGCAACCCACATTGCTGACATGGAAGCACACAGTGAGCACATTAGTCTTCTTTTTTTATGACAACTTCAATAAAGTTGCATTAGCCTTGTCTTCTTCAGATATGACTGCTCTTCCCATGTCACATGTTAGCATTGACTTGGAGATTCCTAAGCAACATTCAAATACATCATGGGCACCATCATCATCATTCTTGGATGAGCTTCAACTCTATTCAAGATCATACATACATCTTCTCACATGGGAAGACATCCTGCATCTTCAGTTGGTTTCATTTCTTCCCAAGGGAAGGAACATTGTGAAGCGTTCTTGGAACTTCATTTGCATCCTCTGTTCACTATCCAACTTTAATGTAGCAAGACATGTATTATGGGGGGTCTCATAGACCTTCTATTATTTTCACTCTTATGGAGGAAGTCATATATTGTACTTAGTTAAAGGAGTAGTACTTCTTCATGTGTATAATTTTCATGTATCTTTTCTCTCTTTTGGAGGGTAGTTTTTTCCCACAGGGTTTTTCACTTTTCTCAATTTCATGAGAGATTACTTTGTACATGGGTACCTAACATGGCTAGTAGTCGGGACCCATTTTATCCATACCCACCTAAGTTATGCTTAAGGGGGGGTGTCAGTGTATACATTAATACTTGCTTACACATAAGTTGACCTAAGCCTACTTAGGCATTTATTGTTGTATGACTCATTGACATAGAGTAGATATTTTCTAGATATTTTTCCCTCCTGATATTTTGTCCAACTCTTGGATATTTCTCCTTTATAAGGAGACCCTTGACTATCTAATAATATGAAGAGGAGCTTATGCATTATATGTGCTTGATTAAATCTTCTTTGTGATCACTAGTTCTTTCACCTTATAATAGCTACAACCACATATGCATAGAGTAAATAAGTGGTGGGCAACAAGAAGGGGATATATATCTTAGTTCAAGGAACCTTCATTGAATGAGATTTGACAGATGGAAACACGAAGAAGAATATGATCAGATGATGCAGTAGTGTGGTATCCTAATTTAGTGCAACCACTGTTCAAATATTTGTTAAAATTTGATTTACATGGGATAACTTTTTTCTTGTTGCAAAATCGCATATCCATAGAGGAGAAAGTTGTGCTGAGGAACAGTAAAAAACCTACATCACCATTGTGAGTCAGCCAAACTTGTAAACCTACAATTTATATTAAATGCGTTAATCCAGAAACATTTTCTAGTTTAGCTTTTCTCCGCAAGTTGAGTTAAAACGAGCAGCACGGATAAGGATGTAGATGAAATACGTGTTTTTTTTGTATTACTATATTGACAATGGTTATTCTAAGTTAATTTTCATCAAAGTTGTAGTGAAATGAAAAACATAGGAGGGAAGGACACCGAGGGCTTCCAAAACTATTGAAGATGAGGTTGATTGACTTTTCATTGGTTTGGGGTTGAAGTAGAGGAATCAAGTTTCCTGCACACAGAATCATTGAAAAAGGCAATTGCTTCTCATGTTGTTTAACAATTCCTATCATTACTGCAAACTTTCTAAAGCACCAACATAATAATATATTAGCTTCTTTGATTCTTAGTGGTGCTTATGATGTTAAGCATTTTTAAAGAAGATTATATCAAATATAACTCAGAAAGATTTCCTAGTACAACCAAACATTTAAGGAATATAGTTTCTTCTTTTTTTTTAAATTATGGAGATCTACTTTTGATAAAACTTAACTCAAACTTTAAAATCTTTGAAACTAAAAGAATATTTAAAAGATTTAATTTATTTTTCTTAATTTGTTAGTAGATTATTATTTTATATATTAGTCAATTTTTTTTTCTTTTGAATTATTGTTTACATTTTTATTTTATTTTTAAGTTTTTCTTTTAGTTATTCACAAGTCAATAGTGAAAACTTTTGAAAGAAATATTCTTCTACTTTAGTGATAATGGAAGGTTGGTTAAATATCTTGGAATCTTGGGTTGAGATATATCATCCATGAAATCCTTCTTGCACAAAGTATATGGCTGATCGCCTATCTCTTCATTCTAAGAAACTAAATTGAAAGGGAAATCCTTCAATAAAAAAATATCTCCAACTTCTTTCAGTAAATAGGATTCATAAAAAATATCATCTTTCTTATTTTTATAAACTGTGTGATGATGCAACTTTGCTTCATGTCACTAATTAGTGTTTGAAGAAAACCTCCTTCTAAATTGATCTTTCACATACTCATAAATATGTCACAAAAATCTACCATTCTTTTTCAAAGCAATGGATTTCAACAACCTCTTATCCAAATCCATTTGAACACAAATTTGAGCATAACCAGTATAGAAATGCTCAAAGTTTTCAAGAGATGCATCCAAACATTTATCTAATGCTCATTTCCAATAACTCTTATTTTAGAACCACACCAAAATTATGTGGATATATACAAAAGGCACACCCAAATAGGTATGATAGAAAAAAAATCATGAAGGGTCTAGAAAGATTGATACCAAGGTTTCAAAACTCAAAATGTAATCTTCTAAAACCACATCCTTGAATTGAGAAGCAATTTTTTTTTATCTTTTTATGATTCAAACATAATAATAAAGAAACCATATGTTCACAATAAATATCAACTCTTGCTACATCACCAATGATTTCCATAATTCTAAAACCACTCACGCAAACTGTTTTAATTTAGCAAAAACTAATGAACTTACCGATTTTTTTATGTTAGAGATCTTGTGCACATTTATAGAGTTTGTGCAATTTTTCTATCAGATGTTCTATAGTAATTTGAGTAGTAAGAACATGATATTTGGTTAGCATATCATATGGTTAGATAATTGTACATTACAATTCAAAAACTTGTGACTATTTTATTGGTTGAGTAGGATGGATAAGATGAGTGATATTCAACATATGTAAAATTTATCTGAATTTAGATATGGAAAAAGGGAGCATGATGGTGCAAAATAATGTAATAAAAGAGCCTTACAATAAGAAGAGTTAAAGTAAAAAAATAGAGTAAAGTTGACAAATGTAACAACATCATTGAATAGTGTAACTCTACAATGATTCTAAATAATGAAGATAAGTGTATAGCTCATAGATTCTTTTGGTTGCTAGAAGAAGCCAAAATTATAAAATCTGAAGATTATTGTACATTGACATGATCAAGTGACTTCCACTCATTAAAGAAGCTCAAATGTAGGTTTATAGACTATTCATATGAGGTAGATAATGTGTTTTTGTTCTTCATGTGTAAATTTTACTTGGAATGAGTGTGATTCAAAAGAGGGTTAATGAATGACATGCTAGACATTTAAGCCTATTCAAGACATATTAACTTCCAAGAGCACTACAACTCATAGAGACAAAATCATCATTTGATTTTGACCATATTTAAGATCTAGTTCAACCAAGAATTATAGATGTATTATTTAATAAAAAATAATATTTTATCTTATTATGTAGTATATCTTAGTAAATACATAATTAAATGTGGGGCATGTTTACATAGCTTTGTAGATGAAGATAACAAAAAAGGAACAAATTATTATGTCACTATATTGAGACAAAAATACATTGGAATTCATTATCATAGATGAAGAAGAAATTTGATAGCCTATAGGATTGATGGTTGTTATTGGAGCATGTCTTTAAAGAAAGTAATAAATGAAGAATTTCAATGTGTGGGTGTTCAAGGACATTGACACATAGGGAAATTCTTCATTATTATATCCTTATTGAGGCAACAAATATTCAATTGATCAAATATGGATGCAGACCATTGAATAGAAACTTGTGGAAAGTTTACGAGTCTAACCACAAAGAATACTTGGCACAATAAAGCTCGTAGAGTAGATTTATATGATTCATTAGATTGAATTTTCTGAATGACACAAAGGTTGTACATAGTTTGTAAGTATGTTATTTACTTCTTAATTTATTTGATTTTAATATGTTATTTACTTCTTAATTTATTTGATTTAAGAATGTTATATATTTTTTAATATAGGACTTTGATTTGAGAATGTTATTGACTTCTTAAAATGTAATTTAGTGGTGCCAAAAAATCTTCCACCTTCTTGTGGTTAGTGTTAATATGTAATTTAATATTCATGAAGCAAAGAGAAGCTCAATTTTTTAAAATTAGTAAATAGGTCTCCAACCCTTTTTTTTCACTATCTATTTAAAGAGATAAAATCAAACCCTATTCATGTATATTTTTTTCCTGCTTAAAAATATATTCATGAAAAGGTTTCTCCTTCACATATATAGATTTGGTACAACTTCTAAGATATCAAATCATCATTAATATTGCAGATGCTTTAGCCTCTTCTTATTAGATTTATAAAATATAATAAGTCAAAGTAGCCAAATCCTTAAAATACAAATCTCCATAGGCAAGCATGAATAGTCAAAGAGAAATATCTTTCTTTATCAATATTTCAACTTGCTACTTCAAGATCTCCATTTTCTAGTTCAATAGCATGACAACTCTATTACAACGCCAAAAAAATTTCCATAATGATTCCCTATTGTGACTTCTTCTTCTTTAAGAATTTATCTTAGTTTGATAGTACAAATGTTACAACAAGATGGGTTTATGAAGTTCCCATCATACAACATTAATCAAGTTTTCAAATTAATGATATATTTAGGCACTTCCTCTTCGAAAATCCATCTTTTCTAATCTAATCCTCCTTGAAGAGGAGGGAATCATGATAGAAAAGCAAGAACATAGAGATTTGGACTACACAACAAAATAGGACCATGATGTCTCCTCCTTCATAACAACAATATTTGACAACACCATTGGAATTGAGAAGGATTGTGATGTTCCATGGGTTATGTCTTCTTCTAGAAAATAAACCAACACGACATAGAATAATAAAAAGAAATAGATTTTCAATGATGATCAACTATTTTATTCTCTCAAACACTATGATAGCTCTGAGGGTATATATCTTGTTGGTGGTATCTTCTTTGGTTTTTTGCTAATATCCTCTTCCTTGGTCCAATGTGTTCAAAAATCCTTCACTAAAGGTCTACTTAAGAGGATTGTTGTGGCATTGGGTGTTTAGTGTGGTGAGGTCTCCCACTTCAACAATGACCTCAGGCCTTAGGTTCTTGAAATGATCACTCTACAATCATTCAAAATAGTAATTAGTTTTTTTTTTATGTTTTGATCTAATCTGTGCATTTTGCTTTGACACTAATTTTGTATATTTCTCTACTCTAGGACCTATGTAATCATTTTTTTTAATTTCAGACTCATTTTTATTAGTTTATATCTCTGCTTCAGCAATCCAACTCTCTCTATGTACTCGTTTATATTATTAATAAATATTTATAGGTGTATTGCACCTCTTACTTAATATGTATAGAGTATTATAACAAAAAATTGTAATAAAATGTTTCAAGTAAATAAAAGTTTAAATAAATCTAATTTTATATACAATCATTCATTAATTTTTATAAAATAATTTTATTTTATTTAAAAAAGCTATATTAAGTAACATTTGATTTATTGATGAAGTTTAATGACTCATAACTTTTTTACATAAGAAATCAAATCTTATTTTTTAATAAGAGATAGCAATACTCAATGTCAAATTGTACTATAATGATAATTTCAAAATTGAGTGGTTTACATAAAACTTTATATCCATTACTTAATGAAACTTTGTGTATAATATACTTTTTCTTTAATGTACACCTTATCATTATTTTTCTCTTCTAAATTTGCTAAATTTATTTATCTTTTCTTATTCTTTTACATTTATATAAATCTACTTTATTTTTTCTTAAATATTAATTACATATATTAATCAAAACTAATACAACTAAAAATATATAGTATAATCTTCTATAAATAAAACAAACTAAATCTTATATATAATCCTCTTAAGTAATATTACCCTCAATTGGATGCATACATTTATACATTATTTATATAATATATAGATATGCAAGTAATTTTATTCTTTTATATATACAAGGTTGATGTTAGTATACTTTTTTAGCGTATTATACATTAATGGATCTCCTTCTTAAGGAGTCTATTGTTAATTGGATTCTAAGTTTATTTTTATGTATTTCAAAAATATTTTATTTGTATATAGATATAATCCTCTATAGTTTATTATGACAAGTATAGGTTATATAAGAAAAAAAAAAAGGTAAATGAGATTAAGAGATGCTTCTATAATTAGAAATGTACTTTAAAATAACTCCTAGATAATTAAAATAATTTGTAGAAATATTTTTCAAAATATCTTTTAGTACAAAATTTTTCTTTTGTCAAGTTATTCAATTATCTTTAGAAAATTATTCTTTCATTAAAACAAGTCAATTAGTGGCAGTACTACCTTTTTAGTATTCTAATTAGAGATTTGTAGAGTTGGAATAAAAATAAATGTAAGTTTAATTAATGTGAATAAAATTAAATGTAATTTTTTTTAATTGTTGTATTTTAGTTTTGACTTTTATATTTTGTGTTTTGTTTGATTAATAGTGTTGGTTTTTTATATGTTTTGGTTATGTAATGTAAATATCTTGTTTGATGTTAAATATTTGAAAATAAAATAAATTGGAATAAATGTTTGTTGTTTGGTGTTTTTTTTTAAAATTAAAGTTGAATACATTTAAATATTTATATAATGAACCCATTCATTGAGAGAAGGAAGTAGTTTATGAATTATTTGTACTAGACATAACTATGACTAATAAAGTTGAAGTTGAGTTTGTTCTTTAGAATAAATATTTGCTAAACATTAAATAATCAAATGATTTATTATTAAAAATAATTCTTAATTGATTCTAGTTGATTTTGAATTTGATAGTGAAATATTCATATTATAGTTGAAGTTAACTATACTATTAATGATAATGTGGCTGAGTTTTCCACTCATGGGGTGATCTATAGGTTTAGGGGTTTTTCACCTAGCCTCCCTCAGCTACATTCTTGGATCACCAATGAATGAGAGCCTCTAATTTTTGGTAAAGTTCATATTTTCCCCATGGCTAAGGGGTTTTTTGTAGCTAAGTTTGACAATGCTTAGGACATAAATATCATTTTATGTGATAATTTTTTTAGCTGGGAGGACAAATATTTGCTCATGATTAAGCCCTGGCATTCAAATTTCAACCCTGCTTTTGAAAGTTTTAACAAGATCCCGATTTGAGTTCTTTTGCATAATCTTCTCCTCCACCTTTAGAGTGACTCTCTTCTGGAGGATGTTGGTGAAGCCATTGGTGATTTTTTGTTGGTGGATGATGAATCTTCTGACATTTTTCATTCCACCTTTGCCTGCATACTAGTTGAAATTAATGTTTCAAAAGGGCTGCCTGCTGAGGTTTTACTTAAATCTTCTAAGGGCTCTTGGGTCCAATCTTTGGACTATGAAGGGATTCCCTTTCAGTGTAGAAGATGTTTTAAAACAATTCATATTGCTACACAATGTGGATTTGAGAAAAAACAAAGACGGCTACTTGGTGGAAAGGCGCTTCTCAACAACATTATACAATTGAAAAGAAATCTGAACATAAGAGTTTTTCTGAAGTGATGCTTCTAATTCACAGGGTCTTGGGGATTCCCCTTTGGATGTACCAAATGGTGGGGCTACTAAGACTACCCCTAATGAGGAAGTGACTAGGTCTCAAGCTACCATTTCTAGTGATAGTGCCATGACTTCCATATCTAGTGGCTTTTCAGTTAAGTCTTTGTTTGCACGAAGGAATAATGATGAAATCTCTAAGACTATGGTTGCAGGCATTCACCTTCTAGAAAATAGTGAGTTGGCATGGCATGATAGGGCAACGCAAGTGGACAAAGGTTGGATCACTATTAAGGGAAAGAAAGCTAAACTCTGTAGGCCTTCTTTTGACATGACTCTTTGTTCCCACAAGAGTAGCTCTAAATGTAAATCTTGAAGGATCTTGTATGGGAGATGGTTTTTGGCTAACTATAGACTATCATTTTTGCAGCTTTGTTCTTGTTTGTAAAGGGTTTCGGGTCCCTTCAAAACCTATTTTTACTTGTATCAAAAATTATACTATTAATATAATAAATATATTATATTCTAATTTAATATTAATTATATAAAATAAGTAAATAGGTAATATTAATATATTAATATATTTTAAAATATTATTATAATTATTAATATAATGATTTACTATTATATTGATTATATTAATAGTAATAATATAATAATATTAATATTATAATTAACATAGTAGTTAGTTAAGATAGTTTATTAATATATATAAATATATTTGAAAGAGAAATTACAACATAAAATAACTTATATTATATATTATATAAATTAATATTACATATAATATAAATTAATATATTACCCATAATATAAGGTTAACTTATTTACCTACAAATTATTACCTATAATAATATAAGATATAAATAGAAATAGTATATATAAATTTATAAGAAGAAGGAGAACATATATAATCAAATTATACCATAAAATATTATAAACATAAAACATAGATAAAGATATTAGTTTAATGGAAAAAATAATACAATTTTTTTTTCCTTTAATAGTGTGAATCCAAATCTCTATAATAGTTAATTGTTTTTTGTAAGATTTTCTTTAATAAATAATAACAATTACATACATAAAAAAATCATTAAAAAAATGTCAAAATAAGTATTTAGAAAGATTTAATGAAATGATTTTATAAAGCAAAAAATGAAAAATCATTCTTTAAAGAAATATTTAATTTATTTTATCCGCCAATAACACACATAACTTTTTTAACCAATCATATGCACAAAAAATAATTTTTATAATTTGTAAAGTTAAATATTTTACAAGTTCACTTTACAAAATTGAATTTTATTTTAATTTTTGTTTAAATATTGTTTTTGATTGGTTGAAAACTAAATTATTAATAACTAGTTAACTAAAAAAAGCCAAAGTCATTACAATAGTACTATGCCTAAGGCAAGTACTAATAATGTTGTTTACATGTTACACCTCTAGATACTATTGGTATATCTATCTTTTTTAAAAATTATGTAAAAGACAAGGAAAAATATCATTATGGATAATGCCTATTTTTCACTATATTTTCACATTCCTATAAACTCAAGTGTGAGACTTGTTTCAGACTCAAATTTCACACTATATGTAGTCTATCAACTAATTAACATTTTGATTTTATCTTAATATAAAGATTGCAACTTTTTTTACATACTTTTAATCCTCCAATAAAATACTAGTTCATATGGCTTAATTCCAAATAAATAGGTTACCCTACTAATTAACTTAACTTTTTCAAGAAGTTTTATATCATCTAATATTTGCTTGTCTTGAATGATATTGAATTCCCCAGGGATTGATTATTTATGAGTGTAAGATCAAGGATGAGATCAATATTATACCTTAGACAACTTTGATGAAATAGACACTCCTTATTCTTTAAGTCTTAACTAAACAAAATATCACTTAAAAACCATACTCATCATATTAAAAAATAATCTAAATTTAAAATAAAGTAAATTTTTAAAAACCAAAAACAGAATTTACTTATATCATTCCAATATGTAATCTTGTTATCCTTTTCAATTAATTTAAAAAATTAAATAAACTTATTCAAAAAGTAAATAATAATAATAATAAAATTATTTGATTCATCTCGAAGTTCTTTACAAGAATTCAGATTCATATACAAGAGAAAACAATCAAATAATGAATTAAATGGCATGCCCCGGTTTAAGAATGTGTAGAGAATGGCCATGCTTGACCCAAAGCCAAAAGTAATGGACATAACCGTTCCACTTATTAGTGGACATTACTTGCATGAGGATACCATTTCAAATTGATGAGCTCTTGAAACCTCGTGATAGCATTCCTGCATCGATTAGCAAACCTGGTTTCTTCAACTTCAACTTCATAAAATCTAATATCCCATGCATAAATTTGATTTTTGGGAAAGGATAATTTGGAATCTTTTCCTATTTTAAAGGAGTAGCTACTGCTTAGGAAATAAAAATAAGCTGTCAAAAAATAGGGGGGGCTGAAAATAAGCAGCTACTTATTGTGAAAAATACCAGGTGGCTTCACAAATTTCCTTCCCTCCAAAATTTCCCTACAAAAATTATTATTAATAATATAATACTGTTCATTCATTTAAATTATCAAGCAGCAAACTGTGATACAGTGCAAATACAGAGCAACAGCAAGGTACATATTTTCATATATAGAAAATTAAATTTTCAATTTTATTGTAAGTATACATTTGATGTACAGTTCTTTAAAATATAGATCTTGCACTGCATCTACCCATTTTTAAAGAATTTAATTGCAACATAGATAATTTATGTTTGAATGCATACATTTCTTTTTATCTTTATTTATAACTATTTGAACTTGATAAGTGTTTTTATAAATTCTGTTATGAAGACGACAAAGCTGTGTCATTGGAGTATGATGCACATTGCAGATATGTTAAATGAAACAAGAAGATTACTAATTGGATTTAGGCTCAAACATGCACCGTACACAATGGGGAGGTTTACTTCAAACATGAGAATGGATCTCCACCATTCAATCCACATACAGTATACATGAGAATGGATCTCCACCGTCCCATCCATTATGCTATTAGATGATCAAAGGAGATGAAGGGGAATAGCAAAAGTTTTGAATATCTGAAATATGAATAGAGTAACCAAATCATTTAACTCCACATGAGCTACATGGCATTAGACTTCTTAAAATTTAATAGTCTGATAAGAGGAGTTACAAGCTGCAAAATATGAAATTATACAGAACATTCATCAAATACGATATAAATAAGATGGAGATTACACTATGGTTAACACACAAAATATGAGTTGATGAGAGTATTGGGTGCATGGCAACATTTTTGGGTAATAGGGGATCGATGGATCAAAACAGTAGGCATTTTAGTGATATCCCAATCTGTCCTGTCCATTAATTTGCAAGGGAAGTATTTGTAAGGTGTCATATTAAGGGGAGGTGGAATTTTTTTATTAATGGGTTTAGTGGACTGTATAATGCATTCGAATAGTAGGAGCCATTGCTCATGGAAAATCAACATTAAATCTATGGTTCACTGTTCAATACCATTTAATGTAACCCAAACATGTAAAATTAGTTTTTTATGTTGTTAAAAGACAACTGATATCAATTGTATGATTTTTATGTTTTTCTATTTCTATGCTGATCCAAACCATATTTCTTGTTTCTTTCTCTAAAATTGTTTTGGTATTGGACCTTTTGTAGATATCTTTGTTTTGTTTCATATGTTTAAATTAAATTTATTTTTTTATTCATCATCCAAATTGTCAATTTGGTTGTTTTAATGTAGGTTCCAACAATATATTATTTTCCATTGACAACACTACATTCCATCCAATTCCTCGACATGGTTTCTTGAATTTCACATCACTGCTTTCACAAGATGACATAACTGATAATGTGTTCTCCTCTACTGATGAATATTACCCAGATTTTGTTCCTAATACACAAGTGAACAATGAAGAAGTGGTCACTGAAGAAGTGGTCATTGAAAAGGTAGTTCCAACTAGTGAAGTAGAAGTCATAGAAAATCAATGTCATGCACCTTCTCAAGCAAAAAGCAGAGTTCATTGGAGCATTGCAAACACAATGGTTCTAATCGAAGCTAAGAGAATTGAGAGAGATGCACAATCAAGTGGTGGTGCAACGAAAAAAGCATTAAATTCCACTGAAAAGTGGAAAATTATTCAAGAATATTGCTCTACTCATGGTGTTCATCGCATAGCCAACCAATGTCGAGATCGTTGGGAGCATATTCAACCTAATTACAAAAGAATTAGAGACTATGAGCATAATATTCCATCTGGGCATAACAGTTATTGGAATATGACAAGTCGAGAAAGGGGTGAAAAGAAACTTCCAACAAAGTTCATTTTTGAGCTTTATGATGCAATGGAGACCACATTTGGTAAGGATCGAGCCATCAATCCGGGAAATATCACTATTTAATCTTCTGATACAACATATGTATTTGATGAAAATAATATTCCAAATGAAGATGAACCATTGCATGAACCTAAAACACCAAATATGGAAAGTCATGACCCATGTAGAAGTGGTAGTGAAAGGGACAAGCAATGCACAGGAAAAAAACTAAAATCAATTTCCAATGCAACAGGCATGAAGGATGTTATTATTGAGAACAATAGGTTGCTGATTTCTACTTTACAAATGGCTGAGGAGGGACGCATGAAACGCCATGAACAACGCTTGAACAAGGACGATTTGAATGAAGAAAGGCTACTGAAACTTGAAGAGCAGAAAATTAATGTCCAAATGAGCATGGTTTCAGCATTGAACAATATTGGTCAAGCAATGTTAAAAATCAGCCAATCATTTGCAAAAGAAGATTGATTATGTATTAGGAAAAATAAGCTTCAGCTTAGTTTTATTATGCATAGAATAAGTATACGTAAGAAGTGTAAAACACTAGATGGCATATTTTGCATGAAGCAGATATAATTGTAACTAAATGTAGAGTAGGAATTACTTTAGTTTTGTCTCTGTTTGAATGTATTCTCTGCTGTTAGAATAAGCTAAAGACCTCTATTTAGAGAGCCTATTGTAGTTTGTTTTTTATGAAGGATTTGAATAAAATTATGTCTTGCTGTAGCAATTGAGTTTGCTCTGTTTTTGCTCTGCCTTTCCAGCAGATAATATAAAATGAAGGAACATGATATAAAATAACTCAATTTAACAGTTAAAGTTACAATCCATTGGAAATTTTATGTGCTTGTAACAGTTACAGTCCATTGAAAATTTTAGAAAATCCTTGTTAGCTAATACTTTCCATGCTTTAGCTTCAAATTGGTAATTATTTTGCAAAAGAGCTGCCACAAATTTATTTAGTCATAAATTGGGGTTGTGTATAATAAATTTGGTTGACCTCTACCTTCTTTTTATTTATTGCTTCATATTTTTATCTTGAATTGTATCATTGATTCATATTGTTCTCTTAAATTGTATCTTTGTATTTGTAATTACAATATTATCAACCATGCATTTGTAATTGATTCATATTGCTGATTGTATCATACAACCATGTCCATTATTATAAATCTGTGAAAGTGATATTTCAAAATATTTTAATGAGATTTTTCTCTAGAATATTGTATTTCATTGTATTTTTAAGAGATAAATCTTGTATTAATATTGTAGGCCATTCCATATATGGCTGTACCATCATACTGTGAGCTGTTATTATTTCAATTTTTTAAAAAAGTGTTGTTCAGTCAATAAAGAGAGTTCTAAGTCAATCCCAAAGACCTTTGTACACTCTCCTATGAGAATCACAATGCTTGGAAAAGAAGCATTGAATGGTCTAAAGCTTAAGCGATTCATTTTAAGAGTTTTATTTATTTGTTGCAGCCATATTCATTATATTATATTGTGATGCTAGCTGCTGTTCTTCTCTTCAAAAAGCCAAATCAATATAATTTGGGAAAATTTTCCTAGCTACATCCATTGATGGTATTTTTTTTTTTTAATAGCAATTGGTTTGACAAACAATATCATCTCTTATATTATGGAGATTCTATTTTCTTTATAGTCTAAAATTAACAGCTAAATCAGGGATGTTTAAGCTATTACAATGTGAATATTATTAATATGGCTGCACTTTTGTATTAAATTGATTCTATTC
>VDFB02075321.1:225007333-225088236 GCA_007258455.2 Sequoia sempervirens | reverse complement strand
TCAGCGATATGAATATAACCAACAAAAATCTATTTTCTATAATTCATGGATTGAACTCTGTATTTTATATGCTCTCAATGTTTGTATGCTATGGAAATGCCATTACATTTTAAAAAAAAGTAGTTTCTTACTATTTTTCTTCAATTTTTTATGTTTTTTTGCAAATCTACCAAAAAACCCTAGTTTTTTCTACCAAAAAACAATATTTTGAAAAAAATCAAAAAATAAACAAATCTAATTGAAAATTTGATAAAAAATAAAGAACTTTACCTGTTAGAGATGGACTCCAAATCGGATATCAGATTTTGCTTTCCACTGTGCGCCCGCCGCCGTTGAGCCGAAAATAAATGTAAATGAGTTTTGGTCGGCCAATTCTTTTTATATATATACTTCAACAAAATCGGATATCCGATTTGGATCGGATATCCGATTCCTAAAACTAAGTTTTCCCTCTGCCTCGGTAGTCACCCCAGCTCCAAAAAGTCAACTCACCATTTTCGTGTTTTTGAGTCGTAGAAACACGTATTTTTTTCTCCATTGCCACTTTTTGGCATACCATGATCCTGCACATGCCCCTAATCCTCTGGCCTTTTTCAGTCTACATACAAGTTCCCATCCTATTAAAGGTAGTCCTTTCTTTTCTTCAACACCCAACCAAAGAAATATTTTTTGAATCTTTTCTATGGAAACTACAAACTTAGCAAGAATCTTAAAGAGGCTCGAGCATAGATCAGAAAATTCTGAAGAGACACTTTGAGGAGTTGAAGTTTACACGCTTGACTTAACAGAGCTACTTTCCAACTAGCAATCTTCTTGGAAAACCTCTCAACCAATGAAATCCAAAAGGATTCAAGGGGTTTAAGGCTTAAGGGTAAGCCAAGATAGGTGGCAGGCAAGGAATCCACCCTACAACCAAGGATTATGGCAATTTTGGTCTATTTGTGAGTCGGTGTGTTGAATAAGTAAAGAGAATTTTTTTGGTTATTAATCAGCTATCTAGACACTCTCCCATATTTATCGAGCAGAGATTTCAAATTTTTTCCTTCTAAGACCGAGGATTTACCCAAAAGCATAGTATCATCAACAAATTGTTGATGAGAACAAACTAGGTTACTTGAGGAAGGATTAAGACCAAGAAGGGATCTATTGTCAATCAACCTTTTCAGATTTCTTCCAAGACTTTCTGCCATGATAGTGAATAAAATAGGAGAAATAGGATCACCCTGTCTTAGACCTCTGGAACTTTGGAAGAAAGTTGTAGGGGATCCATTCACTAGAACATAAATAGAAGCAGTTGACACAAGATGTTCCACCATTTGAAGAACCCTATTGCAAAACCTGAAAGCCTTTAAAATTTTAAATAAGAAAATCCAGTCAACTCTGTCATAGGCTTTTGAGATATCAAGCTTCAAAAAAAAGCCTTCAGTCTTAGATTCAACCAAGGAATGGATATTCTCATGCACAGAAATAATAGAGTCAAGGATTTGTCTACCAGGGAAAAATCCATTATGTTGAGGTGAAATCAAAGTTGGCAAGAGAATTAAGAATCTTGAAGTCAGAACCTTCGAGATGATTTTATAGATCGAGTTGCAGAGACTTATGGGTCTGAAGGTCTCAAATTTCATCGCTCCAGACTTCTTAGGGATTAGAAGCAGGAAAGTTGTATTCAATTCTTTTAGGAGACTTTGGGATCCAAAAAATTATTTAACAACATTCACTACATCGTCTCCAACAATCTCCCAGAACCATTGGAAGAAAAACAAAGGGAATCCATCCTGTAATACCCCTCATGTAACTGCTTGTTCTTGACATTCTCTGTGATTTTGTTTGGCACATTGTGGTTTTGATGATACTATTGATATTATGTTGTGGTAGCTTAGACTGTTATTGATTATATTGCTCTTATGATGTCATGGATATTATAATGATATTTTATTACGATTGTTTTGATGGAGTTATTTGGAATGCAGTAGACTAGAGAATAGTAATTTATGTTGTGATGCAAATTAATGTAATTTCATAATGCATTAGATGATGATAAGATTGGTAAGGGGACAGGTAGCATCACTCGTTCGCGAGCGCCCTGCTACACTGCAAATCCTTCTCACGATGCTTTGTAATTGATTATATGTATATATGTTGTGTATCACCTTGTTGGATGTAGGCTTTGTAGGAATAAGACTCGATTCCACCTATTTCGATAGGTCTGGGCAAGCATTGAACCAACCCAATGGCAGGAAGTTGAACAAAGGTGACATGGAAGTAACTTCGTTGCAAGAGTCAACAGTCTTGTACCTTCTTGGTTTGTGCGTCTTGGTTATAGTCTTTGTGTTGTTGCATTGGTCTTTGTATGTTATTGTGATTTTATGATTTATCTAATGTGATGTATGATTTATTGTTGTGATTTAAATAATTAAACAATTAATAAAATAAAAAACATAAAATAATAAATAAATAAAGCAATAGATAAATATTAGTAGTAGTGGTAAAAATATTACATTTATTTTGAATCTTACAAATGGTTGATTTTAATTATTTTAATGTGCAAGTAATTATTTAATAAATTATTGTAGAGATGATGAATATATAAACAAATAAAAGTTCAAGCTTGTGGATTTAAATTTATTTAATTTTTAATCAAATGCATGATAAAAGAAAAGGAAATGTAAATGCATGAAAAAGGAAACAAATGAATATTTGAGGGTAGCAATTATTTTTCATTTTATTCTTGTGATGTGACCTCTGGTATTCACTGGAAGAGGAAATTGAAAGGGTTTCCTGGGTATTGATTTTAATAAGGGGTTTTCTTTGTTTGGGGTGTGGTTGTTGGAATTCTGGAGAAATTTTGTTTTCAACACTGCATTCTTGTTTTGTCTTCTGGAGAAATCATAAAAGAAGAAGGTTGGGTTTGAAGGAGAATTGGGATCTATTGCTGGGAACAATCAGCAGCGAGGAATTAGTTCTATGAGAGGGATAAAGCTTCTACAGATCTTCTTCAAACATAGGACGCCAGGTTCTTTTCATTTTTAATTATTTATTTCCTGTAGCATCAAATAAAATAGAAATTGTTTCTCTGTGTATGAAATTTTCATCTAGGGTTGGAAATCAAATGTTTGTGGGAAGAAAATCTATTGGATTATTGTTTAATCAACGAAAAATTAATTGGGGATCGGGAAGGTTATTTGTTAAAAAGGAATTTCTGTTGGGTACTAGACTGTTGTTTATAAAAAAGAAATTTGATTGAAATCTGGAAATGTACAGTTTTACTATAGTTTTGTTTTAAAAGAAAAAAAAAGTATATATATATATACCTATATAAGTTACAATTTCCTTCAATGAATTTCTGGGATTGTGATATTCTTGTTTATGCATATATGTTATAAAACATTTCTTTTGTACAGAGTACAGTGTTTATTTTTCCCTGATTTCGAAATGTTCAGATTCCAGTATATATATACAGGTATATATATATGAATTAGATATATATATATATAAATATATATATATATAAATATATATATATATAAATATATATATATACACATATATTTATACATATGTAAATATTGAATGAAAATTAAATTCGTTGAATCTCGTTATTTTCTCGTCGGCACTGTTATTAATATTTTGTTTTGGTATTATAAAAGCGTGGCTGAGTGGTGGTGGTGGTTCGGCCTTGGCCGTACCCACCACCCCGCCTACCCTGTACCGTGTGACAATCTGCAGACTGTCCACGGAAGTCCGAAGGACTACCGTGAATAGTCTGTAGACTGCCCACAGCCGGCGTTTATCCCGTGCATTTTTATGGGTTAAAATTTCCCATTCGAATTTGTATATGTTTAATTTTGTAAAACGAGAATTCTATTTATATTTACTGTGCGAATCTACTTTTATAAATATATATATATATATTATATATTTATATATATATGTATGTATATATATATATTTATATTTGTATATATATTTATTAACTCATTTATTCTGATTCCACTGATTTAACTGTTGCATTAATTATTTAATTTTGTCAGTAAACATTTTGTTTCTTTTTCTGGTTTAAATAAAATAGAATTTGGTTATAGTGGAAATAATAAAATAGAAAGAAATCTTTTTATTATTATTATTGATTTGTTAAATTACAAACTTTGAGAGAATAATTTAGTAAAACGTCAATTTATGAATATATGACAGCATTGATTATTTAATTCTTGTTTTAGTGTGAATATTTTGGGAATGGAATTTATTATGGAACTTATTATGGAATTAAATAAGTTATCTTTTTATTTTTATTCTTATGAAGTTGAGTCTTGTAGGCTTGTTGGGCTTGGGACATTGTGAGTTCATTGATGTGGGAACCCTTTTTGTGTTAACACTGTAGTCTTCTAGAGGATTGTGATTTTGTTGAATTTATATCTCTTCATCTTGAGTTTCTGTTAAGTTAAGTATTACGAATGGGGTGTACCGAGTTATGAGATTTTGGTTATGGTATTTAATTTGTGAGATGGGTTATGCCTTGTGTATTACTTTTTTTGTTGTATTTCGATGTTCATGATTGGAATGGTACAACCCCTGTTACTTTTTGGTTTTGGTTGGGTCTCTAGGGAGAGTGGCTCCTCATGGGGGCTGGTGCCCCATTTAAGGGGAAGGGCTCAGGATAACCCACGAGTGAGTTAGTAATCAAGTGAAAATCTAATAATTAACTTAGGAGGGTTGGGTAGTAATATCATTATAAGATTTTAAATTATGGATGCCTCGTCTTCATTAGTGCTTCCGCAGACTAATGGAAGGCTGAGAAGGCCGTGGTTGGCAAGGTCGTGACCTCATCTTCACGAGAGGTCTATGGCTCCGCATGAGTCACCCTATGGACCGGTGCCTCCAGTTGGGAGGAAGGGCACAGGATAGCCATAGATGGGACTGGCTCCTCCAGTTGGGAGGAAGAGCACAGGACAGCCCATGTAGGACTATGCGATGACACTCTCCCCTAGTTGCCCATGTGTTTTACTTTATTTTGTGTTCCTCTGGAAGTAGGTTATGGGAGTTGGTTAGATTATTGATATTTGGATTTATCTTGTTTTATGATTAATGCCTTAATCTATCTTGGGTGAACTTTGTGGACTTGCATGATCTTATTGATATCTATGATCTTGTATTTTTATGGTACTGTGTTATGATGTTATTGTTTTGCTTCATTGCTTTTTGGAGTATTGTGTTATGGTTCTATGTTTTGGTACTTCTTGTATGATTGCACTTCAGTTGATAGTCTTGGTCGGAGTTACTTCTCTGTCACCTCTTAGCACGGGGGTTGTCGGGTGGAATGTGCTCCACACACCGTTGGGTTCCCCATCAGCATTCATTGGCTGAGTCTCATCCTTTTGAAGATTTGTACAAGTAGATCTCTATGCATTTTGATAATCTTGTATCTTGTATTCATCCCACATAATTGGGAATAGTGATGTAAACTATATTGATATGTTGTAAAATTTGAAAGATGTTGTATTGTAGTTATCAACTTTATAACTTTATTTGACTATGTGACTTCTCATAGTTTTATCTTGTGATGGAATCTATGTATATATATATATATATATATATCTAATGTTGTCATTATTAGTTCCTCTTGATATCTTATGAGTTGATGTTTTGTAATGTTTTTTTTTCGATGTGACCTCGTGTGCCCCAAAGGACATAGTTGGTTATGTTATTTGTATTGTAATGAAATGAAGTATATGTGTATGTATATGATCGTTTAATATTTGGTATATTGATTATTTGTTTTTCTTTAAATATATATATATTTGTGTTCTTTATTTGTTCTTTGGGGCTTGCACGGCGGGCGTTACACATCTGGACCCAGGGCTTTACTCCCATCAAAAGAGAAAACATCCTTCTTGAGTTCCTCATTGGTAGGAATAGCAGACAACATAGTGTTATTTTCCTGATTGATCACTTTAGGTATAGCCTCTATTAAGTGGTCCTAATCATTTTGGTTATTTTCATCATTTTCAGAAAGAAGATTTTTAAAGAATAAAAAAACACGCTTTCTAATATCCTCCTCCTCCTCATACCTCATACCATTCACATCAATCTAAGATATTTTGTTAACAACTCTGTGTTTTGATGTTGATAGATGAAAGTACTTGGTATTTTTGTCACCTGCAGATAACCATAAAGCTCTAGATCTTTGCCTCCAAAACTCCTCCTCCTTTCTGATAATGTCATGCATCTTACTCAGTAGCTCATTTTCTCTTTCCTTTGTATCATTCATATATCCCTCCTTCTAGATTTTATATTGAATCTCCCCCAGATTCATTTGAAGATCAAACTTGATCCTAAAGATTTTCCCAAAGGACTCTTTTTTCCATTTTTTCAAGTTACTTTTAATTTCCCTTAATTTTTTAGCTATTCTAAATATATTTGTGCCGAAGATACTTATATTATATGACACTTTTAAATTATGCTATTTAGGTGTGGAGGGAAGGATTCCATTTTTCTTGCTTGTGACAACCCTACGATGTTTTGATTTCCTTTCACTAGGTATGTGATGATTTTATATATATATATATATATATATATATATATATATGCAAAGATGTTTGTGTGCTACAGGCTGT
Source organism: Sequoia sempervirens (assembly GCA_007258455.2). Lineage (NCBI taxonomy): Eukaryota > Viridiplantae > Streptophyta > Pinopsida > Cupressales > Cupressaceae > Sequoia > Sequoia sempervirens. The sequence continues at coordinate 225,081,625 of VDFB02075321.1, read as the reverse complement.
AGGTACTAGGAATCAACTCCACTTGAATCGGTAGGTTTGAGCATGCCTTAAATCCAATGGAATGATTGATTAAAGATAACACTTGGTCACCTACCCTAGCCATCATCCTCGAAGAAGATGAGTATGTGGTCCAATACCTTGTTAGTGTGTTAGTGTTAACTGTGGTTAGTTGGTCTTGCTTCTTGACCTTGGTTAAGGTTTAGATAATTGTTTGACATTTGGTTTGCTTAACTTAATACTTTCTTGATAAATGTTTTGATTATTTTATGTATTATAAATAAGTTCCTAAGTAAAAGGTACTTTGATAGATAAAAATAAATGTATTTATTAATAATCATAGTTTATAATAAATTAAATGTGTAATGTGATATTAAAATAAAATAAAATTTAAATAGAATGTTATAATTAGTAAATAGTAAAAATAGAAAAAAAATTCATGCAGATCATGCACACCTTTAAACAGACTATCAAAAAAGAAACTTAATGTTTTTTGGGAGATTTTGTGAGATTTTGTTGGATTTTTGGTTTCGGAAATGTACAACCTTCTTCTTATTAATATTTTTCCTTTTGGGGGAATCTTGGACTTGGTTTTTGGGAGGGGAGTGATTTTTCTATAAAATTTCACATAATGTGGTTGTTGTGGAAAATGGGGATTCTGGGAGAAAATTGGTTCAAGGTTTTGGGAAGAAAATCTATGTAAAATAATTTCGTTCCATCGTACATTCTTGGAAGGGAGGAACAAAATTTTTTTTTAGTAGCTAATATTCACCAATTGGCTAATAGTTGAAATTTGGGAATCCAAAATTTGCTAATAGTTTGAGCTACAATGTAACTTGAATCAACACATTTTTTCAAAATTTTACTATAGTCTTTATTTAAATTGCCAAATAATTTATTTTATTAAAAATTTTAACTCAAAAATTCATGCCAATATTTGATGCATGATTAGATCGAATTTTCCTAAATTTTATAAATTATAGTAGAAATTTATATTAATTCACCAATAGTATATCATAATTATTAGTTGATTTAGGACCATATTTCTAATCCTTAGTTTCCACCATTGTTTTATAATATAATCTAATGACTCTTGTATTCCACAAGGTAAAATTGTACCCATGATCTATAATGCTCATGGGCCCCACAATTTTAGGTCTCATGAGCATTATAGATTGTGGGTAAATTTTACCTTATAGAGTACAATGAGGGTCATTAAATCAATGATTTGAAAGCAATTTTGAGCCCCATGAGAATTACAGATCATGGGTATATTTTACCTTGCAAAACACAATGAGAGCCATATATTATATTTTAAAATAATGGTGGAAAGTAAATATTATAGTCTACCCCTTCAACCCATCGATAATTTCCACCCCCATGCCCCTACTGTTCCATGAGAATTATTTTTAGATTGGATAGATTCACCATCATAATTAATGCATTTTCCTATTATTTTTCAAAATTTGCCAAAATTTTCTACAAAATTTTATTGATGTAAAAAATAATTGCCAATAAAATTAATATTTGTTCAAAAAAAGGAAAGATTCGCCAATAGAAATTAATATTTTTCCCTAAAAAATTGAAATATTCGCCATTTGATTTTATATCTTTTCTTGAGGGGGGTTTCTTAAATTTATCATTGGAGGAACATAGGAGGATAGATGAAGAAAGAAATCGTATCATTTCAGAACATTCCTGAGAAATCATTTCTCTTAAATAATAACACTATCATTTCTCTTAAATGATAGTGTTATTATTTGATTGTTTAACAATTTAATCAATTTCTTTATAATCATAGTGCAAATATATTTTATGCATATCATGTATTCACAACATTCTTGAGAAATCATTTATTTACATATAACAATTGCATTCTTAAAGTTTTCAATAAACTCTCCTCTTCAATTTTGTATAGTGCATATTTTGCTATCATGCATGTAACGCCCTGCCACGCAACCCTAGAGGAAGTTGCAATTAACTCCTCAAACGTACTAAATTTTTTTTTGTTTACGTACAATTAACATGCAAGTTCACTATCCATTGCCAACAACCTTTAGGGTTACAAGACTAAGTTTACTTAAAACCCAAACAAGAAACATGAATTGAAACCATAACATTTAATTACTTAATAAATTAAGTACACATACATTCCATACATGATAAATTACATCAAAGCATAAGAGATACCACATGTTTCCAAATAATGATAATTTAATAATAAGATTACAACTCTCATTCCCCGAATGAGGTAAATCAAAAAAGCATGATTACATATTACATATTCCACCTCGATAACAAATGAGGGGTAATAAATTACAATAACAACTAAAATGAATGAAGCATGAAATGAAACTGGATCCCATGAGCTCTCCAACTAGAAATCTCATCCAAACGAACAAGAAGAAGACCCACTAGATTAAGGTGCATATTCCACCCAACCATGTGATACCCAAAGGCTCACCCCCGTGCTAGGAGATAGTAACAAGGGATCCTATATAAGACCATCCACCTCTAGACAGAGGCTAACTCACATTGACACAACCAATCACATAATCCATACACCCATACGAATAACACAAGTACAACTCTAACATCACTGACATAAGTCACATTGCTTCCAGAAATAAAACAGATCGAGTATCTTAAGAAACCATACACACAAAATCACGTACCAACTATTGTCATAGAAAGAGTGTCATCACACAGCTCGACATGGGATATCCTCTAAGAATCTTCATAGACTCTGGCCCCCACTATGGGATATCCTGGTGGCCTCAAGTGAATCCCGACACCCATACTCACTCATGCGGAATCAAATACCTCTCGAAAAGACAAGATAGATGACCTTGCCATTCCAGGCCTTCCCACTCATCCCAAGCCTATATTAGCACTTGTGTCTATGAGTGAGGCTAAATTATCTTGATTATTTTGATATACTACCCAAACTTCTAAGTATGTTGTTTTAGTTATCACTTGATTAAACCACCTATGAAGGTTACTTGATTTACCTCTTTGGGCTCTGGTGCCTAACAAAAGCCACTCTTCTACTTGAAAACACATACAAACCAATCACCAAGGGACTCCCAAGTGCAAACTAACAAGACAAAACCACTCCAACTCTAGGAGGACACATAATGAAAACTCACTCCAAGCACTGGAGGCAACAAAACACATAATCCAATCCTTCCAAAGGAGGCACAAACTACACAAACCACTCCTAATCCAAAGGAGGCACAAACCATCCCCGTTCATGAAAACCAGGTATCTAACTGGATAAATTTAAATGCACTACCCAAGGCAATTCAAAGGTTGACTAACACATTACGACAACCCACACAATTACACGAAAACCCATATGGAAGACTTACATAACAAATAACTCTACTTGTCCAATCATCAAGAAAGGAGGAGATTTCATAATGAAAAGACAAATTAGGAAAATTATTATCCTACTTTAGGATTTCCTAAATGCAAGCAAGGCGATAACATATTGCATGTAATCAAATAAAAATAATTAACATTATTTTCAACTACTCAACAGTAATTAAAATTATATTGACAACGTTAAGGAACTTAAACTAATAATTTAATTATGTTTTCTCCAATTACACATAATAATAAAAATCAATTTTTTAGATAAAAACATTTATTATAAAGTCAATTTTATTTCAATCTATGATAATAGAATAATCATCTTAAAATCCATATATTTAAATATATATTTAAAACAAAACCATTTTATATTCCTACTAATTAAAATAACTCTCAATTATTTAAAATATAATATATATTACATATATTTAAATAATAATAAAAATATTTATTTAAATTATAATATATTATATATATATTATGTATATTATATATATAATATGTATATTATATATATAATATATAAATATAATATATAATATATATATTATATAATATATATATTATAAATGTACCACTAAAAAACAAAATTAAAAAATGAATTATTGTTGGCCCTAATGGCCCCAAAGGGGGTAGCCATGGTTGCACACAGCCCATTGCCCAGGGAAGGGGCACTGTTGTGGTAGCATTCCCCACACCTTGTGTGGGGGAAGTGTTGCCCCAGGCAGTGCCACCTCCACAGGGGAGGCTGTGTTCAGCCTATGACTATGTCCCCTCTCCCTTTGGGGGCCTGTGGGGCCAACAATAATTCAATTTTTAAAATTTTTAATTTTATTTATTTTTAATTAATTTTATTTTATATTATATATATTATATATAATATATATATTATATATTTTAAATAATTGGGAGTTATTTTAATTATTAGGAATATAAAAAGTTTTTTTTAAAATATATATTTAAATATATGGATTTTAAGATGATTATTCTATTATCATAGATTGAAATAAAATTGACTTTATAATAAATGATTTTATTAAAAAAGTTGATTTTTGTTATTATGTGTAATTAGAGAAAACAAAATTAAATTATTAGCTTAAGTTCCTTAACGTTGTCAATATAATTTTAATTACTTTTGAGTAGTTGAAAATAATGTTAATTATTTTTATTTGATTACATGCAATATGTTATCGCCTTTCTTGGATTTAAGAAATCCTAAAGTAGGATAATAATTTTCCTAATTTGTCTTTTCATTATGAAATCTCCCTCTTTCTTGATGATTGGACAAGTAGAATTATTTGTTATGTAAGTCTTCCAGATGGGTTTTCTTGTAATTGTGTGGGTTGTCGTAATGTGTTAGTCAACCTTTGAATTGCCTTGGGTAGTGTGTTTAAATGTATCCAGTTAGATAACCAGTTTTTAGGAATGGGGATGGTTTGTGCCTCCTTTGGATTAGGAGTGGTTAATGTGGTTTGTGCCTCCTTTGGAAGGAGTGGATTATGTGTTTTGTTGCTTGCAATGTTTGGAGTGACTTTTCATTATGTGTCCTCCTAGAGTTGGAGTGGTTTTGTCTTGTTAGTATGCACTTGGGAGTCCCTTGGTGATTGGTTTGTATGTGTTGTCAAGTAGAAGAGTGGCTTCTGTTAGGCGCTAGAGCCCAAAGAGGTAAACTGGGTAACCTTTAGAGGTGGTTTAATCAAGTGATAACTAAAACAACATACTTAGAAGTTTGGGTAGTATTTCACACTAATCAAGATAATTTAGCCTCACTCATAGACACAAGTGCTAGTATAGGCTTGGGATGAGTGGGAAGGCCTGGAATGGCAAGGTCATCTATCTTGTCTTTATGAGAGGTATTTGATTCCGCATGAGTGAGTATGGGTGTCAGGATTCGGTTGAGGCCACCAAGATATCGCATAGTGGGGGTCAGAGCCTATGAAGATTCCTAGAGGATATCCCATGTTGAGCTGTGTGATGACACTCTTTCTACGACAACAGTTGGTACCTAATTTTGTATGTATGGTTTCTTAACACACTCTATCTATTTTATTTCTGGAAGCAATGTGACTTATGTCAGTGATGTTAGAGTTGTACTTGTGTTATTCGTATGGGTGTATGGATTATGTGATTGGTTGTATCAGTGTGAGTTAGCCTATGTCTAGAGGTGGATGGTCTTGTATAGGATTCCTTGTTACTATCTCCTAGCATGGGGGGTGAGTCTTTGGGTATCACATGGTTGGGTGGAATGTGCACCTTAATCCGCTGGGTCTTCTTCTTGTTTTTGTGGATGATATTTCTAGTTGGAGAGCTTGTGGGATCCAGTTTCATTTCATTCTTCATTCATTTTAGTTTTTATTGTAATTTATTACCCCTCATTTTTTATCGAGGTGGAATATGTAATATGTAATCATGATTTTTGGATTTACCTCATTCAAGGAATGAGAGTTGTAATCTTACTGTTAAATTATCATTATATGGAAACATGTGGTATCTCTTATGCTTTTATGTGATTTATCATGTATGGAATGTATGTGTAGTTAATTTATTGAGTAATTAAATGTTATGGTTTCAATTCATGTTACTTGTTTAGGTTTTAAGTAAACTTAGTCTTGTAACCCTAGAGGTTGTTGGCAATGGGTAGTGAACTTGCATGTTAATTGTACTTAAACCAAAAAAAAATTAGTACGTTTGAGTAGTTAATTGCAACTTGCTCTAGGGTTGTGTGGCGGGGCATTACAATGCATTTCATGCATGACATCCTTTCCTTCTACCAGTGTATTTATGAGGAATTCTTAAACCTTTTAACAAGTAATTTTCTAAGCATATTCTACAGTCATTGCATTCCATGATATGGCATTCCACTACACCTACCAAATGCATTCTTGAAATTTCCCTAAGTTGTTTTTGTGCCTACCTTGTAATGATTGATCTACACCTGCCAATAGCACTCCTTGAAAGTTATTTAAAGATTTTCTAGCTAGTATGTTTTGTGTATATCTTGTACCCCTACAACCCTCATTTATTTTCCCCAGTCAATGAATTTTCCTAAAATTTTCTAAGGCTCTTTAACAAAACTATTGTGCATATCTTGTTATTGTATTCTCTTTGAGATGGGATCTCTTTGGGCAGTCTACCAAGTAGTCCCTATGCGCCCAACCAACCTTGGCCGATGAAATTTTCCTTACCATCCCCTACTTTTCCTTGTGGAATGGCTGCTATGGATGTACCTTGGAAACTAAGTTTTATTCCATGTGTTTTATACTCAAAGCCGAATGTTTTAGATTCATTTCAATGGTCATACTTTGGCATTCAATACTTGCAATATGATTTACATTTAATTCATTATGGATTAGATACCTTGAAATTGCATATTTTACATGCTCGTCCATCAATACTTGTATGGCTCATGTTTAATATTTGGAATTCCTACTACATGGTGATTTCATTCTATTTACAATGATACTTGGTGTTGTGTTTTAATTTGATGAATATAATTATGCTTGGTATTTTGATTTCCACTTGGTGGCTATGTTGTGTTTCATACTTATTATTCGGATTTCATTCGATGGTTATCTTTTATGGTATTCAATGCTTAGTAATGCAATGTATATGTTTGGTATTCGATATTTGTATAATGATCTCATACTATAAACTACGATTTATATCTACCAGTATTCGATATTTGTAGTGTGTTTTGTTTTGATGAACATATCATATGTTTGTATTAGATACTTTGCAATGTGTATTCAATTTATTTTATTCGATGAAAGCACATTGTGTTTGGAACTCAACTATTATGCTTTATGTTTGATGAATATATTTGACATTAAATTATGTATATGTATATATAAATATATATGTATGTTTATATATGTATGTTTCCATGTATTATAATTGATATATTGTTGAAAACTGCATTTTGTTAATAATATACACATATATGTATTATTATTTGAATAAAAGAATAATTCTACTTTTCTAATTAATTGATTATGCTAGATAAGTGTATTGGGAAGTTAAGTAGAGTGAATTGATTTATTTGGGTATGTGCAGGATCATGATGGGCCAAAAGTGGTGATATGATAGGTATGTGTAGGATATGTGGCTGATGACTTTTATTTTACCCAAAATTGATGAAATGAAAAGGGTTTTTAAAGGAGATTCTCAGCTTTCCACCAATATAAATTATATTTTACTTTGAATTTAATAAATAATTATAATTCATTTTTAATTTGAATTATGACTAAAGTCCCGTTTGATAGGCTAATTGAAAAACATCTATATCTTTCAAACGGTATCACATTTTTTGAATCTGAAATATGTGTCACATTCTATGCTTTGAATACTATTTGATTAAAAAAAAAAAAATCATGAAGTTTTGATCAAGTTAAGGTGGTTAGACATACGATTTTTTATATTTTTAAAAGTTGTAATTAAAATTCATAATTAATTATTTACTTGGAAAAAATTACAAAAATATGCATCACATTGGGACATGAGTCCTCTACTTATATCTAAGAGATTATAATTTTTTTTATCATTTTATTATGGTTAGGGTGGTCAGACAAACACCTACTTCTTATTTTTTCCCTAAAATTTAAGTACTACTGTAATGAAATTTCAAATTTTCACCAAATAGATTTTTATTTTTTAATAAACCTAGTATTTTATAAACTACATTCAATTTGATACATATTCTTTTCTTACATATTTTTCAAATAATATAGATAACTTATTCAAATTTTTATGTCAAGTTGTCTAACTCTAATTTTTCACCACTTAAGGGCCTGTTTTTTCCATGATGATTTTGTATATACCCATTTATAATTAGATAATTAAAATATTTGTTTAAATAAATGAATTAGATTATCTTTTGTTAATTAATTAATGTTGAATTCTTTCATAATTATTTTATGGTTGATGTGAAATTCACTATTAAATTAGTTATTTAGAATCATTGTTGTTATAGTTAATTATGAGTTTTTGTGTTAAATGATCATTAAGTGAATTATGTGGTTAAGTTAAAGAGTAATTTTAAATGTGAAAAAAATGTCTATTTCATGGTTGTAATGTTTGAGTGATTGCTTGTAAAAAATATTGTGGTTGGCTATTGGAAATTGGAGTGATCTTGATAATTGTTTAAAAGTGGGAGTCCTTTGTGTTATGTTGTTAAAGCTGGTTTCCAAAGGCCTAGGAGGGAGTATTTTTTGTATGTATGTTTTTTTATGATTGTTTCACTTGGTAGTGAGTTGGTAATGTTTGAGTCGTGTGCAAGAGGGACAATGCCTTGCAATGTGTATAGACTCTTGTGATTGTGATATGTGGGCAAGATGCTCAATGCCTTGCTCTGTATATTGGATTCATGTAATTATCTTAAGTGAACAACATGGTTAATGCCTTGCTTGGTGTGTAGGGTTTACTAGTTGCAAGTAGGGGGAGTGGCTCTCAATGGGGGCCAAGACCCAAAGTGGTGCCCAGGATAACCCATTAGAGGGTTTCTTAATCCAGTGATAACCTTAATAATGAATTAGGAGGATGGGTAGAATTCACATTAGTCAAGATAATGTATGCCTCACTCATGGATCAAGTGCTTGTTTAGGCTTGAGATGAGATGGGAAAGCTTGGAATTGCAAGATCAATTGTCTTGTCCTCATGAAAGGAATTTTGATTCCACATGATTTTGTATGGGGGTCGGGGATTGGGAGAGGCTGCCAGGATAACCCAGGATGGGGGTCGGGAGCCTAGGAAGATCTACCATTGGATAACCCATATCAAGCTATGTGATGACACTCTTCCCTATTGTAGTCTAGCATTCCCTAGTTGTATTTTCTCCTTCTATTGAGTGTGTGCCTTTGGAAGTGAAGTCAATATTGTAAGTGATGTTTTGTTGTTAGTAGAGTTGTGTTGGAGTCATGTATTCCCCATGTTTGTGTTAGCTTGTTGCTTTCCTGATTGTCTGTCATAGTGGGACCTTGTGTTATCTCCTAGCATGGGCGGTGGACCTTAGGGTTCCACATGGTTGGGAGTTTGGTGCTTTTTCCTCCATTGGGTATCCTTGTGTGTTTTTGTTTGTGTGTGTGGAGGTTGTTCCTTGTGTAGCGAATTCCAGTTCCTATTCTAGTTTGAGAGGACTATATTTTATGCATATGTTTTGTATTGTATATCAGTTGTATCTATTATTGTAATAAGTTGAATTCTTCCCACAAGTACTCAGGGAAGCATTGTTGTAAATGTTGTAATGTTGTAATAGATATTGATGAACTCTCTTGTAATGAATATTGTTAAGTGATGTATTTTGCAATGATCTTTAATGATGTTTATCTGATGACATGTTATGGAAATACATAATGTAGAATCATATGATGTGGTGATTTAAAATGAACTTTATTTGTTAGATTAATCATGTTATCGTAGTAGTTATTGAAATGATTCTAGTTATCTTGGTTGACAGTTATGTGAGTAGTGCGGTCATGGAACCTTAGAGGACCTAGGTTTAGATTATATGTTATGTTATGTTATGTATTTCATTTCTATTTCATTTAAGAAAAATATTGTTCCATTATTGTGCCATAGTTAGTGTTGTCTTCTGGGGTTCCTTGGTGGGGCATTACATCTAATGGGAGGAGGCTAAAACATATGCAATATTAATGATGATTTGATATCTTGGAAGTTGTACCAAATCTACATATGTGAAGGAGATACTTTTTCATGAACATATTTAAGTGGGAGAAAAACATACCTAAATAGGTTTTGATTTTATCTCTTTAAATAGATAGCAAAAAATACAATGTAAGGTTTGGAGACCTATTTACTGAATTTTTTTAAAAAGTGAGCTTCTCTTTGCTTCAAGAATATTACATTACCTATTAAAAACACCAACCATAAGAAGGTGGAAGATTTCTTGGCACCACTAACTTACATTTTAAGTTTAGTTAATAATATTCTCAAATCAAATTCCTATATTAAAAACTACATAACATTCTTAAATCAAATAAATTAAGAAGTAAATAAGATACTAAAATCAAATAAATTAAGTAGTAAATAACATACTTACAAACTATGTACAAACTTTGTGACATTCGACCAATTCAATCCAATGAACCATTTAGATCTACTCTACTCTTTATTGTGCCAAGTATTCCTTCATGGTTAGACTTGTAAACTTTCCACAAGTTTCTATTCAATGGTCTACATCCATATTTGATCAATTGAATATTTGATGCCTCAATGAGGATAGAATAATGAAGAATTTTCGTATGTGTCAAAGTCCTTGAACATCCGTCGGTATTGGCATGGTGTGATGGTTTAAAGGTGGCATTGTTGTTCTTGCCACCAAGGTTCAAACCCCATTGGGGCGGTATTATTGAATGGATGTATTCCGGTTCATAGCTCTGGTCAAAAGCGTTTACCCCTTAAATAAAATAAAAAATTCCTTGAACATCCACACATTGAAATTCTTCATTGTTACTTTCTTTAAAGATATGTTCCAATAACAACCATCAATCCTATAGGCTATCAAATTTCTTCTTCATCTATGATAATGGCTTTCAATGTATTTTTTGTCTCAATATAGTGACACAAATAATAATTTGTTCCTTTTTTGTTATATTCATCTGCATAAACTATTTAAACATGCCCTACATTTAATTATGTATTTACTAAGATATACAACATAATAAGATAAAATATTACTTTTTATTAAATAATACATCTATAATGCTTGGTTGAACTAGATCTTAAATATGATCAAAGTCAAATGATGATTTCGTCTCTATGATTTGTAGTGCTCTTGGAAGTTAATATGTCTTGAATAGGCTTAAAAATGTCTAGCATGTCATCCATTAACCCTCTTTTAAACCATACTCATTCCAAGTAAAATATACACATGTGAAGAACAAAACAACATTATCCACCTCATATGAATAGTCTATAAACCTACATTCGAGCTTCTAAATGAGTGGAAGTCACTTGACCATGTCAATGTACAATAAGGCTCTAGGAAAATTCACCGCCAATAATTCACTGCGGAAAATTCACTACTAATAATTCATCGTGGGAAAATTCACCACCATGACAAATTCACCACCAAGTAAAATTCACTACCAGCAATTCATCACCATGGAAAATTAACCACATTAACATTTTAATACATATATTCCAAAAAATTTGAATTTTTTTTGTACAAGAATAATTTTATTTATGATAATAAAAATGATTTATGATTTATGAAAATTATTCTTTTGTAACTTTTTTTTCAAAGTTATCAAAATATATATTACAAAATATTAATGCGGTAATTTTCCACCACTGTGAATTGCTGGTGATGAATTTTACTTGGCGGTGACTTTGTCATGGCAGTGAATTTTCCCACGGTGAATTGTTGGCAGTGAATTTTTCATCGGTTAATTGTTGGCAGTGATTTTTTCATATGTTGTACAATAATATTCATATTTTATAATTTTGGTTTCTTCTACCAACCAAAAGAATCTATGAACTATAGACTTATCTTCATTATTTAGAATCATTATAGAGTTACACTATTCAATGATGGGTGTTACATTTGTCAACTTTACACTATTTTTGTACTTCAACTCTTCTTATTATAAAACTATTTTAATACATTTTTTTGCACCATAATGTTCCCTTTTTCCATATCTAACTTTAGATAAAGTTTACATATGTTGAATATCACCCATCTTATGCATCCTACTCAACCACTAAAACAATCACATGTTTTTGAATTGTAATGTACAATTATCTGACCATATGATATGCTAACCAAATATCATGTTCTTACTACTCAAATTACTATAGAAAATCTGATAGAAACCTTGCACAAACTCTATAAAATATGCACAATCATCTCTAATATAAGAAATTGGCAAGTTCATTATTTTTTGCTAAATTAAAACAGTTTGTGTGAGTGGTTTTAGAATTATTGAAATCATTGGTGACATAGCAAGAGTTGATATTTATTGTGAACATATGGTTTCTTTATTATTACGTTTGAATCATAAGAAGATAAAAATAATTGCTTCTCAATTCAAGGATGTGGTTTTGGAAGATTACATTTTTGAGTTTTGAAACATTGGTATCAATCTTTCTAGCCCCTTCATGATTTTTTTTCTATCATACTAATTTGGGTGTGCCTTTTGTATATATCCATATAATTTTGGTGTGGTTATAAACTAAGAGTTATTGGAAATGAGATTGGATAAATGTTTGGATGTGTCTCTTGAAAACTTTGAGTGTTTTCATACTACTTATGCTCAAATCTGTGTTTAAATGGATTTGGATAAGAGGTTGTCAAAATCCATTACTTTGAAAAAGAATGGTAGATTTTTGTGACATATTTATGAGTATGTGAAAGATCAATTTAGAAGGAAGTCTTCTTCAAACACTAATTAGTGTCATGAATTAGAGTTGCATCATCACACAATTTATCCAAATAAGAAAAGGAATATTTTTTGTCAATCTATTTACCCAAAGAAGTTGGAGATAATTTTTATTATTGAAGTATCTCTTTCAATTTAATTTCTTAGAATGAAGAGATAGATGATCAACCATATTATTTGTGTAAGGAGAGTTTCATGGATGATATAACTTAATCCAATAATCCAAGAGACTTGACCAACCTCATTTTATCACTAAAATAAAAGAAAATTTCCTTAAAAACACTCACTATTGACTTGTGAATAACTGAAAGAAAAATACAGACAAAAATTTAAAAATATAAACAATAATTCAAAAGATAAAAAATCAGACTGATATATATAAAACAAAACTCTACTGACAAATTAAGAAAAAATAAAAAAATATTTCTAATATTCTCTTAGTTTCAAAGATTTTAAAGTTTAAGTGAAGTTTTATCAAAAGTAGATCTCCATAATTTAAAAAAGAAGAAACTGTTAAATTCTTGGCTGTACTAGGAAATCTTTCTAAAAATGTTGAGTTATATTGATATAATTTTCTTAAAAAATGCTTAAAATCATAAGAAAAAGAAGCTAATTGCCTTTTTCAATGTTTCTTTTGGGATTGCAAAGTTCCTCATCCATCACTATTTCTCACATGTTCAATTACTTGAATGCGAAGTTCCTCCCAATTTGGGATTCTTGAACTTCAACCCCAAACAAATGAAAAGTCAATCAACCTCATCTTCAATGGTTTTGGAAGCCCTCGATGTCCTTCCCTCCTATGTTTTTCATTTCACTACAACTTATTTCATCTACAGAAACAAGTTAACTGTGTTGTCTGATTGTATTCTTTTCCGTGTTTCCATCTGTCAGATCTCATTCAAGTAAGGTTGCTTGAACTAAGATGTATATTCTCCTTTACCATCCCACAACTCTTGCTTTTTTGAAGACATGGAATAGAGGATAATTAAGTGAATTTGAGCTTTGTGGTTACACATTCAGGTATTCAATTTATAGATACAAATAATATAGATACTCTAGTAAATAGATCAAATATTTATAATAGATGGTGTTACTTTAATAATTATTTTTAGAGAGGGGTTCATAGTGGAGTGGGATCTAATAGTGGGGAAAAAGTAGTCTTGAATGGGCTCCATAGTGGAGCATCTTAATATCCAATTGTAAAACAATTTTTACCCATAAAGTACATAAAAAACCAAATCATGTGATGTCACATAATGCACCAATAAAACATGATGTAGTGTACAACTATCAGTCTCACTTTTTTTTTGGGTATTTTTGGACACCTCAACAAAAAACATGTTGATGTGGCCCTTAAACTTTAGTCAGAAGCAAGTGAGTTGCCAAATAAATTGTTGTACACAATTAGGATTGATTTGAAAATTCCACGTAAGATTTTGAAAAATGCAAAGTTAGGTTGATCCACTATGAGCCCCTCTCCCCTATATAATTGGAACTATTTTCATTAGATTAAAGTTGGGAAGGGCTTGTACCTATTTACAAAATGGCCATAGAGGCCTAGTGAGGGGGCTCACGAGAAGTGAGACACCCAAAAAAGAAAAAAGGAGCAACTACAAATAAACTAACAATAGAAAATAAAACAAAACATAGGATAGGACTAGCAAGAGACCAGACGAGCTACTAGTCTCCCAATAGCTTAAGGCCACTAATGGCTTGCCACTTCTTAACCAGGAAATGGAGTTTCTCCTCAAAGGACAAAGGCCCCTTGTGGGTGGGCTAGACCTCCTTTGTATTGGGTGAAGCAAAGCTACCCCATTTCTTTCCTTTTTGCTTGGAGTGACCAACATTTTGATTGTCCTCTTTGGCCCTTTTACCATGACTATTCTAAAGTTCTTGTTGAAAAAATTGGATAGTAATCATGGTTTTTTTACAATCTCCTTACTATAGTCCACAACATCTTGAAGACACTTCAAGGTTTTATCCTAGTTACTATGCATGGTGGCAATTTCCTCCTGAAGCTTCACCTTATCTCCTCTATATCCACCAATGCTCTGAGTTCTTCAACCTAACTCTCTTAGTCCACCCATTTGTCAAAATAATTGGCAAGCGAAGACAACATATCCCATCGCCCATCATATATAGTTGGAACTATTAAGAACTACAACATTTTTCTCATAACTATTTGATTAACATTCCCTTGATATTATAATTGTTGTAATTGTAAAGAAATTTTTAAAAGAAAATTATTTTACTATGGCTGATATATTTTTTACCAAATATTGTACACCCTTTATTTGTAGGCATTCATATCCTACCTTAGTAAATATTCTTGGTTATACAATGGTGTCAATTTTACATACATATCATTCTAAAAGTGTAGCTTTAAGTTCTACAGATCATCTTCCTTGCTACTTCATGTATTTCTAAGGCATGCAATATAGGTTTTACATTAGCTTTTTTATTACACTAAGAGGCATTCTATAGTTGCATAAGGCTCCAAGGACCTGAATACATAAAAAAGAAAGGTTGAAACCATTACAAATGCTCTGTTGTAATGTCTCCTTTTTGTTGACATCAGTTGTCAGAGGATATTAGCCTATAATTTGACTCTCACAGGCTAATGGGGTTGGTTAGAGGGTCTTCTGGGGGATTGTATCATCTCCAGTGTTCAAAAACTTGTAGCTTTGGCTTTTGCTCGAGGCTTCTAAGACTCAGTTGGCTCAACTTACTATTTATAGTAAGTTGGACTTGGACAGAATGAGATCCTTACTATTTTTAGTAAGGCCTGTAATTGAATGGAGAATTATCAGATGACTCCCCAGTTCAGATGGCATGTTAAGAAATGATGAATTTAAGAAGTTATTAATGTTATTTGGCTCAAATAACATTAATTAATTAAAAGGTTATATTTTAATGTTATAACTTAAGGGTCAAAACGTCATTAAAAGGGGGCCAAATAAATGAATTAATTTTTAGCGCCAACTCCTGGGTATGTGTAGGATCATCATGGAAAAAAAAAAGCCCTTAAGTGGCAAAAAATTCAAAAAAAATAGAGTTAGACAACTTGACATAAAAATTTGAATAGGTTATCTATATTATTTCAAAATTATGTAATAATAGAATCTATAGCAAATTGAATGTAGTTTCTAATCTATTAGGTTTTTTTTTAAAATCTATTTGGTAAAAATTTGGTAGTGGTACTTAAATTTCAGGGAAAAAATAAGAAGTAGGTGTCTGTCTAACCACCTTAACCACAATAAAATGATAATATTTTAGATATAAGTAGAGGACTCATGCCATGATGTGATGCATATTTTTTTTGTAATTTTTTTCCAAGAAAATAATTAATTATGAATTTTTTCTCACAAATTTTTAAAAACTATAAAAACTCATATGTCTAACCACCTTAACTTGGTCAAAACATCATAAAATTCAATTTTTCTTTTTTTTAAATCCTATATCATGCAAAGCATAAAATGTGACACCGTTTGAAAGCTATAGATGTTTTTCAATCATCTTATCAATCAAGACTTTAGTCGTAATTTGAATAGAAAATTAATAGTAATTACTTTTTAAATTCAAAGTAAAGCATAATTTATATCAGTGGAAAGCTAAAAATCTCCTTTAAAAACCCTTTTCGTTTCATCAATTTTGGGTAAAAAAATAGTCGTCAACCACATACCCATCATATTGCCATTTTTGGCCCATCATGATCCTGCACATACCCTCCTAAGTCGAAGGAAATATTAAAAGATGCAAATAAATAATATTTTAATATTATTAAATTGCCTTTTTTGAGAAATTCGAATTTCTCATGAAAGGCTATATATTTTATTTGGGAGTTATTTTGGAGGTATTGGATTGTGATTGTTGTTGAGCATTGGTGTTGATGAGTTTTGTCTGAGAGAGGAAGCCAAGGGTTTCTGAAATCGGTTTTCCATCGGAGAACATTAACTCTCCATTTGTGCAGCCTTTTGAAGTAGTTAAATATCTACTGAATTAGGTATTAGGAGGGAATCATACAGTTGTTCTATTTGTGCTAAAATGTGGAGTTTAAGAAAGGGTTTGAAGATTGATCAAACTACAGACCTAAAGTTTCATCATTGTTAGCTATTAAAGAGCAGATTGTAAAATTTTATTTGTTGCTACAGTACCCATGTGAACAATACCCGCATGAACAATATCTGCGTGAACATTACCCGCTATAGTGTTGAGGGAAAAAGAGTGAGTTTTCAGGAATTTTATGATAGTTTGTTCTAGATTTCAAGGATTGATTGTTGATAGAAAATACCAGCAGGGGTTATCCATTTGATCAGATTTGTGGAGGAGATTTTAGTTGCTACTAGGTTCATACAATCAAACCCTAGGATGGTTTTTTCCTAAGTTGAAACACCTTCCAATTTGGGGAAAGTTCCTTGTTAAGGTGGCGGCTAGGTTTAACCTGGAAGGCAACCTTAAAATATTGTAGACAAAAAAATTAATCAAATTGCAGAAAGTTGATCAAAGGCTACGTGGTTGAAAAAATCTACTAATTACAGTTGTTATAAAAATCAGACCTGCGTTTTGAGGGCTATAACTTTGGGTATGGTCATTCTGGATTTGCTATGTATTGAAAATAATTTAGAGGATAGATTACTTGTATTACAAACTTGAACATCATATATGAATAATTATATATACAAAAAGAAGGGTTTTGCGGCTGTGTTTACATTAACTTGCATGAGATAGAATAATTGTTTAGTTTTTGCAAGTATTCTTTAATATTGCTAAGTATATGTTTGGAAGAAAATTTCACAAACATCAATAGAAAAACATTCAAAACATCAAATTGTGCCAGCTCAAGAATTTAGAGACACCCAGTCTACTACAAAAAATTTGAAAAACCCTCGTAAAACACAAAAAATTGCAAAGAGATAAAAATATAGGCAAGTCACAAAATTTAGGGCACGAAGTGTTACTACATTGGTATCAGAGCCAATATCCTGCCATCCTGGAGGGTTGAAGGCACATGAGTAGTCACCACAAATATTTCACATGCAGTGAAGGAGAATCAGAGGCAGATTGACAAAGAGATAATCCATTTGCAAAAGAACCTTTGATAGATATGGAGGACAGATCAGAAGAGGGTCCACATAGGAATGAAAGGAGAGATGAGGATAGAGATGGTGACAGAGAAGTGAGAGAGACTTTGAGGGATTTACGAGTTGGTCAGCAACAGGTTGCTGGTGTACTGCAGTAGCTCTCAAATACCTTGCAGCAATTGAATTTACCTAAGAGGCAATGCCAGGATCAAGATGATGACAGGAGTGTAGCAGGGTCACATAGAGTATAGAGAGCACCATCCCATGCTGCAGATAGGCCTACTCGACCCACTTTTCTAAGGGAAGAGTGAGCGGAGGAGAATATTGAAGAGGTTGAGGAACCAACCTTTGCAGATGCATATATGGCTGCACATGATGAGTGGCGGCAACTAACACCTAAGGCACGTGAGCTCATGCACTTTGATCAATTTGTTCAAGCAAGGATGGACTATTACAGGGCTTGACAAGGGAATAGGCCTTAGAACCAATATAGGGACTTGAAGCATGCAGCCAACAAGATCACCCTACCTTACTTTGATGGTAGCGGCAAGGTGACATCATAGTCTTGGATTTATCGGCTGGACACTTTCCTGACACTTTGACCTATGTCTGAGGAAGAAGCAATCAAGTTCACCAATTACATTTAGAGGGAACAACCCATGACTGGTGGTATCAAGGAATGGTCACATTGTAGCACAACTATATCACCACCTACCAGGAGTTTGTAGATAGACCTATTGATCGATTTGATAAAAAGGATGCAGAAGTCTATTTCAGGGATTTGGAACAACTTCAACAGATTGGAAGCTTAGAAGGCTATATCAGTGATTTTTCAGAAGTTGTCTATAATGGTGACAAACATTTCAAAGAGGAGGTGGGTTGTGCTCTTCATAGAGGGCTTGCTGGAGCATTACATGGGTGGGTGAAGGCTTTCGATCCACCAACGTTATAGGAGGCAATGAAGAAGGCAAGGAGTATGGAGTTTGCTTCCCCAAAAAGTAGGAACTCACATAAGGACGTTCCTTCAACCAACAAAGAGGACTCTCAGCAAACGGATGATAAGAAAAAGAAACCAGTGACCACGGCAGTTGAGGAGTCATGAGAAGAGCTGAGAAAAAAGAAATTATGTTTCTAGTGTAAGGAACCTTATAACTAGGATCATGATTTCCCTTTGAGACCTAAGGGAAAATCAAATCGTAGCATGTGGGTATATTATGAGGACTCAGATTCAGATCAGCCTACTTCAGAGGAACATCAGGATGGCGATTTGGCTCCCATGGCATTCTTTGCTAATGTCCAAGATGAGGCCACTTTTAGATTTAGAGGGATAGTTAATGGGAAGCATTGTGTTGCTATGTTGGATATTGGAGCAACACATAATTTTATTAGTGAGAGTTTGGTGGCCAAGTGCAGACTTTCAATAGAAGATTTTGAAGGACTTAGGGTTCAGGTGGTTGATGGATACACCCTCACATGCACTAGGTGGATTACTAATTTGACTTTGATGTTGAACAGTTATGAGCTACATTCTGACTTTTATGTGGTCAACATGGGTGAGATGGCTCCAGAACTTAGGAGTATTTACCCTCGATGTACCTAAGATGGAGATGTCATTTGAGGTTCATGGCAAGAGACATGTATTGAGGGTAATCATAGATGGGAGATTGCATGCTATCTCTCTCTATAGAGAGAAGAAAAGGGAGAGAGAGTAGGAGATGATTCAGAAGGAGTTCGCGTTATCTGATGATTCTAGGGGTTCAGAGTTGTATGTTTTAGATCAACATGGTGGTGTTGTCCAATTTGTGAACAACCCCTTGTTTGAGGCAGATGTTACATCAACTTATGATAACCCACTTTTCGGGTTAGATGTTGACTCCACTCTTGACCTGGACTTTGAGATGAGCATTGGTTATAGTGTGTGGGATCCTTTCAATGCATCGGGGTCTCAAGCAAGGCTTGCAGAGAAGTTTCAGAGGTATACACAGTGAGGATTGCATACAGTTTCACTTTTGACCCTCACGTGCATGACCTATTTTAGATGTACAATTCAATAGCATAGATACTTGACAATAGTTATGACAGTTCACCTTGCGCAAGGTCAGGAAGCAATTTTTTTTTATTACTTGAGTTGCTTCCTTTTGAGACTCATACTCCTGTGAAACTGTATGGCGAGGTTGGATGGGGACAGCAGGTTCAGCCATTTATTTTGTTGTTAGAGTTATGGGAGCTGTATGAGGATATCAGGGACATTCAGTTTTACCCATGGAATCCAGGTGGAGCGATCTTACAGAGGGGTATTGATTGGCAGATGAGATTGCTTGGGGACAAGCAATTTTAAGAAGGGTTGACTGTAATGTCCCCTTTTTGTTGGCATCAGTTGTCAGAGGAGATTAGCCTATAATTTGACTCTCGTTGGCTAATGGGGTTGGTTAGAGGGTCTTTTGGGGGATTGTATTGTCTCCAGTGTTTAGAAACTTGTAGCTTTGGCTTTCACTCGAGGCTTCCGAGACTCAGTTAGCTCAACTTACTATTTATAGTAAGTTGGACTTGGACAAAATGGGATCCTTACTATTTTTAGTAAGGCCTGTGATCGAATGGAGAATTATTAGATAAGTCCCTAGTTTAGATGGCATGTTGAGAAATGATGAATTTAAGAAGCTATTAATGTTATTTGGCTCAAATAACATTAATTAATTAAAAGGTTATATTTTAATGTTATAGCTTGAGGGTCAAAACATCATTAAAAGGGGGCCAAATAAATGAAAAAAAATTTAGCGCCAACTTCTAAGTTGAAGGAAATATTAAAAGATGCAAATAAATGATATTTTAATATTATTAAATTGCCTTTTTTGAGAAATTTGAATTTCTAATGAAGGGCTATATATTTTATTTGGGAGTTATTTTGGAGGTATTGGATTGTGATTGTTGTTAAGCATTGGTGTTGATGAGTTTTGTATGAGAGAGGAAGCCAAGG
This sequence comes from Sequoia sempervirens, assembly GCA_007258455.2. Taxonomy (NCBI): domain Eukaryota; kingdom Viridiplantae; phylum Streptophyta; class Pinopsida; order Cupressales; family Cupressaceae; genus Sequoia; species Sequoia sempervirens. The sequence goes on along the minus strand of VDFB02075321.1, from coordinate 225,060,803 downwards.
GTTTCTAAAATTAGTTTGCCATTGGAGAACGTTAACTCTCCATTTGTGTAGCCTTTTGAAGTAGTGAAATATCTACTGAATTAGGAATTAGGTATCAGGAGGGCATCATACAGGTGTTATATTTGTGCTAAAAGGTGGATTTTAAGCAAGGGTTTGAAAATTGATCAAACTGCAGACCTGAAGTTTCATCATTGTTAGCTATTAAAGAGCAGATTGCAAACTTTTATTTGTTGCTACAGTACCTGTGTGAATAGTATCTACGTGAACAGTACTCACTACAGTGTTGAGGAAAAAAGAGTGAGTTTTCAGGAATTTTATGATAGTTTGTTCCAGATTTTGAGGACTGATTGTTGACAGAAAATACCAACAAGGGTTATCCATTTGATCAGATTTGTGGAGGAGATTTTAGTTGCTGCCACGTTCGTACAGTCAAACCCTAGGACGTTTTTCTCCTAGGTTGAAACACCTTCCAATTTGGGGCAAGTTCCTTGTTAAGGCGGTGGTTGGGTTTAACTTGGAAGGAAACCTTAAAATATGGTGGAGAAAAAAATTAGTCAGATTGCAAAAAGTTGATCAAAGGCTATGTGGTTGAAAAAATCTGCTAAGTACAGTTGTTATAAAAATCAGACCTGCATTTTGAGGGCTATAAATTCAGGTATGGTCATTCTGGATTTGCTATGTATTGAAAATAATTTAGAGGATAGATTACTTGTATTACAAACTTGAACATCAGATCTGAATAATTATATATACAAAAAGAAGGGTTTTGCAGCTGCGTTTACATTAACTTGCATGAGATAGAATAATTGTTTAGTTTTTGAAAGTATTCTTTAATATTGTGAAGTATATGTTTGGAAGAAAATTTCACAAACAACAATAGCAAAACATTCAAAACATCAAATTGCGTTAGCTCAAGAATTTAGAGACACCCGGTCTACTACACAAAATCTGAAAACCCTCGTAAAACACAAAAAATTGCAAAGAGATTAAAATATAGGCAAGTCACAAAATTTAGGGCACGAAGTGTTACTACATCTGTTACCATTCTGCCTTCCATCCTAAGTAGTGGGCAGTGGCTGGCATACAATTGTAACTGATGGAAGTGCAATGGTCTACTGATGGGAGTGTAAAAGACACCATAACTGACGAGAGTGGAAGAGTAAGCGGTTTTGTTCTTATATCTATCGATGCAAAATCATAATTTGTTCTATTTTTTATCGGACTATGCTTACTATTGTCGTGTCCCTGGTTATAAAACCCAGTGTGAAGGAGGTTTTGGACAATTTCATCTTTAGGTAGTCTGGCACCGAAAATAATTGGGCTAAGGGCTATTACACCGAGGGTGTCAAGCTCATTGATATATTCCTGGATGTCATGTGCAAGGATGCTGAGAATTGTGACTGCCTATAAGGTGTATTCGGTTTCCAATCTTGCTCCTAAGGTTCAAACCCTAGAAACTCTAGATTTGTAGCTCTAATTTTTAGTTTTTGTTTTGTGTTTTTTTGGGGTTTCAGGTCTGTCATTCGCTCGGAAGAGGCACAAGATCTAGAATGGGGACGTTGTTGATATTAAAGATGAGAGAGGAGTATCCTGATTGTGTGATGTTCATTTTCTCTGTGTTTCCTTCATTGAAAGTGTCAGACATAGTTGTGTAGCCCTAAAATGCTACAGTATTGGTGGACCATCTGGTGGAGAATTCTGATGAGTGCATGGTCTTGGACAATGACACACTTTATGAGATTTACTTCAGGAATCTTAAACTCACCATGCCAAGTTGTAAGTTAAAATTTCATAATGAAATTTTTAACCGATATTCTTTCTTGATGAAATTTTCTAGATATAAATTTGCTTGACTACTTCTACAACAATTCTATATTATCTTGATCTTAAATGCATTTGTTTGTGATCTTGGTTTAATTGATTGTGACTTGCAACTTTTTTTGCTTAGACAATGCATTTAACACACCGTTATTGTAAAATATCCAATTGTTTTAAAATCTGAAGGGGCTTAATCATCTGTTATTGTGGTAAAGTTGAAGATTTGAACCACTTGATCTCAGCCACAACGAGCAGAGTGGCCTATTGCATCTAATTCTCCCATTAGCTAAACTCAAATATGAGAAAGCTGGTCATGAATCTGATGCCCTTCCCCCACCTGCATTTCTTCATGGTTGGATTTCCCTGTTGACCTCCTGCAAGTCGCAACAATACCACGCGCTTACAGTCCCAGAGTTGACTCAGCAGATGTGGGACTCAAAGAACATGATGTGTGTTGCCAATCCGTAGCACAATTGTTACCTGACCACCTCTGTCATGTTTCATGGGAAGATGATCAAATGATCATTGTACAAATCAAGAAATTCTCCTACTTTGTGGAGTGGATCCCCAACAATGTGAAGTCCTCTGCCTGTGATATTCACTCTCGATTCTCACACCTTCAAGTTCACCAAATTCTTCTCAACTTCAAATGCCATAATAATATTATTACATAATGGGTACAACTTTCTGATTTTTTAAAAATTGCATCCAACTGTGTTCAATATTTTGTGCTTTTCCAGAGTTGCTAATTATACATCACTTTCAAGTTCTTGTCTTATGTATTTCACAAAATGATTTTCTTGTGACAATTGGGCAAGGGATTTTTTTCCACAACCTATCAGCAAGATGAGACTGACGAGTTCTTATATATATATTTTAAAGATATTGTGGATTTTGAAACTTAAATTATTAAGTTAGTTTTGTTAACTATGATATGGATTGTAGAAGCTTAAACTCTAAATTGATCTTTTTTTTTTGCAGTACAATTATTGAGAACGAGTTGGGAGCAAGATGTTTCAAGATGTTTCATGACTGCAAGGTTTTTGGTATTGGTTGTGATGATCACATTCTTCGTTATAAGTCTCATCCTCTCCATTGAAGTTATTATACTTGAGAAGGAGCTGATCATGGCCTACACTAGCAGTACTATGGTTTTGAAATTTTGACACCACTACTAGAAATAGTATTTCTCTTAAATGGCCCTCAACCAATACTCTTAGGTAGATTAATATTAGAACTTCATATGTGAAAAGTATTATGTACAAAGGAGAAGTTTGATAGCAACTGGGGCAATTGGATGTGAATGGCAAGCTTGGATGGCATATGTGGGAACATAATATGTTGTTGGTTTATCCATTGGAATGCATTAGTGTTCAAGATTGGTTTGGGAGTATAGTTAATGGATGATCATTACATAGAGACATAGGGAAAGACAAAATAAGGTTCTCAATACTTTTTTTACTAAAATAAAAATAAACTATTACTCTAAATTATATATGTAAAGAGCCATCAAATGAATAGAAGATCAAAACTTACTTTATTTGCAAAATCTATAATGTAATTAAACTACCATTCAACAATATTTATTTCCATTAAATGCAACACATACCATGCCCATTCTCAAATTACACAATTCAACTTCTAAATATTAAAGTTAAGTATAAAAGAAATATTCTAAATTTACTATTCCATGCAATCAAATGAATAGAAGACCAAAACATACTTTATTTACAAAATCATATAATGTAACTAAACTACCATTCAACAATATTTATTTCCATTAAATGCATCATATACAATGCCCATTCTCAAATTACACAATTCAACTTCTAAATATTAAGATTAAGTACAAAAGAAATATTCTAAATTTACTATTGAATATTAAAAAGTAAGTTTCTAAATTAATATAAGCTAGAGTTTCCTAAATTTAAAAAACTTAAAAGAAATATTCTAAATTATTGTAAAATATTTTTTAACAATAGAATAGAAATTAAATTATAAAAGGATGAAAAACAATTTTATTTTTTAAAAAATCTAAATTTATGTATTTAAAATTGAAAAATTAGAAATTTAAATAAAAAGGAAATATTGTAAATTCACTATTGCGCATAAAAAATATTTAATATTTTTTAAAAAAATTAAAATTTTTCAAAAAGGAAAAATCATTCATATTGTAAATATATTATAAGTCATAAATATATTATATTATATTATAATAGATATTATTTATTATATATTATAAAATTATTTCTAATAATAAACATATTTAATAAAGTATTTAGTTAAATAAATTATAAAATTTAAAATTAAAATATAGAAAAAATAAATTATATAAAATAAAATAAAATTGTAATACTCTAAATCTAGCCCATAATCGTAACACTATTTCTAAACTCCATTGGTAACTCTAAAGCTATCTATAACCCTAACCCTAACCCTAACCTAAATTTTAAAATTAATACTAATTCTTATTGTAACCCTAACCCCAATCCTATTTCTCACCCTAACCATAATCCTAACTCTAACTTTAACCCTAAACCTAACCCTAATCCTAATTGTAGTTGAACCTTAGCCCTAACCCTAACCATCACACAATTAACATTCAATTAGGGTTAGCATTCAATTAGAGTTAAGATTAGGTTTAGGGTTTCATTAAGGTTACAATTACTATTATGATTAAGGTTCAAATAGGGTTAGGGTTTAATTGGGGTTAAAGTTCAATTAGGGTTAGAGTTAGAATTAAGGATCAATTACAGTTAAGGTAAGAGTTTAATTAGGGTTACAAAAAGGGCTTAATTAGGGGTAGTGTTAGGGTTTAATTAAGGTAAGACTTAGTAAGCATTCAATTAGGGTTAGGGTTCAATTAGAGCTAGGATTGAGATTAGAGTTTAATTAGTGTTAGTATTAGGGTTAGGATTAGGATTCAATTAGGTTTGGGTTAGGGGGTTAGGGTTGGAGCTAGGGTTTATTTACGGTTAGGGTTAGGGCCCAATTAGGGTTACAAGATAAATCTTTGGTTAGTGTTATAATTAGGGTTAAACTAGCATTAGGTTTTAATTAGGTTTAGTGTTAGGGTTAGGGTTAAGTTTGACTTAGGATTAGGGTTAGGGTTAGGGTGAAGATTAAGGTTAGGGCTCAATCAAGTAAGGTTAACATTTAATTAGGGTTAGGGTTCTATGATAAAGCTTGGGATAAGGATGCAAGTTGGGGTTTAAATAATGTTACTATCCAATTAGGGTTTTGATTTGGGTTAGATTCTAATTAGGGTTAGGGTTAAATTAGGATTAGAGTTAGGGTCAAGGTTAAATTAGGGTTAGGGTTAAAATTCAATTAGGGTTAGCATTCAATCAAGGTTAGGGTTAGGGTTCAATTTGGGTTAAGATTTAATAAGGGAATTAGGATTAAAGTAGGGTTATAATTATGATTAGGGTTGGGGTTAGTGTTAGGATTAGGGTTAGCAATAGGGTCAATATTAGGGTTAGGGTGAGGATTATAGATAAGGTCATGATTAGGGTTATTATTAGGGTTAAAGATATAATTAGGATTATATTTGAGGTTTTTGTTAGGATTAGGGTTATGCTTGAGGTTAGGGTAAGTGATAGGGTTAGGTTTTGGTTTAGGGTTCTAGGGTAATGCTTGGTGTTACAATTATGATTAGGGTTAGGGTTAAGATAAAGGTTACAATTTGGGTTAGAATTAAATTTTGCATTAGGGTTAACTTTAGGGTTACAATTATTATTATAATAAAGATTAGGGCTAGGGTTTAAATATAGTTCAATTTGGGGTAGGGTTAGGGTTCATTGATAAATCTTGGGGTTAGGGTTCAAATAGGGTTAGATTCAGGGTTCAAATATGGTTATAGTTAGGGTTCATGTTAGGGTTTAATTATCGATAGAGTTAAGGTAAGGGTTCTATTAGGGTTAGGCTTCAATTAGAGTTAAGATTCTATTAGGGTTCAATTAGGGATAAGGTTAGGATTAGGGTATAAATTAGGGTTAGGATTAAGGTTTAATTAGATTCATTGTTACAGTTGGGGAAAATATAGAATTAGGGTTAGGGTTATTCTTAGACTTATGATTCAATTAGGGTTAGGGTTATGGTTAAATTAGGGTTACAATTAGGGTTTAATTAGGGCCAGGATTAGCATTAGTGTTAGGTTTAATTTAGGGTTATGGTTAGGTAAGGGTTAGAGTTCAAAATTACAATTATGATTAGGGTCAAGGTTAGAATTATAGTTAGAATTAGGGTTTAAAAAGGGTTACCATTATGATTCAATTAAGGTTAGGGTTTAATAAGTGTTAGTATTATAATTACATTTCTAGAATAAACCTTGGGATTAAAGTTAGGATAGGGGTTCAATTAGGGTTGGGGTTAAGATTGAATTAGAGTTAGGGTTAGGGTTATATTACTATACAATTTTGGATTCAATTAGGATTTAATAAGGGTTATGGTTAAGGTTCATATTCAATTAAGGTTAGCATATACAATTAGGGTTATGGTCAGGGTTCAACTAAAGTTAGCTAGGATATAACTAATACTAATTGTAATTACAATCCTAACCCTGATTCTAACTCTAACCCTAACCCTAACCTAACTATAACCCTAACCCTAACCCTAACAATAGCATTATTTCTAACCCACCCTAATTCTATAACTAATACTAATTCTAATTGTAACCATAGCCCTAATCCTACTTATGTCTCTTATCATTATCCTCACTCTAATCCTAAACCTAACCCTTACCTTAATCATAACCCTAATTATAACCAAAACATTAACTCAAACCCTAACCCTGATTCTATCTCTAACTATAAACCTAACTCTAACCCTATTTTTAACCTTAATTTTCATCCTAACCCTAAACCTAAACTTAATTTTATCTCTAACTGTAACCCTAACCTTAACCCTAATTATAACCTTAACCTTAAACCTAACCCTAATCATAACCATAACCCTAATTATATCTCTAATTATAACCATAACCGTAATTATAACCCTATTTATAACCCTAACTCTAATTATAACCCTAATTATATCTCTAATTATAACCCTAAACCTAATTATAACCATAACCCTAATCATATCTCTAATTATATCTCTAATTAGGGTTAAGGTTAGGATTAGGGTTAGGGTTAGGGTTATGGTTATGGTTAGATCCTAATCCTAATCTTAATATTAATCCTAACCCTAACCCTAATCCTAATCCTAACCCTAGCCCTAATCCTAACCCTAACCATAATACTATTCATGATGATAAGCCTATTTGTGATGATAAACCTAATTGTAATCCTAACCCTAACCCAAACCCTAACCCTAATCCTAACCCTAATCCTATTTGTAATGATAATCCTATTCATGATGATAACCCTAACCCTAACCCTAATCCCTATTGTGATGATAACCCCAACCATAAACCCAATTTTAACTCTAACCCTAACCAAATTTATAATCATATCCCTAACCATAACCCTAACCCTAACCCTAACCCTAGCCCTAACCCTAACCATAACAATAATCATAACCCTAACCCTAACCTTAACCCTAACCCTAACCCTAACCCTAACCCTAATCCTTATTCATGATGATAAACCTATTCATGATGATAACCCTAACCCTAACCCTAACCATAACCATAACCTTGACCCTAACCCTAATTATAACCCTAACCCTAACCCTAACCCTAACCTTAACCTTAACCCTAATCCCTATTTGTGATGATAACCCTAACCTTAACCCTAACCCTAATCCTATTCATGATGATAAACCTAACACTAATCCTAACTAAATATTTTTTAAATAATCCTAACTAAATATTAATGATATAATATTTTTTATTATAATATTATAAATACACTAAAAATATATTTATATATTTTAACTTAACATTTAAATATTAAATTATATATATTATTTTTAAAAATTAGATTACAAATATTATACTATCATATTATAATATATTAATTATTATAATAATTTAATGTAAAATATATAAACATAAAAAAAAATATTTTAGATATTATATTTGTGTGGCTACTACTACTTGCATATATATCTTAAATTTAAGATATATATATAAATAAATAAATAATAGTATTAACATGTGTTCATATAAATTTGACATATTTCTAACTTTATCCTTTCTAACTATGCAACTCTTGTCAATTCTTTTGATCACATTTTCTAATAATTCATTTCCACCATGCTACAAATAATTCCTTGTAATTTTAAAGAAATATATTTCCGTGTCCATTAAGTAAATTATTTTAATTAAATTAGCTTAGTATTTCTACGTGTAAGTTATCCATTATCCACTTTTTAATGACATAGAGTGCTCATGTTCTATAATCTATACAATGTATTTATGAGTGAATTTTATATTTTATTAATTTGGGATTATTTTTTACATCGTTTTTGGACACATTCTATTGTTGCTCATATCCAACCCTTTCAAGCATAGCAATGTGTTGGAGATATATAGGCCTCATTCTAGATGAAATATTACAATATATTTATATGTCATCACCATTAACAATTAGGTTTAGATGATGTTTAATAAATTATATTTTCATTTTTTCACTTAATATCTTCAGTCAAATATATCTCATTGATGGTTGGCATATCAATGTTAAGGTTATATGTGTGCTTGTATATTAAAGTAATATCTTTATTAGGATTATTTTTTTATATGAAAGTTAGTATTGTTTGGTTATTTGTTGAGTTATCATATCAAACTATTTCTACTATGCTTATAATCTTATCTATTTTATTTGAATATACACATTTTGTATTTTTATATTTAGTTTATATATTTAAATTTTCTAAATATTAGTGCTTATGTTTAATATTTTAATAATTTTATGAAATGAAATTTAACAATAATAAATATGAAAGATCACATACCTTTCCTTAAAGAGTCATCAATAGTCACAATTAATAGTTTCATTTTACTTATTGCAATTAATGATTTCATATCTATAAACATAATCACTCCTCATATTGATTAATCAAAAACCCAATTTCATCCATACATGGAAATCATAAGAGGATCAAATAGTACACATGATAATGACAAGAAAAATTCATCTAAATATAGAGGAAAATTATATCAATTTATAGATTTAATATAGTATATCAAATTTGTGAAAATGAAGATAGGAAATCTAAGTAGAATACTAGTATTGAAATAAAAATAGGTTGATTTGATGTGTTTATAAGATAAATGAGCAATATGAATTCCAAGTTTTAGAGGTAAAGGTATGTTCAAAATTTTCCACAAACTTGAGGTAGTTAGGAGTTAGTTTCTACTTAACTCCAACTTACTAGTAAAAGTTAATCCAACTAAACAAGATTAAAAATTTGTGTGAGTAAAATAAATCCATAAAGTAAAATTACCACACTAAAAAAATCAAGAAAATATATGCAATATTAATGATGATTTGATATCTTGTAAGTTGTACCAAATCTACATATGTGAAGGAGAGACTTTTTCATAAATATATTTAAGGAGGAGGAAAATATACATGAATCTAGGTTTTTATTTTATCTCTTTAAATAGATAGAAAAAATACATTCTAAGGGTTGAAGACCTATTTACTGATTTATTTTAAAAAAAATTGAGCTTCTTTTGACTTCAAGAATATTAAATTACCTATTAACACCAACCACAACAAGGTGAAAGATTTTTTGGTACCACTAACTTATATTTTAAGAATTCAATAACATTCTCAAATCAAAGTCCTATATTAAAATCTATGTATAACATTCTTAAATCAAAAAAATTAAGAAGTACATAACATACTAAAATCAGATAAATTAAGAAATAAATAACATACTTACAAACTATGTACAACCTTTGTGCCATTTGACCAATTCAATCTAATGAACCATGTGGATCTACTCTACTCTTTATTGTATCTAGTATTCCTTCATGGTTAGACTCATGAACTTTCTACAAGTTTCTATTCAATGGTCTACATCCATATTTGATCAATTGAATATTTGATGCATCGATAAGGATAGAATAATGAATAATTTTCTTATGTATCAAAACCATTAAACATCCACACATTGAACTTAATTCATTTGGTACTTTCTAAGCCATGTTCCAATAAAAACTATCAACCCTATAAGATATCAAATATCTTCATCTATGATAATGACTTCCAATGTATTTTTGTCTCAATATAGTGACAAAAATAATATATTTTCCTTTTCTATTGTCTTCATCTACAAAAACTATGTAAACATGCCCTACATTTAATTATGTACTTAGTAAGATATACTACATAATAAGATAAAATATTATTGTTTATTAAATAATACATCCATAATGCTTAGTTGAGCTAGATCAAGATTAAATATGGTCAAAGTTAAATGATTCCATCTCGATGAGTTGTAGTGTTCATATGAATAGTCTATAAACCATTTGAGCTTATAAATGCGTGGAAGTCACTTGATCCTATCAATGTACAATAATCTTTATATTTTGTAATGTTGGCTTCTTCTACCAAATAAAAGAATCTATGAACTATAGCTCATTTTTTTTATTATTCTTTAGAATCACTGTAGAGTTACACTATTCAATGATGAGTGTTACATTTTCAACTTTACATTAGTTTTGTTTTTGAACTCTTCTTATGCTAAGGCTGTTTTAATATATTTTTTGCACCATCATGCTCCCTTTTTCCATACCTAACTTCAAATAAAATTTTCATATGTTGAATATCACTCTTCTTATGCTTTCTACTCAACTTATAAAATAGTCACAAGTTTTTTGAATTGTAATGTACAATTATCTCACCATATGACATGCTAACCAAATATTATGGTCTTACAACTCAAATTAATGTAGAACATCTAATAGAAACCTATTGCAAGTATGTGTAGTTGGTGTTGGCATTGATGTCAATAGGCTTATGTTTGTGTTGTCATTGATGTTAACTAGTGATGGTTGAAAAGTTGTGATGATGATTTGATTTGTTTCATTATTTTGTCATTAGTAAGTGTTACTAGTGTCAACCTCTAGTGTTACTTTGATAAGCTTTTGTTTGTGGATATTGTTTAGTTGAATTGTTGTGTTGCAGTCGGTTTGGTGATAGATGGATATGAATCAGATGAGTCCTCTTGTAGAGAAAATGATAGAGATGAGGGTAAGGAGAAATAAGTGTAGATTAAAGAGGAAGAAGCTCCGGAAAGGATCCATAAGACTCCTAAGTATGTGCAAAAGATTCATCCAAAGATCAAATCATTGGTGACAAGAACAAAGGTGTTTTGAAAAGAAGAAAAGAGGAATGTTATAGTGAGAAATCTATCTCAATGCAACAAAAAAGTCCACCACAACATTACCAACACATCTACATCCTTTCTAAATATTGTTGGTTGTTGCAATCAAGGGGAGTAAGTATTGGTGTAGGTTGGAGTTGTCCTTTGTTAGTTGTGTCAAAGGATATGTGTAGTGGTTTCTAGTTGATATAGTTTGTTGTATGCACCTAATGGGAAGTATGCAAAGAAGTAAAAATAAAATTATGTTACATAATAGTGGTGAGCAAGCACAAGTATGATTGATGTCAAAGTGGAAAATAATGCAAATGTGTTGCCCTTTTCCATTGATGTAAAAGGGGGAGAGAGAATAATGTGAAAAATATTTAAGAGCTAGTGAACTATGTATTACAGTGATCTCTGGGAGAAATGGTTTTGCTAGATGCATTTCTCCATAGTTTGGCTTTTAGTCATGCAATTCTAGAAGTTTGTTTTAAAGTTCATATCTACCTTTAGTTGAATTTTTTCATGTTTTGGCACTTCACAAGTTGATTTCTTGAGTTACAATTTTTGGAAGATTATCTAGGTGTATAGGATGAGTTTTTTCTTCAAGTGAAATTTGTTTTGAAGTAATTTGTTGGATTTTAGGGTGTTTGTGGAATATTATAGATCAAGTGTTCAAGTGATATTTGTTGTCCATGATTCATCTTTGTAAAATTTGGTATAGAATGACTCTACACCATGCAAGATTGGCTAAAGATTATAGCCACCCAAGATCTAGGAACTTCATAAAAGTACAAGAGATATCAATATTCAATGCTCAATATTGCAATGGAATTCACTCCAATAGTTGTATTTTACATATGAGACCACCTAGTTAAATAGCCAAGGTGAGACACAAGATTAAAAAAGATTATGAAAAGTGTCTTAATCCTATGTCATGTGACAACTTATCACAACTACCTAGGACACATGTGTTACAAGTCAAAAGATAAGATAACAACTAATAACAACTAACACCTTCTAGAAAGATTCCTTCCTAGGACCTAAGTAAACTTAACATGTAAATAAGTCCCCTAAGTCCCCTAGTAATGAATTAATTAGGTATAAAAATTTATTTACACCAACACCCCCTTAAGTGCAACTTAGGGAGTAGCAGATTATTAAATAAATATGGGTCTCAACTATGAAGCCATGTTAGGTATACATGTGTAAATTGCAATGAAATCTCTCACAATGAAGAAAAGAGAAAACTCGGTGGGAAAAAACTCCTCCCCAAAAGAGAGATGAAAAAAAACCTCTCAACGAACAATGAGAAGGATAAAACCCCATACAAAGAAAAATTCCCCCTCATAAGAGAGAAGAAGAAGAGAGATGATGCAACCCCCCTCAAAATGTTGAGTCTCCTACAATGATGGTAGAAGCTTGGCATTGAATGCAGAAGATGATCCAATAGCATCAAACAACATTTTTCCCCTTAGGAAGAAACAAAACCAAGATGGTATGTAGGATGTGTGATGTCTTTGAAGAGTGCTTAAGTGTCTCCATGTCAATATTGAAAGCTATCATGGTCAAAATAGGTGTTATAGGCCACACTACTGAAGAAAGCAATCCATAATCCCCTAGAAATGATTGTAGAACACAATCCAAAGATAAGGTTACCTCCTCTAAAGACAAAGAAGCCTCCTACAATTTTTTGCCAAAATAATCCACATTCACATAAAATTGCAAAGAATGATCATGTAGAGAATTAATAAGAGGGTCAAAGTGTTCCCTTGCAACAACTGAAGAAGGAACATCTCCATCAAAGATAAGATGAATGCAATCAATGGTGTCTCCCAATTTTGAAATGTAGGACTCACAAAACAAACTAGCAATGTTTGTCAAGTACTCATCCCAAGTAGCCATCTTTGGAAGATGATGGTTGTCCTGCTACACTGAATCACAAGGAACCAAAACTATGGCAACACAAACATCCTTAGGTACCAAAATAGATGAAGGAGATGAAATATCAACACATGTCACTAGATCCTTAGTGGATGAAACAATAAAAATGACCATACTGAATCTCCTCAAAAGTATCCACACAAGATGCCTCAATGTTAACATCTACTGAATAATTAGGAGAAAAATGTGAGAAGGTGTAGACTCAAGATTGGTGATCAACCTCCCCAACTACAACTATATCTCTACTTTGTAAATCCTAGATTATGACAAAATCTAGTGTGAACTCAACACTCTTGCTTGCTTCACCATGTGTGATTTGATAGATATAAAAGATATTGGTTGACAATGAACCCCCCTTGATGATGTTCAGACTCATTAATTTGATGCTTCATAAGAAGACGCTTCAACTCATCAGTTTGTTTTGAATAACATTGATGTTCATCATGCCATGATTTATTGCAATATGCACATATAGGCTTATCATTCTTAGATGATTCCACTTTAGAGGGAGAGGATTTTGATTTTTTATGTGGCTTGTTGTTTTTCTTCTTTCAGTTCTTATCAAGATTCCCTACTTCTTCATGTACCTTAGACTCACTAGCAAACAATGCTTGTGACTTGGAAGACTTGATTAGACACATGCTCATTAACATATCTTCTTCTTGGATTAGGATATGCATAAGTTCATCAAACTTAGGATCAACATATGATGCTCTCATAGAAATTTGATGGGTATGAAATCCAGAAACAAACATTGAATACTCAAGACCAAGCTTGGATAACACATTCAGAATCAATTGTAAAAAAATTTAGGATCAAGATTCATAAAATTATTATCAATATGGCATCCCCTAATCTTATTTGTTTTACCATACAATTTTTCAAAATCCTCCCAAGCCTCTTTAGTTGTTTTCCATGATTCAGCATGAAATTGTAAATCAAATGAGACTAATGAACAAATGCATCCAAGTGTTTTCTCATGATCAATCTCCCATTTTTCCAATTCCTTAGAATCAATAGGTTGAGGAATGGTTTCCTTTAGATAGCCTATTAGACATTTCATCATGAGATAATTCCATACTAATTTTCTCCATGTAGCATAATTATGTGGAGTTAGTAGTTCAATTTGAGATTTACCCATAGCAAGAACAAAAACCAAGAAAAAAAATGTAATCAACCACTATAAGATTACACCCCCAAATTACTCAATCAAGAAACCCCCCAAACAAATATGATTTGTAGCACTTTATACTTAGTGTGATTACATGTTCCACTTTCCAAAAATAGTGAAGTGGACTTCATCTTAGTGCTTATAGATTGTTGAATTTTGCCTCAAGCTCAAAGTAATTTTTTTTACAATGGATGAGATCAAACTAATTACACCACTAGAAAGTACATGATAAAATATGCACTTTCAAAACAAAATTCACCCAAAAATGTTACTGTAGGAGCGAGAATGGAGTCCCAGAAGTTTTGAAAATGAGAACTGCTCAACAACACCTATGAGAATCTACATTCTTTGGAAAACCAGGAACCAAAATCAAAATATTATTCCACTACTACTAAGAGTGTGAAATTCTACCCAAAATTAAAAAAAAATTGCTTCGAGAAAAAGAGTCAAAATTATCAAGTTATGAGGCTTCAAATTTTGACTGTAAAATGAAAAAGCTCATCCGTGAAGGGGGAAAAAACCTTAAGAAGCTACTAACATCATGCTAATGCATGCGAATGTCAACAAAACCATTGATTAAATTTGATGGCTGACAGGTTGTCACCAGTTGGTGCAAGTCTGATAGTCGATGAAATCTTCAAAAGATGCTCAGAATATTCGGTTAAGTTGGTGGAAAAAAAAAACTCTTGGTGATAGAATTTTTTTTTGACTGTTTACCTATTTTTATGGTAGCCAGTATATTCTTTTATTCTGTGGAATTTTTTGCAACTGGGTCATTTGGTGAGGTTCGGCAAGTGGGGTCCACCAACATTTGCAGGCCTATGTGGCTTTACCTACACACATAATGTGGTGGGAAATGGAGAGAGTCATGTATGTGTTAAACATGCACATGACAACTAGGAGGTGGAGGTGAATTAGTTGTCATACAATTCAAACTTAAAACTCAACACCTATTAAGTCCACAACCACACTATTATGTTATTAAGTAAGAGCATGAAACACAGATAACAAAAAGAAAATCAACACAATGAACACCAAATTTTTACATGGAAAACCCAATGAGGGAAAAACCATGGTGAGGGTTAACTCACAAGATAAAAGATTCTAGATAGAATACAAAGGTTCACTTCCCAGAAGAGGACTCATTGTCCAAGTACAAAGGCTCACTGCCTACAAAAGGGACTCAATATCCATAGAAAGGACTCATTGTCCAGTAGGGAGGTTCACTACCTATAGATACAAAAGAGATTTAAAAAAGATCCACCGCAACATTATATGCACATCTGCAAGATTGTAGAAATCTTTAGCTCATTTACTTCAACACAATGAAGAACTGTTATCACAACTCACACACACACTTCTGCTCTTATGATTTGTGGCTCACTTTCATCACTTTGCATCACACTGCCATACAACTCTTCACAATTCAACTTGCTTTTATACCATCCTCAACCTTAGAAAGTTTCTCCAAGGTCATCCAAAAAAACTTCATTTGAAACTTAGAAAATTTTATACCATCCTCAACCTTAGAAATTTTTTTCACTTTGCATCACAATTCGACTTGCTTTTATACCATCCTCAACCTTAGAAACTTTCATCACTTTGCATCACACTGTCATATAACTCTTCACAATTCAACTTGCTTTATACCACCTCCACCAAGAGCTCACTAGCCAATGATGGGGAAAGAAGGCTTGAACAATCACAACAACCTCAACTCTAATGAAGGGAGGTGTTGCAAAACCTCAAGCCCATGTTGCAATGGCTTGTTCAACACTTGCTTTATGGAGTTGATGGAGTGTTTTTGCTGCTATGAAGTGCCAAAGTGCTACTTGAAGTGATGGAAGTGAAGATATTGCAATAAATGATACCAAAGAGATGAAGTGAATGCTTGGAGATTTTCAAAAGGGGATTCTAGTTGCATGAAGAATGAATCTTTTTGAAGATGAGGTGAGGAGAATAAGGAATTTTTAGTTCATTTAGTTGAAGAGGGATGTTGTAAAGTGTTCCCAATAGGAAGTGTAACACCTCTTCCAACTTCAAATGCAGGAATCTGTCAGGGATGTAAGCACACCGTGTAGACGTCTACATGTTGTGCGTGTGTCTCCAACAAATATTCTTCTACCGACATTAACTATGAATACCAAGTGGAATGAAGGTAGCTTGCTGATGTGGAATTTTTCCTTCGAATTTGGTTTTCTAAGGTGAGGAAGTGTAAAAGGGGAATTTTCGTAAGGGGTGAAAATTCACACATATACATGTACAAACAATGTGGCAAAGTATGAAGCCTTGCTACTAGGACTAAGGTTGGTTGAATAGCATGGGATAAAAAAGTTAATGGTAATTGGTGATTCTAATTTGGTGATATCCCAAGTACAAAAATGTGGTATGGGATTCCATTGAATGGTTTGAAGCCTTTCAAATTGACTAAATGGAGAGAGGATAGAACAAAGTGGAAGACTTACTTGCAAATATTGTATTAAGACCAGACGACATAACTTTTGCAAGATCTCAAAGGTTGAGGTACAAGAAAGGCCATCAATCCTTTATAATGTACATAATTGGAAAATTTTCAAAGATGACAAAGATATTTTGAAAATTTGCAAATTTGTTGATAAATATGAAGGTTGGGAGATTTATTTTGGTGCATTTGTGGAAAATATAGATGGTAAGGATATAGTCTTTGGGAATGAGGTCATTTAGCTAAAAAGCAACAAAATCCCCAAGGGCCTTGTAGCATTAGAAAGAGTCTTTGATAGTCAAGATAAGAGCAATATTAAAACAATTTCCCCCATCTAGGGGATCTGGAAGGAGTGAATTTAGGGACTAAAAATGCCCCTAAAAAGGTATATGTAGGAAAGAAAATGAAACTAAAGATCAAGGAAATGTTGATTGCCTTATTGAGAAAATGCAAACATGTCTTTTCCTAGTCATATGATGACCTAAAAGCATATAAAGAAGAATTATTCCAACATAAAATTCCTCTTAAAGAAGACACTAAGCCTTTTAGGAAAAAGAAAAGACCCATCAATCCTACCTTTGCTCTGAAAATGCAAGAGGAATTGGTTGAGCTAAGGGATGCTAGCATCATAAAGCTCATTAGGAATTCTTCATGGGTGGCTAATCTTGTGCAAGTCAGGAAGAAAAATGGTGATATAAGGCTATGTGTGGATTTTAGGAATCTGAACATATCATCATTAAAGGACAACTATCCACTATTGAACATGGAATCCATGTTGCATAAGGTAACTAGCTATGAGTGATTATCAATGATGGATGGTTTTTTTTGTATACAATCAAGTGAAAGTGAAGGAGTCCGAATAGTACAAGATTGTATTCACAACTCCATGGGACACCTATGTGTATGTGAGGATGTCATTTGGCTTAACCAATTTAGGTGTCAAATTCTAGAGGGCTATGGACGTATCCTTTTATGATTTTCTTGACTTATTTATGGCAATATACTAGGATGAATTGACAGTTTAGTCCAAGAAGGAAGAAGACCATTGTATGCACTTGGAGAAAGTATTCATTAGGGCATTAGAATATGGTATCTCATTGAACCCTAAGAAGTGTTCCTTTGGGGTATATTGTGTCCTAAAACATAGATTTTTGGGAACCTATGGACTACTCTTGCAATTCTAGGGTTTTTCACCTAAAAGGGGAGAGATAGGGCCAAAAATACTAATGTATCACTCAAATTAAGATATATACAATATTTTTTAATGTAAATGAACTTAAATAAATGTAATGAACTAATCTAGATGAATGAAAATGAATGCAAAACAAAGATTTATGACTTGTTTGAAAACACAATGTTGTTTGCAAAAAGATTAAAATAATGAACAAAAATGCAACTTTTAACCAAACAGAAAGTTGTTTCTCAAAATATGTGCACCTAAAAAGTTTTAGAGGACTGGAGAAAAACCTGAAAAGCTGATGAAATCTAAACTTGGGCTAACTGGGACTCATTCACCACCTTGGGAGAATCAGTCCCAGACATAGAACTTGGTTTCTAATAGTCGGGCATTTGAAACTGCATATGATTCAAATCTGCATCTTAGGGTGGACTCATTCACCATGCATGACGAATTAGTCTTCTTTCTAAATTCTAAAATCTCAAAACTCGGATCTATACCTTGACACCTGCACAACAATTTTTGACAAGAACACGATTCTAGATCTGAGAAAATCCTTGCAAAATATCTTAAAAGAGTTGGTCTAATGGGGGGTTTTCCTTGGTCAAACCCCTATATTGGTAATTAAAACTATAATAGAGAAAAATTTTCATAAACCCTAGCCTTAGATGTGTTAAAGACTAGGAAAAGATGAAATGTAAGAAAGGACCTATTCTATTGCTCTAGAATAAGACATGCAAGAGTGATTGAAATGATGCAAGATATCAAACCTAGAAGCCTTACAACACATGAAACATAGTAATAAAATGGCATGCAAATGTTAAACACACACACTGCAAACCTTAATCTAAAGATAGAGTGAAAATGGAAGATGGAGTCAATAGGAAACCAAGTCCTTAGGCATGATTTGGTGGCTAGTTACACCTCTTCACCCTAAATTTCTTCATGATTAACCATAGGCATCCATCATCAACCCTTTGTAATGCTAGATCTTGAAAAGAAAAGTGACCTTCAAAACCTGTAAAAACCCTAGTTTTCTACCCTAAAACTTCAACTTTTGCTAATGAAACTTGTTGTAAAAGACTTCACTCTTGAGAGATGATAAAAAGATGATAAAAGATGGTAGATAGATGTGTAAAATGACTTGAAATGTGTATTTATAAGCAAAAACACCTTATTTTCCCATTAATTAAACCTAAGAGGCCGACACTCACGAGAAATAAAATTTAAATTGATTAAATTCCCACTTAATTTTCAATTTTCCCTCAAAGGGGGCTCATTCGCCACCCTTGGTGAATGGGTCCCATCAGAGAGGACTTAATCACCCAAGGTGGTGAATAGATCCCACTACTATCATTTGAAGGTGGGTTGTCGGAGTATGATGTTATTAAATGTTGTTTGATAGGTTTTATGTGTTTTCTCATGTGAAACGGGCCTCTAGATCAAAATTAATAGGTCTAAGGGGCCTATAAATGTCATTTTGAAAGGAAACAATGTGAAGGTACTCAAAAGTGGGTCTAATTATGTGATAAATTGTCTCTTTTCTCAAGAGGGTCCTATTTTCTACAACACATTTATCCCCCACTTTATCGCCCATATGACTTTATGTGCATATGTAAGCTAAAGGACTCTACAATGCACCTTACTACATAAAAGGATACATATTCAAAAGGACGGGAGAACAAAGGCCTCAGTGTAGTTATCTGCACAACCACAACATTAGGAACCGCATCCTACAACACACATTTGTTAATTTTCCAAAAATCCTTTTATCTAACTCTTAGGAATTCCATTCGAGGGTAGATGTATGCCCCCCCTTGATTTCACTTTCTTTACGAAGGTGGAATCAAGGTAGCAATCTAGCCATGTCAAACAAGAAAAATCATATCGTATGACATTTCCAAGTACCATTCCACATAACGATAGACAAATGATGATGTTGGGTGTGGAATCAAAATTCCAATGCATCAAACAACATCGAAAATGGATTAACCTAGTGCCGGTTATGTTGATTTCAAGAATATCTACATTATAGGTGTTGGAAAAGATGGTAACCATATGTGAATGGGTAAAAGTAAAAAGAGATGAAAAGTGATGAAAAGAAAGGGGAAGAAAGTAATTTGTCACTTACTATTCATTTTACCTTTGTGTAGCTTGAAAGCGACGAGTGAGAGAAGAACATGCTGAGTAGATGGGATTACACACCATCGCGATTGGAGATCTTTGTGAACAGGTGGCACGCGGTGATCTGTACCATGAGGTGAGTCGATTCTGTAACGTTTGTTTTGTGATTTTATGATGATTTAATGATTTTTAATCATGGATAGGTTAATTTAGGATTCTTGAATTTCTTTTTTGCAAAGTGTCCCATTTTTTTGCATAGTGTCCCATTTGTTTGCAGAGTGTCCCTTTTATTCGCAAAGTGTCTTGTTTCTTTACAAAGTGTCTAGTTTCTTTTTGAAGTGTCCATGTTTCTTTGAAAAATGTCAAAAAGGGTTCTAAAGTGTCTAGGGCCATTAGGGAAGCACACTAGATCAGCTTTAGCACACTTGCATGATGAATATTATGAAAATTGAAGATATGAGATGAAATTTACAACATCTTGTGATGATTTTTGATAGGTTCCTGCCCAGTTATGATAGCGGCTAGGGGGAAGATAGTTGAAATTTTTGAGAGATCATGCACCAACACTATCATTGGTAGAGGTAGATCATTTAGAGTCAGTGGATATCTATTGGGCATATCTTATGCCACCCATGAGATACCATGATTCCACGTTGATGGCTCTATGCAAGCATTGGGATGTAGATAATTGTACCTTTCATCTTCCCACCAAGGAAATGACCATCACACTCAAGGACCTACACTGTATTCTATGAGTTCCTATTTAGGGAGTGCAAGTGTATTTCTGGGGGGATTGGTCATTTCAGGAGAAGAAGAGAGATATGCAATATTGTTTGAATGGAATTGTACATGATGAGAGGGTTAGAGTGTAGATCGGGCTTCCCATGCTACTATATTCATGATCTCTTATGGTTAGATAGATGATGATGCACATAGTGGCACTTACTCTCAATCCAAATGGATGAGTGGCACACTTGGATAGGGGACTGGTACATCTAATATAGGGGATGTACAAGTAGAGGATATTCTATGCTTGGGGTTCCTGCATTCTAGCACATTTGTATAATGATCTTGGCCAGTTTGTATTTTGAGAGATTGACATTATGGTCCATTGTATGCTTCTACAAGTGTGGTACCTTGAGCATATCACATGTACTAGGCTTGTTGGATACCCTTGTACTATAGCAGCAAGATACCCACGAGCATTTGGCTATCCTTTATAACAATTATGGAAGTATGGTGATTTAGACTTTTGGAGGGTGAGATTTGATTGGCTAGAGGAGGATGAGGTCCTATGGAGGCCCTATATACTCACTCAATAGTGGTGAGATCCTATCATACAATTACAAAGGATGCAGATGGATAGATATCTAGAAGGGAGGTATGACTATGTCATACGACCATTCTATTATGGGTGAGTCATGTGATAGTTTGGATAGGTGCAGACCCCATCGAGGGCATTCCCCTTCATTAGAAAATTAGCGTGGAGTGCCTGAAGGCTAGGTGACACTATTCGGCTAATGATAGATCATGTATGAGAGAGTGATTCTAATGATTCAGATCATGACTAGCCACCTAGCTTTGATGTTGATGATGTCGGTAGCATAGACGAGCATGAGGAGAGTTGGTCATATGCACAACCAGCTCCTATGTTCCCCATTTATTTTCCTCTATTTGATGCATAGCTAGCAACAGATGAGGGTGATGAGCCAGAGGAGAGAGTAGAGGAGGTATGATACAGGCTAGCAGATATTTTTACAAATATTATCAATGAGGAGTACCAGTCTAAGGTTGATCCTGATTATGAGGACCAGGATGGAGGAGAGGAGGATGAGGATTATGAGGATGAGCCACCCCTAAGTGAGGGTGATGAGGTAGCTAGTGAGGATCGATTCAAGCATGGAGATTCATCACATACTTACAAGACCAGATCACGGGTAGTAGCTACAACAAACATCAACACGCACAGTTAGAGAGAGGCTATCACATCTTCCATGCCCCCTAGAGATGAGGAGGTTGACATTCCTCATGCATTTGGAGACATAGGTGATGAAATTTGGTTTGATGCATGTCCTTTAGTGATTTATGTTGTATTGGTGTATATATATATCTTGATGATGTGTTACTGATTTTGTATATGATCTATCTTGCAGGAGGGATGAGAGACTGGTGAGAGTTCTATCATCAAGCAACCACATAGATAGTCCTAACATCCCTCAAGGAGGATGAGATAGATCTTGACTACTTGCCCCCACCAATTGTGTAGAGGATCCATAGTCACTCAAACCATTCATGAGGCTACAGGTAACATACGAGAGTGTGAGGAGGTGACTTCATTGGGCTAAGAGTGCACTATAATCAACACAAACCTTGGTACAGGTAGAGAGATTGTAGGCAGAGCTAGCATAGACATGAGTAGAGAGGGACTAGATGGTAGATGAGTGGCTTATAGTCATTGGATGAGTACAAGGTTTGGAGTATGCACTAAGACTTGGCAGTTCACAATAACGGTCACACACGAACATCTCATGAAATCTAGGGATTGCATCATGAGTGCTAGATCCTGACGAGTCTAGCTCTCATAGACTATTTTGATATGGTATATGGTTCTGAGTTGTATACAAAACTTTGATATATATATATAGACATGCACCTTTGAAATTATGATGATGTATCTTTTGGTATGAAACTGTTAAATGCTATGTGATTAATTAAATGACTTATGGTAAAAAGTATTTAATTAATGGCTTCATGATTTAACAGGAATGGTGTAATCAATATAAAACATATTTCACTTTAATCATAGATACAACATGGATAAATGAAAATGAATATGCTAAATTAAATACACCAATAAGGATTTAATTTAAAACAACAAGAGGGTGAATAGTAGGAAGCCTAAAGAAATTATAAAATGAACTTAAATAATTACCTTAGTGTTCAAGACAAATAGTAATTTAGCTATCAAGAATCAAGCAATGTGAAAGTTATAACATCAAATAACCTTAAACAACATTGTTATATCACTCATAATATTCCAAGGTAATTAGAGATAATACCAATGTAGATGTGTGGCATTAATAGGGTCTCAAAGGGGTGTTCCATCAAGTTGATTTAAGAGATAAGCACCATACCCATAATTGGTATCAACTACATAAGGTCCCAACCAATTAGGGTTGAACTTATCTTTGTCTTTGTTGTCATGACTAACAATTCTTTGATTTTCAATAAGAACAAAAAATCCCTTAGAAAATTATCTAGGGATAACATGAATGTTGTGTTTTCATTGTAATTGTTTGATGTGAGCTTGGAGATGTTTGAGATAATTAATGCGCTATTCATCAAGAATCTCAAGTTGATGTAATTGTTGTTCTATATAAGTGTTAGTGTCAAAAATATCTTAGAGAGAAACTTGCAAAATAGGAATTTCTAACTCCAAGGGCATAATCGCATTAGTACCATAAACAAGGTTATAAGGGGTATTTCCTGTGGATGATTGAACATTAGTTCTATAAGCCCAAAGCACATAAGATAGTTGTGCTTTCCAGTCTTTATGATTATTGTGAATAGTTTTCTTAAGGATCTATTCAAGAAGTTTATTAGTATTTCTAGCTTGTCCATTGGATTGTGGATAATATAGTGTAGAGAAACGATGTTCAATATTAAATGTTGCAAGAAATTTTTGAACTTCGCTATTCTTAAATGGTGTTCCATTTTCTAAAACAATTGCAAAAGGAATTCCAAAGCGATAAATTATGTATTCTAATATGAATTGACAAATTACATCAACAATTGTTGAATGAAGAGGGATATATTCTACCTATTTTGTGAAATAGTTAGTTGCAGTTGTGATAAATGTATGTCCAATAGAAGGAGGTGAATTTTTTCCAATAAGATCTAACCCCCATATTGAAAATGGGCCAAATGGGAACATTGACATGGAGCTCAACAGTAGGAGTGTTGGCCTCCTACAATGATTTCATAACTAAGCCTTTATAGCCATCATTCAAAGATTGGGCATCTAACCTGAATAGCTATTCAATCATCATGAAGGTGCATTTAACTTGTCAACCTAGGGATGTGAACTTTAAATGGGTCAACACAATATGTGCACTAGGGGCTCAAGTAGTCATTGCACATTACAGCTAAGAAACGTAATATTGAAAGTAAATTTCTTAAAAGGAAATAAAGTAAATGTTGAATATCAACCAACAACTATGCTAAGTTGAAATGCAGGGAAAGAATGAAAATCTGAGTGACAAATAGGAGAGTACTCTATTTTCTTTGGTTGTAGGAATAGTTACAAAATGGAATTCTAGTGGTTGTAGGAATAGTCGATGCCAGATTTCTAACTAAGTACTAAACAAAAAGTAATACTAAACTAATGCTAAATGAAGAAGACATATTACTCACCAAGTGGGCCCCCTTGGATAAGTATCCTCTAAACTAACAAGAACTCAGATGCTCAAAAATTTATTTTATTCACTGTAAATCATGTATACAAAGAGTAATGCATCTATATTACTGAAACTAGAGAATGGGAGTATAATATCAAATTGTGCAACCCCCTAAAGAAGGAGCATCAAATCATTATTTATACTATAGCTAAACAAGGCAGTCAACTCCATGACTGGGAGGACACCATTTAGGGAAAATAGGGGAAAGTGGAGCAATGGCAGTTACACATGCATGGAATCTGGTTAGACATGCAAGTCAAGTGCAAATCTAGCACAATAGTAATGCCTATACATGCTCGATCATTAAGGTCCACTACAAGGTGGTTATATTCAGTTGCATGAAGAATCTTTGTTGCCGGTTGCCTTTGAATTAGAGTGGTTTCTCAGCTGGATGTTATGGTGCATGCCTAGCTGGTGGTGTCTTCCTCAACTTAGCATATTAAATCTACATGTAAAGGTCAATATGCATAATGACTGCACATTTATAACCACTCTAAGAAACATTCATTAATCACATGTAAAATCAATATAGATGACCCAAATATTATGCCAAATATCATTAAAGCTTGCAGAGATAGGATAATATCAAATGTGAATGGTTTGAGGGAAACATTATGCCAATACCAACACTTAAGCATTAAATTCCATGAAATCTATGAGCAAATAGACTATAGATTCTACCCAAAACTAGACCAAAAACTAGGCTTATCACTCTCCCCAACCTAACATTTTGTTGGTCCTCTAGTAGGGGAAGAGTTGTTCTTCTGCTTGGTCAAAGTTTTAAAATTTTCAACTGAGAGTTGTCCAACATCAACGGTTACAGTACATAATTCAGGGTCCTAATAGAATCCTCCCAATCTTTCAAACTTGTTCCATCTTTTCCTGTCTACAACAATGTCATACTAGTAGAATCTAAAATTTGGCACAGGCCACATTAGCATGGGTGGCTAAAAAGTTAGGGGAAGCCAATGTCATCCCTAAGTTCTCCCAATCTGAATATGTCTCTCAATTTTTTTTAATGTTGCAACATAATTGTGGATGGAATGAGGCTCATCCTATTTTAGCTCTTAGTCAAAGTATTCCATCCCCTAGATAAATATCTCCTCATGGTTTCCTCCTTTATTATTTTTTTTGCCTCATACTCAGTGTAAAATGCCTCAATCCAAGGCATAATCCTATTGCCATAACTTGGTCACAGCATTCTATGCCATTCTCTATAAATATCCCTTGGGTTGCTTGATTCATCTCTAACAGGCAGAGGGATATCAAATTCCAATTGTTTATACACACCATATTGTTGTCCCCAACTAATCTCATTTTGCATCCAAGATATGAATGCTCTCACTTGAACATACCCAACATATAGCAATGGATTCTAGTCATGGTCTTTTGTGACAACATAATTATGTAAATAAAATTCACATAGCAAATTCTTCATTTCAAGTGAGGCAATCCTATAAGCATTGAAAAATTCCATAGGGGTATCAATAGAAGGATTTAAACCTAAGGCCAGTCTTGACATCTTAAAAGAGAGATACTTCTCTTCTAGGAGCAAAGCATAGACCCTCATAGGATTTCTACATTACGGAATCTTTGGCACCAAAGTTGCCATATCATCTACCCTCTGCTTCAAGGTGGCAATTTCTGCATCTTTACCTCAATCTCTTTATCCTTCTTTTGAATTTCCTCCTTCAACTTTTGTTTTTCCTTTTCCACTCTTCCTCCCTTCTTTGTATTTCTCTCCATAAATTCAAAATTGTTGCATATACTATAAAACTAGGAGGATTATGAATTCCTACTAGTCTTTTTGTTGATGGTGGCTCCTCATATGGCACTATTTGCATGGACTTAGGATGTCCCATTATCTCTGGCTGTAAGGGTGTTGTTTCTTCTTCCTTTTGCTGCAAGCAATCTTGTTCTTGTTGTGGTTCCAGGGATTCCTGTTTTGATTCTAGTTGTTGCTGCAAGACTTTATGTTGTAGGACCTCTTGCTCATTTTAAAATTATGATTCAGTCTAATATGATTTGACACATGGACAATAAGTACACAAAATAATTGCATCTTTTTCATTCCCCTCCCCCCAACCTAAATTTGGACATATGTCCACACATGTGAGATGGGAGTGGTGATTGATAGATAATGATGGAATTTATGTGAATACCTATACTAATGTATAGTGATTAAATGATCACACTTAAAAGATGATCAAAGATAGCAATTAATATGCACATACCTAAATGTGTGGAATATTTGCTGCAAAGATCACAGATAAATTAATGCTTGCCTTGTTGGAAAATGAATTGAGCAATAAATTAAGATGAGGTGGAATGAGGTGAGGTGGAATGAAGTGATTGAAGAGAGAGAAAGGTGGTGATGTACGGGTGGATGGGCGGATAATGAAGAAATAGACTTCCACGTAAGTGAAATTCTTTATTATGAAAAGTACATACATCAATTAGGCGGAAGGAGGGACACTAGGTCCATTGCCTTTGACTACAAGAAGCTCTAAGTGCTGAGTGAATTGCTACAGGAACTCTTCTTTATAAGTTGGTTTATGGTATAATCTGAGGTGATGACCATAGAAAAGTAATTTGAACTTGGCAGGGTCAATGGCAATGAGTTGAACAACTCCACTAGGAAAAACCTCAGCAACTTTGTATGGTCCTAGCCACCTTGTTTGCAATTTTCCTGCATTGTCCTAGCATCTTGAATCATAGAGAAAAGCACAATCTCTTGGTTTGAACTTCTTGTCCTTGATAAATTTTTCATGCCACTTGATTCACTGATTCTGCACTACTTATGTATGCTACAGGGTTGTTCTTCTTATCTCATCCAAAGCATGTAGCTGCATGATTCTTTCCCTCTGTGCTTCAGAAATATCCATTCCTAAATCCATGGTAGGTCACAGAGTTTTATGTTTGAATTCAATTGGCATCATAGTTTTCTTTCCATACAACAACTCAAATGGGGTGAAGCCTGCAGTTTTTTTCCATGTTGTCCTATAGGCCCAAATAGTTTCTAGTAATCTATTTTCCCAATCTTTCCTATGGATAGCTATTGTTTTAGTCAGAATGGCTTCAACCTCTTTGTTGGTCACCTCAATTTTTCCATTAGCTTGGGGGTGATAAGGAGTATACTTTATGTGCCTTATATTGTACTCATTCACTAATGCTACAACAAGATTTGATGTGAATTGTGGCCCTTGATTAGTCACTATTTCTCTTGGAACTCCATACCTTGTGAAAATCTCCTCATAAAGAAAATCTACAACCTTGTTATCTCTTACATGCTTCATGGCCTTAACTTCTACCCATTTTGTTACATAATTAGTGCATACCAATATATAAGACTTATCATTTGATGGAGGGTCAATTGGTCCCACAAAATCCAATCCCCACTTGTCAAAGGGAGTGATTACTATCTAAGGGAAAAGTGGCATCTCATCAAATTTGGTTGGTCTTCCCATTCATTGACATTTGTCACATTTTCTAGTATACCTTCCTACATCATTGTGGAGTTTTGGCCAGTAGTACCTTGTGTCCAAAACCTTCATTATTGTCCTCTTGGTTGAAAAGTGTCCTCCACATGGTTCATTGTGACATGCATGCAAAATTTCATATGTATCATCTTCTCTCACACATCTTCTCATGACATGGTCATGTCCAGTATAAAAGAACCATCCAACAATCCAAGAGAAAGGAAAATATTTTTCAATGAGTGTCGTTTTCTCTTTTGGGGAGAAGTGAGAAGGAACTCTAACTATAACCAAGTAATTGGTTATGTCAGCATACTAGGGTATTTGTACACTAAGAGAATAAATACTTATGAAAAAAAGAGTCATCTATAGGCTGATTGTCTTCTGATGTAGTTAGCCTTGAAAGAAAATTTGTAACAACATTAGCCTTCCTTGGCTTATCCACAATGGTTATATCAAAATCCTACATCAACAATAACCATCTTGCCAATCTACCTATGATCAAAGGTTTATTCATGAGATACCTAATATTTGCATGATCAGTGTGCACAAAGATTTGGTAGCTCATTATGTAATGTCTGAATTTTTTCAGTGCATAGATTACTGCCAACATCTCTTTCTCTATCACTGTATAATTGAATTTAGCTCCTTGTAAATTTTTGTTGAAAAAATAAATATCATTTTCAATAGCTCTGTCTTTATGTCCTAAGACCACTCCTATGGCATAATCTGATGCATCAGTGTGGATGTGGAAAGGAAGCTCCCAATTGGGTCCCTTGAGTATAGGAACATAAGTCAAAGTTGCCTTCAAGTCAGAAAATGAATGTCACAAGCTTCAGCCACTGAAATTCAACATCTTTAGTGAGAAGGGTATACAATGGTGCTACTACTTTGTTGAAATCCTTGATGAATCACCTATAATATCCTACATGACCCAAGAAACTCCTTACATCCTTCTATTTTGTAGGTGTAGGTAGATTTTTGATTACCTCAATTTTTGTAGGATCTACTTGAATTCCCTTGTGGGAGATGTAGTGGTCAAGAACTACACCCTCTTGCATCATCATGAAGCACTTTTCACTATTTAAGGACAATTTTTGATCCTCACATCTTTGTAGGACTCTCTTGAGATTCTCCAATGCTTGATTAAAATCAGCACCATAAGTGGTGAAGTCCTCCATATAAATCTCCATGCAATCATGAGAAATGTATGAGAATATGCTAATGAATACCCTCTAGAAAGTTGCAAGTGTATTGCACAAGCTGAATGGGAGTAGTGAATAGGAATAAGTCCCCCATGGATAGGTAAATGTGGTCTTCTCATGGTCTTTTGGTGCAATTTGGATCTAGTTGCAGCCGTTGAATCCATCTAGAAAAGAGAAGTATTGCTTTCCTACAAGTATATCCAAAACTTGATCAATGAAGGGTAAAGGAAAGTGATCCTTCTTAGTGGCAACATTAAGTTCTCTATAATCAACATAAACTTGTCATTTACCTCCTTTCTTGGGCACAATCACTAATGGAGATACCCACTAACTATCTAAAATAGGGTAGATAAATCCTCCATCTAGCAATTTTAACAGTTCTCCTTTCACAATTTCTCTTAGAGTAGGGTTAATCCTTCTTTGTGGCTATCTTACTGGAGTGCAATCATCTTTGATATAAATTCTATGGGTACAAAGTTTAGGATCCAGTCTCTTCATAACATGATAATCCCATGCAAATGCATGTTGATGGGCCCTTAATAGGTTTTCCAATAAAAGTTGTTTCTCTTCATTCAATTTACTATTAACATTCAGATATTTCCCTTTTGACACCTGGACTTGTGTAGTTAACTCTATCAAGGTTGCTTCATTAATACATGGTAACTTTAGTTCATATGATAGCAATGTATGGAACATATCTATTACTGCAAGAAGTTTGTCTATAGGAACAGTGATTGTAGGAAGAGCAGGTTGAAATGTCCTAACTGAAGTAGAAGATGATGCTTCCTCCACTTCATAATGGTTCTAAATGAGATTATCCAACACTTCATCCTCATCTTGGAGCTGCATGAAAGAGCTTTTTCCTAGCATCATAAGCTGCACCATAGAATTAACTTCCTCGACCTCTTCACCAACTTGTGGCCATACAAAATATTTCTCATCATGAGATCGCTAAGCATGTGGATAAAGAACAAATTTTTTAGTACTCCTTCCATCTAAAACGGTCATGTCACTTGACTGACATCCAATGTATGCATATTTAGTTTCCAACCAAGACCTTCCAAGAATGATTGGATACCCACTGAGTGTAGCCTTAGGAGAAAGAATCATAAAATCTGTTGGGTATTCCCAGGAGTCTAGAACTACCACAATATCCTCAACTACACCATCAGGCTTAATAGTAGAGCTATCAATAACTTGCAGGATAGTATGGGTAGATCTCATACTTGCAATATTTAGTTGTTGTAGGATTTCTTTGGTCATCACCTTGATTACTTCCCCTAAATCAATTAGAGCATTCTTCACTTGAATCCTGTTTATGACAATTGCTACTACATGATTGCCTAGGTCATTATACTTGGGAATAGTCACTTTTTCCAGCATGATATCAGCTAGCTATCCCACCACATGAACTGTAGTTGGGTCTCTCTTCTTCCTTTCTAGCTTCTTAAGACAAGCTTCCTTGATAGCTTTGTCATAGATTGGAACATCCTTTATGGCTTGAAATAGGGGTATCTAAACACATATATGCTTTAGCTAGTCCAAGATGTCAAAAGTGGTATCCTCATTTTCTTCTTTCTTCTTGGTAACTTCCAATATTTGAGGGAAGGGTGATTCTTGTTTAGCCTACCTAGCTTGAACTAATTCAGGATTTTTAGGTGCACTTGGTTGAATAGGATCATTCAGAGGCTCCTCTTCCTCTTCCATAGGAAGTTCAATAATAATTGGATTGGGAGGGCCTAATAGAGTAGTTCTTGAATGAAAATGGATGTCACCTACACTCAAAACATATGTAGGGAATTGATTTGAATCAGTAGAGTATGCAAGCTGCTATTATTGTTTTTAATTAGGATTGGGTGTGGGATGAGTTGGTCGCTGAGTTGGTTTAGGTGCATTTGAGCTTGGATTAGTAGGTGGAGGCATTAGAGTAGGCTTCTAGGACTGAGAAGGTGGTTACATGTAACTGGTTGTCTGGGTAGGCCATTGTTGTCCTCCTCTCCACTGATTTGTTTGCTATGGATTTCCTAGAGGTGGTTGCCAGTGCCCTTGAAATTATTGCCAATTCCCCTGAGGCTTATGCCATTGGGGTGGAGAAATATGATGACTAGGCCAAGCATTTGGAGGGTTACTCCATGCCTATGGTGGATATCCTCAATAACTAGGTGGATATGGGGGCTGCCATTGGTTACCGGATGAATAAGAGTTAAAATATGGCCCAACATAGGATAGTGGATTTGGTGGCATACTTTGTCTTGGAGTCCAAGGCTTCTTTTGTTCAACATAGTAGACTTGGTCTTCTTCAATCTAAATTGGCTTAAACTTAGGTGAAATCTACTTGCTTTCCAGGTTAGCTACCATCTTACATATGTATTCCTTCTTCTTTTTTCTATAGTGAGGACAATACTCTATCAACATCATATTTGCCTCTTCTTGCTTCTTTTTGGCCTAAAGTGTATCTCGTTGAGTAGCTATATTTTTTATAATATCTTGCTTGAAGTCTACCAATAAATGAGTGATCTCCATTCTTGAAACTCCACCAATAATTGACTTACCCATGGAAGATTGATAAGCTCTCCCTTTCTTTGAAGCTGCCCTAGAGTAATTCTGACATATTTTCTTGATATCCTTCCAAGGAAATTGGGAGATATCTCCTCCTTCCATGAGGTCCAAAGCATTAGTGTAGCTATCAATGATGCCTCTAAGGAAAATAAAATTTTGTGAGTCCTCATTAAGTGCATGGTGTGG
The DNA here is from genome assembly GCA_007258455.2 of Sequoia sempervirens. Taxonomy (NCBI): domain Eukaryota; kingdom Viridiplantae; phylum Streptophyta; class Pinopsida; order Cupressales; family Cupressaceae; genus Sequoia; species Sequoia sempervirens. Next base: position 225,028,964 of record VDFB02075321.1, on the reverse strand, counting down.
GGACTTATGCAAGAAAAATAGGAACCTTGCAATGTAATCTTCCAAGCTCTCATCTTCCTTTTGTTGCATCCCAAAAATATCACCTCCTCTCATGTCACTACCCCTTCAAAATTCCTTGTACTTCTCAAAGAATTTTTTCTTCATGTCTTCCCAAGTTTCCATAGTATCCCTACCTATGCTCATGAACCATCTTAATGCAGCCTCTTTCAAAGTGGTGGGAAATAACTTAAGCCTATGGGCATTAGTAGTGTAATCATAACTCCTGCAAAGTATGTCAAACTCAAATAAGAAGGTATCAAGATCTTTTGTCACAAGTCCATAAAACTTGGGGAGTGTTGAGGTAGGAATGTTCTTAATGTTGTCAACTTCATTTTGATGGGCAATGGGGAAAGGAAAAACTGGTTGGTTTGGTCTATTCCTATTTGCATCACCCATGCCTACTTGATGTGGTTCTAATACAAAGGGGTTCTCAAGCTATTTTTGGTCCTCCAAGGAGACTTCAGAGCTAGTCAAACCAGGATATGCATCAACAAAGGGGTGTGGATCTTCTACTTTATCTTCTTCTGGTAGGTTTTGGTACTCAACTAGCTGAAATGGATGAGGATTGTTATGAAGAAATCTCCCATAAGCATCCATTCTCCTTCCTCTATGCATGCGGTATCACTCACTATCAGTTAGCTCACACAAAATTGGTAAATAATTATGAGGGTCATTACTTCCTAAGTGAGGATATGATAAGAACGACTTTCAGAAACACTACAACAAGAAAAAAAACCAATGACTCCAAAAGACTTCCTAGCTTGACACCATCCTTGGTAACAACACCAAAAATGTTGGCCCCCTACAATGATTTCATAACTAAGCCTTTACAACCATGATTTAGAGACTAGAAATATAACTTGAATAGCTATTCAATCATCATGAAGGTGTATTCAACTTTTCAACCTAGAGGCATGAACTTGAAATGGGTCAGCACAGTATGTGCACTAGAGGCTCAAGTGGTCATTGCACTCTATAGCTAAGAAACACAATAATGAAAGTAAATTGCTTAAAAGGAAATAAAGAAAATATTGAATATCAACCAACAACTATGCTAAGTTGAAATCCAAGGAAAGAATGAAAATTTGATCAACAAACAAGAGACTACTCTATTTGCTTTGGCTATAGGAACAATCATAGAATGGAATTCTAGTGGCTGTAGGAATAGTTGATGCCAGATTTCTAAGTACTAAACAACAAGTAATACTTAACTAATTCTAAACTAATAAGATGGATTACTCACCAAGTGGGACCCCTTGGACAAGTATCCTCTAAAAGAACAAGAACTTAGATGCTAAAACTCAAAACTTTATTTTATTCACTATAAATCATGCATACAAAGAGTAATGTATCTGTATTACTGAAACTGGAGAATGAGAGTACAATGTCAAATCATACAACCTCCTAAAGAAGGAGGATCAAATATTTATTTATACTACAACTAAATAAGGCATTCAACTCCATGACTGGGAAGACACCATTTAGGGAAAAGAGGGGAAAGTGGAGTGATGGTAGTTACACATGCATGGAATCTGGTTAGACATGCAAGTCAAGCGTAGATCCAACACAACAGTAACAACCATGCATGCTCAATCATTAAGGTCTATTGCAAGGTAGTTACATTTAGTTGCATGAAGAATCTTTGTTGTTGGCTTCCTTTGACATGGAGCGATTTCTCAACTGGATGTTATGGTGCATGGCTAGCTAGCGGTGTCTTCCTCAACTTGGCGTATTAAATCTGCATGTCAAGGTCAATATGCATAATAACTACACATTGACAACCACTCTAAGAAACATTCATTAATCACATGAAAAATCAATATAGATGAACCACATATTATTCTAAATATCATTAAAGTTTGCAGAGATAGGATACTATCAAATGTCAATGGTTTGAGGGAAACATTATGCCAATACCAACACTTAAGAATTAAATTCCATGACATATATGAGAAAATAGACTATAGATTCTACCCAAAACTAAACCAAAAAGCTAGGCTCATCAAGGAGCATGAATCAAATTGTTATGCTCTTGGAATTTGTGACATCGTTTAACATAGGAAAAACAATCATTTTCCATATGTCTCCAATAATAAACCATATGAATAATATTTTGCACTAATGAACAACCTCCAAAATGACCTCCATAGGAACCAGCATGAGCCTATTCGAGTGCTAAAGGGATTTCAAAATCTTTAAGACAATGTAATAGGAGACCATTGAAAGATCTTCTATAAAACACATCAACAAGAATCACATATTTAGTTGCAAGTTTATGTAATCACTTTCAAGTATTTATTGTGATAGGTTTGGGAATGGTACCAACATTAAGTAGTTGTATATTGTATCATACCATTCACATGAAGTTGCTTCTGTTATCACCAAAATATCTTCTAATGGAGTATTGATGGAAGGTTTCATGATGGGATGAATAATGAATGTGAAATATATAGAAGGATCATGTGGGGATATGAGAGAAGTTGCGCTCGCCATTGCATTTGTGTGTCAATTATCTTTGCATGGGATGTTATCAATGGTGAATCAGTCAAAATTTTCTAATATTTTTATTATGAGATCCTTCTATCATGATAATTTTTCATGTTTAGTTTTATATGAACCATTGATTTTTTTATGAATAATTGTGAATCGCCAAAGATCTTAATATGTTTAGCATGAAGAGATAGAGCAACTTGCAAACCTGCAATCAATGCCTCATACTCAGCTACATTATTTTATGCATAGGAAATTTAAACAATAGGATAAGGGAATAGGTTTGTTGTAGGGTGGAATTAGGACCACTCCAACACCAAAACCTATTCAATGCTTAGATCCATCAAAAAATAATTCCCATGGTTTAATATCATCAGTTAAGACATGATCATCAGGAAAGGAATCATTAGTAGGGAAAGCATAGGGAGAAGGTGCATCCACTAAGTGATCGATTAAGGCTTGACCTTTGATTTGTTTTTGTGAAACAAATTTAAGATCAAACTTAGTTAACAAAATCACCCACTTAGCTAAGCATCCTAAAAGATCAGTTTTTTTTTAAAAGATATTTAAGAGGATCAAATTTTGTGACATCTTGTACTTTAGTAGTTAGTAAATAATTTCACAACTTACTTAGTGAATACAAGAGCCAAAAATTGTTCTTCAATTAGTGAATATTGTGTTTCATAATCAATTAAGGTAGGGATAATGTAGTAAATAGGGTGTTATTTACCATGATCATTGTGTTGAGCCAACAATGTTGCAAGAGCATGGATAAATGTAGCGATGTACAAGATAAATGGTCGATGTGGCATGACAGGTTGTAAAATAGGTGGGGTGGCTAAATATTCCTTTATACTCTCAAAAGAATGTTTAAAATCCTCATCCCAATCAAAAGGGACACCCTTTTTAAGATGTGTGAAAGGTATTGTGTGATTGGATAAAGATACAATGAAACAACAAATAGCTTGAATTCGACCTTGTAACGTACGCAACTGAGAAATATTCTGAGGAGGTGGCATGTTAATGATGGAATCAAACTTCTTTGTGTCCACTTCAATGCCTTTGTGAGATAGGACAAACCAAAGAAGTTTACCACTATCTACATCAAAGACACATTTTTTTGGATTTAATCACATGTATTGTTTTATGCGTTCAAAAATTTTATGAAGTACATTCACATTGTCTTGTTGTGTTAATGATTTAGCGAGGATATCATCGACATAGTATTCTAAAATTTTGTGAATATAATCATGAAAGAATAATGTCATCACACATTGATAGGTTCATCTAGCATTCTTTAAACCGAAGGGCATCACAACCTAATAAAATGTACCCCAAACAGTTGTAAAGGCAGTTTTGTATTGATCTTGAGGATTAATAAGGATTTGATTATAACCAAAAAATTTGTCCATGAATGGAAACAAAGCATGTCCAATAGTTGAATCCACAATCATGTCTATATTAGGAAGTGGAAAATCATCTTTTAAGGAGGCTTTATTCAAGTCGTGAAAATATGTGCATATCCTAATACTATTATCAGGTTTTGCAATTGTGACAATGTTTGAGATCCAAGGAGAATAATCAATAGGTTTAATAAATCCTACATCAAGAAGTTTCTCTAGTTCCTCTTTAACATGTAAGGCTATGTTAGGGTGCATTTTGTGAATCTTTTGATGGACGGTTTAAGCATTTGGACCAAGGAAAATGTTATGCATCACAATTTTTGGGTCAATTCCTGGCATATCAAAATATTTCCAAGAAATTTTTTTATGAAAATCATGAAGTAATGTAGTCGTATCTTCTTGTTCTTCATCATCAAGGAACTTCCCAATTTTAATAATTTTATCTTTATTACGAATTTCCATAAGCACATCAATTGTGTCTCCTAAAGGGAGAGCATTAGATTTAGAACTTTCAAATTCAAAGAAGTCTTCAGTGATATCACTTGTTTCTTGCTTGGTTATGTTTAAAGCATACGAAATGTGTTTCATGTAAGTACACGAGGATGGGGTATCTTAAACACCTAACAGTTATTTCAAATCCTCATCGCTATCAACATATGTCAATGAAGGGGGTAAGGTTATATCCAACAAACCAAGATGTTTGATTGTGAGTTTGTCTTGTGGGTGACATGTTATAATGTTAATGTTTAAAGATGGTCATTAAGTAGCATTGTTCATTTTAGAAAAATAATATCCTAATCCGATTTTCATTTCTTATGTATTAGGTTCAATAGGGACAAAAATATTGTGTTCATGTTTTCCACACCATTTTCCAATATAGCCTAATTTTTTGATAAATTTATAACCTTTCCCATTAATTCGTTCCATTTCATGTGGGGTAGGCGAGGATTGATAACCTATCTCATCAAAATTCATTGTGTATGTTGCATTTTCATCCATATTGTAAGAGAGATGTTTGAGTCAATTGTTCATAATTTTGAGTGGACATAATTGTTAGTTGTTCATCTTTCTCATTTTTCTTTTGTGTAAGTATGTATTCACCCATAAATGAGGGTGTGAATTCTAAGGATCCCCAATCATCACCAAATAATTTAGAGACTAATTCTGTATCATTATGTTCAATTTCAAGAGGGTCAATTTTAGAAGTGGGAATCAATGTTTTCAAAGGACTTGTAACCCCTTTTTCAAGCTGCAAGCAACTTTCAGGCTCAAGGTCAATTTAAGTTTGATAAATATGATTGTTATAAACATATTTCATTATATGGTGAAGGGGGGAAGGGACTACATTCATCTCATGAATCCATGGTTGGCCTAAAAGAAGATTATATGAAAGATCATAAGGCATGACATGGATAGGAATCTGCAAAGTAACCACTCTAACTATAATAGGTAAAGTAATTATCCCAAGTGGTTGTTTTGTTATATTATCAAATCCATGAATAGAAAAAAAATCAGGTATTATTTGTGATCTATCAACTTTTAATCGATCGAGGAGATTCACACTACACACATTAAGGGTAGAACCATTATCTATGAGAGTGCATTTGATACCTGTGTGATGGAATTGAGCAATGATCATAAAGGCATCATGTTGTTTTCATAACTCCAAAGGAGGGAGCTCATGTTGATGAAAAGTAATAACAAGACTATGTTTTTGAACAAGAGCTACCATATCATTCAAAGTAGTTCTAGGAGGAATGGTGAGTTTTTTTAAAGTGGTTTGAAGAATGGTGTTGTAAGTTGGTGAAGTTTGAAGTAAATCCCAAAGAGAAATTTTGGTAGGAGTATTCTTTAATTGTTCAACTAGATCATACTCCTTTGGAGGCAAGTTATAATGAGGAGCATTAAGAAGATTAGGTAAAGGTAGTGATGGTGGAGTTGGTTGTGGTGTTTGTGGGTTATTCCACGTGTTATATGTATGAGCAACAATATCATCACTAGATTGTTGTGATACATTAGTGTTAGGGGGTATAAAGTATGGTGTGGTCGATTAGAGGTATGAAGCGGATGTGAGGGTGGGTAAAGGATAAGTTTAGGTTCAATGACATTAATTTCCTTTATTTTAGAGGTATCATGACAAACCATAGTGGATGAGTTGGATGAGATGAATTCTTGAAGAGACTCATCTAACAAATGAAAATCATCACTACTAAAAGGTATGAAGGGTAAATGATCATCAACTAGTTTAGGATGTTCAAGAAAATCAGTAGAGGTATGAATGTTAGTTATATCAAGTTGTGACCACAAACCTTAGTGGATGATTTATTCGAGATGAAGTCTTGAAGGGCTTCATCTAACAAATCAAATTCATCACAATCAAAAGATTTGAGGGGGGATTGATCATTAAGGGTGTTAGGTTTATCATGAAATGAATTAGAGGATGAAGTGAGTAAGATGACACTTTTAAGGGCTTCATCTAATTGATCAACATCATCACTACTAAGTGGCTTGGATGAGATGGTTTTTTGAATTTGAATCATGTGTTTAATTGGATCATTGGATGTGGTGTGTGATTGGTTTTGGATATTTGCTAGAGTTTCATTAATGTAAGTTGATCTAAAAGGACTACGAAATATGATTGAAAATGGAACTTATAAAAGCCTAAGACTATCCATAAATGCCATGAAAAGAAATAAACTTTATGCTAAGGAAAATAGAAAGAACTGAACATAAACATAAAGGAAATGATAGAAAATAGAAAGATACAATACAAGAAATGAAAATATGGAAATGCTAATGAAAAACTATAAAGGGATTGATTCACCCTAAATGGAAAATGAGTCCCAAGAGATGACTTTTTTAAAGTTTTTCTAATTTTTTTTGTTTTTTGTGAAATTTCAACAATATATGATGCAAATAAAAAATGCAAATGTAGAAATGTATGATAATGGAATGAAATAAAGTAAAGAATGCTTTCACTAATGCAATGCTTTTAAGAATCCTAAAACAATTTAAGAGCATGAAATAATGAAAACCTAAGATGGAAATAGATGTAAATAAGAATGTTGTTATGCTCAAAATTCGGGTTCACCAAAATGAAACATAGATTTTTGGGACCCTATGGACTACTTTGGCAATTCTAGGGTTTTTCACCTAAAAGGAGAGAGATAGGGCCAAAAATGCTAATGTATAACTCAAATTAGGATTTATGCAATGTTTTTTAATGCAAATGAACCTAACTAAATGCAATGAACTAATCTAGATGAATGAAAATGAATGCAAAACTAAGATTTATGAATTGTTTGAAAATAGTGTTGTTTGCAAAAAGATTAAAATAATGAACAAAAATGCAACTTTTAACCAAAAAAAAAGTTTTTTTCTCAAAATATGTGCACCTGGAAAGTTGTAGAGGACTAGAGAACAATCTGAAAATCTAGTGAAATTTGAACTTGGGATAACTGGGACTCATTCGCCACCTTGGGAAAATCAGCCCCAGATCAAGACTTTTCTACACAAAACCTATTTTCTACCAGCTGGGGATCTAAAACTACATATAACTCAAATCTACATCTTAGGGTGGACTCATTCACCATGTATGGAAAATCAATCCTCTTTCTAATTTCTTCAATCTCAAAACTCCAATCTGTACCTTGACACCTGTACAATAATTTTTGATAGGAACCTAATTCTGGATCTCAAAAAATCCTTGCAAAACAGCTTAAAAGATTTGGCCTAATGGGGGGTTTGGATTGGTCAAAGGTAATTAAACCTAGAATAGAGAAAAATCTGCATAAACCCTAGCCTTAGATGTGTTAAAGACTAGGAAAAGATGAAATGTAAGAAAGGCCCTATTCTATTGCTTTAGAATAAGACATGCAAGAGTGATTGAAATGATGCAAGATATCAACCTTAGAAACCTTACAACACATGAAAAATAGGAATAAAATGACATTCCAATGTTAAACACACACAAAGCAAACCTTAATCTGAAGATAGAGTGAAAATGTAAGATGGAATCAATAGGAAACCAAGTCCTTAGGCATGATTTGGTGGCTAGTTGCATCTCTTCACCCTAGATTTCTTCATGATTCACTATAGGAATCCATCATCAACCCTTTTTAATGTTGGATCTTGACAAGAGAAGTGAGCTTCAAAACCTGCAAAAACCCTAGTTTGCTATCCTAAAACTTCAACTTTTGCTAATGAAACTTGTTGTAAGAGACTTTTCTCTTGAGAGATGATAAAAATTTGATAAAAGATGGTAAATAGATGTGTAAAATGAATTGAAAAGTGTATTTATAAGAAAAACACCTTATTTTCCTATTAATTAGACCTAAGAGGCTGACATTCATTGGAAATAAAAGTTAAATTGATTAAATTCCTGATTAATTTTGAATTTTCCCTCAAAGGGGACTCATTCGCCACCCTTGGTGAATGGGTCCCACTACTACCATTTGAAGGTGGGTTGTTGGGGTATGATGTTATTAAATGTTGTTTGTTGGTTTTTATGTGATTTCTCATGTGAAACAGGCCTCTAAATAAAAATTAATAGGTCTAAGGGGCCTTTAAATGTTGTTTTCAAAGGAAACAATGTGAAGGAACTCAAAAGTGGGTCTAATTATGCAAAAAATTATCTCTTTTCTCAAGAGGGTCCAATTTTCTACAACGCATGTCCAAAGAAGGAGTGAGAATTGACCCTGAGAGGGTAGCTACCATATATAAGATTCCTCAACCAAAGAATGTAAAGGTCATTCAGTCATTTTTTGGCTAGATAAATTTCTTGAGGATATTTGTAACTAACTTTCCAAAGATTACAAGACCTATTTCTAAGATGCTGAAGAAAGGAAAAAAGGTAGTTTGGAATGAAGAGTCTAGCCATGCATTCAAGAGCATAAAACAAGCTATTAAGGAGGCCCCAGTTTTAATGACTCCCAATTTTTCTAGGCCATTACAATTTTTTTTCTTTGCATCATTTCATACCATTGTTGTTGTTTTGTTACAAAAGAATGAAGAGGGTTTTGAACAACCAATTTCTTTCTTTAGCAAGTCACTTCAACTTGCAAAGTTAAAATATGACTTAATGGAGAAACAAGCATAAGCACTTGTTAAGGTTGTGAGAACTTCAAGAATTACCTAGTTGGAGCTACAATTATTGCTTGTGTCCCAACTACAACTGTGAAGGACATCTTTACCCAACAAGAAGTCGCCAGTAGAAGATGCAAGTGGATAAATATAATTTAGGAATTTAATATTGAATCCAAATAGCCAAGTTGGTGAGAGGTCAGGGATTGGCCAAGTTAATGGTTGAAGTGAACTTGGACGCAAATTAGATAAATCTAGAAGATGATTCCAGGAGATCATATACATGTGATATGGAGTGTTTTGATTGATATAATAATGTTATTTATTACTTGTAAAGAATGTAATGCCTTCAGGGATTGACTAAGAATGATAAAAGAACTCTCAAGTTACACACCATTAAATATGTGATTATAAGAGGTGAGTTGTGGTGGAGGAACTTCAAGGGTGTATTGATGAAATGTGTTAATGAGACCAAAGCCTCTAAGTTGTTAAAATAAATGCATGGTGGGGTATGTGTTGGGCATTACATGGATAAAACCACTACACAAAAAGTGTTGAGGGTTGGATGCTGGTGGACTATAGTTTTTAAGGATGTATAAAAACTGGTAAGAACATGTGATGTGCCAAAGGTTTTCTGGGAAACTAAAATTCTCAGGTAACTTTCCTCTTAGACCAATAATTGTGCAATCACCATTTCAACAATGGGGTGTTGACTTCATTGAAGAAATAGATGAAAATTCTAGTGGGGGAATTCATGGATTCTTGTCACCATAGATTACTTTACAAAATGGGTGGAAGCCATCCCAACAAAAAGAGCAACAAGTAAAGTAGTCATAGACTTCCTCATGGAAAATATATTGACCAAATTTGGAGTACCTGATAAAACTGTCTCAGATAATGCAATGTGCTTTAGATATGAGGAGTTATAGAATTTTTCTCAAAACATGGAATCCAGATGTCATATTCTTCACCACATCACCCTCAAGGAAATGGTCAAGAAAAATAAAGAAATATAAGTTTGATGAAAATAATCAAAAGGATTCTTGAGAGGAATAAAAGAGCTTGGGATTCCAAGTTAAGGTTATCCTTGTGGGAAGATTGGGTGACTATTAAGAATGCCACTAGTTATACACCTTTTGATTTAGTATATGACATTGCATCTAGGTTGTCATAGAACAACCTCATGTAGATGTATAAGTTTTTCCAAGAGTATGATGAGGATATATGTGATGCATTGCAATATAGGATTGATGCATTGATGGAAGTAGATGAAACAAGGAGGGACACTCAAAAAATAAGTGCCAAGTTGTAGTTGCAAGTCAAGAACTTGCATGACAAGAAAGAATCCTCAAGAAAATTCCAAGTAGGGTACTTGGTGTTGGTGTGGAATGCAAGATCTAAAGATAAGGGAAAACATGGAAAGTTTGAAGCATTATGGCTTGGCCCTTATTTGATTAGCAACACTCATGATGAGGACTCATATTTCATATAAGAATTAACAGGTGAAATTCTTGAGCTGCCAGTACATGGACTATTCTTAAAGCCATACTTCTCTTGAAGTATGTTCTTTTCCATGTACATTGTTCATTCCTATAAACTTTGTGTATAGGTGTGTTTGCTTTGGTTGTGTCTAGTATGGTATGGCTACTTGGTCTGAGTAGTTCTTAGTTTTGGTCCTCTATGGTTGGTCTGCTTCTACCTGAGATTATAGGATCTCTCCATGTGTTCCTAGTCAGAGCCATTGATGGAACCCTTAATCTTTCATGTTCCACTAATTAAAATTGTTTAAACCTGGTTATTCTCATCATTTTGGGCTTAGGTTTTTATCCTATCAATCATGCTTTAGGGTTTTGTGCTCCTTAACCCTCTCAAAATGGTCTAAGTTTGAAATTCCTTATGGATGTTCTAATTTTTGGTTGACTCTTTACTATTGGTTCCTAGTCATTTAAGTCCTACTTTATTCCTTTTACCTCGTTGATAAACTAGCCCCTTGATCTTGGTAGTTCTTTGGTCATATTGAAAATATCAATTTATTACAATGTGGGTTAAAGTTTGTCTAGGTCTTGGTTGGGTTCTAGGTTTGGTTTAATTTTCCTCATTAACCTAAGGTTTCATCTTTTGTTCCTTATGTCCAAACCCATTGTGTGCCTAGTGATGGCCCTCTATTTTCTTAAAAAAAAATAACAAATATTGGCACGTGCATATCTTATGTTTTATGATGACCATTTGATCACCACAAGCAAATATCTGTCATCCCTCGTGCCCCTATTTTTCTTCATTTCTCATTAAAATAATCACACGGGTTGGCTAGCGGTAGCCACGTATAATGCTCAGTGGTGGGCCCAGTGTTTTCAAAAGGTCAATAGGCAGAGTTTGAAAGAAGATCAATGATGGGTGTCATGTGACATGTCTTCATTGAGGTCATTCCCTGCTACCCCATCTATTCCAAAATTACAACAAATTATTGTCATAGGCTAGTGGGCTATGGATGCATGTCCCAAGGTCGGGGGACCTACTGACATGTAAAGCAAAGAAAACACTTTGCTAAAATAAGATTGACAGTTGATAGTGGGTGACATGGGTTAATCCTGGCCACTCCCCGCTATGTCATGCGGGGCCCATTTCTACTACCCAGCTCCCCATGTGGAAGTGGGAGAGCGCCATGTGGAGTGACCTTGAGGGAAAAAAGGACAGTAGAATAAAGGAAAATATTAAGAGAATATTTCAGCATGGGGCATTGATGGTAAAGTGTGTACAACTAGAAGGAAATATGAGGCATGTGTTTTAACAACCTTTAAGATATTTTAATTTAGGTTGTTGGTTATGTCAAAGGAATATGGTCATAGGTGAATGGTCCTATGTTAAGAAACAAATATATTGAAAGAATGAAATTTAATCTCATCCTTTCCTCATCTCCCTGCCTCCAGGAGTTGCACGAGGGATATGATTCATGGGAAAATGGGAAGGTTGAAACATGGACATCATTTTAGTACCAAGGAGATAGTGGAGCCCACACATGACAAGCAAGCCCATCCACATGTATTATTTTGATTTGATGAATGTTATGGCTGCTTACAGTCAATTTTTTTAAATCATGTTGACTTAATCTAGGTCATTTTCAATCAACACATTTGTACAATCAATGGTTGACATTCAAAGCTTATTTACAAGGAAAGTGAGTCATTCTGGTTCACACGAATGAGCTTTAATAGCGGAAAGGATGTCAAGATACCAAATCAATGGGTTGCATAGCTATTAAAAATTACTTCATAGTATAATTGAGCATTAAGAGAGGTATTTTGCACACTTGGAGAGCTCGCGCTATGGTTTTTAGGCCAATCCAATGTTGAAGCTAGGGTTATTAACTTGCAAAAAAACTAGTAAGTGAATTATTTACTTCTCATTATAATTGTTGATAAATTACAGTCTCCAAATTGATCTATCAAATTAGGGTTTTCTTGGTTTTATATTTCTTTTAAGGTTTGATGTTCATTGAAAGCAATTACTCAATCCTGCATTGTTATAATTCTTTTCAAACTCTTAGTTGAAAATTTATTCTAAGAGATCAGAAACCTTACCTTATAAAACCATTGAGTTATGGCTCCCAAAGCAAAAGCATCTTCATCAAAAGGGGAAGCCTTTGCTCCCAAAAGACCTCTGAGTAAAGACCTTTCTGTCAAGCTGTCATCCTTAACCAGTACAAAATCTAAGGGTCAATTTATTTTTTGGAGTCCACAAGTAGTTGAGGGCTTAATTAACAAAAGTAGTTTTATTAGCAATTCCAAACTACCTTGCACTATGTGGGAATTGTTCTATGGTTGGTTAAAAAATAGAAACTATGGTATTCCAGTTGGAAACCCATAGAATCTTGACCAAGGGAAATGTATTATGCCTAATGTATACTTGGATATTGATCTATTAAAGGAAATAGCTGTGAATTATGACCCAACCACTAGGACTGTGAGGTCTTATGATGGAATTGACATGGCTAGGGTCACTATGGAAGAGATTGCTCATGTCTTCAAACTCACCAAGTGGAGTGATGATATGCCTAAAATTGGTGAAAAGGCTCTTAGGGAAGAGTATGATATAACTAAGATTGCATTCAAGGGCCATATATTTCCAAGGTACTTAGTAGAAATTTGGGGCCGAAAAATCACATTGGGATAATTTGATCAAAATCCTTTTCCTGTTAATTACTTTGTCTCTTATTTCCAAAGGACTTTTATTCCATTTTTCAGATAATTGAATATGATCCTATCAATGAAATTCCCATGGCATGGATGTATATAGAATACCACATTCATCACACCTAGTGTTGCATAACATATGATTTGTAGGATTTATAACAGAGAGAATTCATGAGGGTTTTGTAAAATTTAAGAGGGGTGTAGATGGAGTAAGGTTTAGTTGGTACTCATTATTAATGCACATTTTTATATTCACTAGATAGGATGGAAGGTACTTTGGATCTTCTTGTTCATTTTTGGACTACCGCCTTGGATAAGGATGATAGAGCTTATGATTATGAGGTATTTGAGAACTTGTTTGAATCAAAATTGAGAAGAGTCCTGGTTGTGAGTATGCCAAGATTTCCCAAGGCCCTACATGATTTCTTGAGACCCAAAGATAGGAGGTTTGAATTGGAGGTTGATCATAATTGGGGAGATGTTATTCCTTACCTGACATATATGTTTTTGAGAGTGTATGATTCCACTGTCACACCTCAATCGTTTCCTAAATGTGTCCAAAAAAGAAATGGTTTGCTTGAGGTGATGTATCAGTTGGGAAGTGTGGAGAACAAACACTTGTTGGAACAGGGAAACAAAACATTTTTTCCCTCATACACATGCTTCTCTAATTTTGTAATGACAAAGGGAGGTTGGAATAAGATAAATGATATACTTTCACTACTCCTAAATTCACTGCTCTTGCAAAAATCCCCAATATAATGCAGAGAGTGGAATATGTGTTCTAGAACTTTGAAGAAATGGTTGGTCACCTTGGAGGTGAAAGAATGATTCAAGACAAGGGGAAAGCCCCCATAGAAGAGGAAAAGAGTGGAGGAGAAATCCTTGTTATGGAGGAAAGGCCTATACATCAGCCTCCTAAGGAACATAAAATAAATTTTTTCATAAGGAGGAAGAACAAAGCAAAGAAATATGATGCAGTGGTTGCTCCCTCTCAACAAGAGGAGAAAAAACCTCTTTCTCCTATGCCACAAATGTAACCATCATATCCTCCAAGGACAACTGGGCCTAAAATTGTGGATGTTGATGCCCCATCACAACATGCCTCGCCACCAATAGAGCCACAATTGAAGAAGCAAAGGGTTGAATGTATAGGTTTGGTGGATTATGATGATGATGAACGTAATGAGGAAATATGGGTATCAAAGAAGGGAATGCAGAAGAGGGTAGAAATTTAGTAAGAAATAGTGGTATTTTTTTGTTACTAGAATGGGATTTGGCTTTTGCTATTACCTTTGATACCATAAGAAGATGTGATAGACCTCTCTACAATTTAGAAGAGGAGGTTACAATTTCACTACAAGGATTTACTTTGAGTGAATAGTGGGATGCAATAGCTGTGAATTATGACCTAGCCACTAGGACTATGAGGTCTTATGATGGAATTGACATGGTTAGGGTCACTAGGGAAGAGATTTCTCATGTCTTCAAACTCACTGAGTGGAGTGATGATATGCCTAAAATCGATGAAAAGGTTCTTAGGGAAGAGTATGATAGAACTAAGATTGCATTTAGGGTCCATATATTTCCAAGGTACTTAGTAGAAATTGGGGCTCAAAAAATCATATTGGGATAATTTGATCAAGAGCCTTTTCTTGTTAATTACTTTGTCTCTTATTTCCAAAGGAATTTTTATTCCATTTGTCAGATAATTGACTATGATCCTGTCAATGGAATTCCCATGGCATGGATGTATATAACATCCCACATTCAGCACCTATAGTGTTTCACAACATATAATTCTACAAGATTTCTAGTAGAGAGAATTAATGAGGGTTTGGTAAAATTGAAGAGGGGTGTAGATGGAGTAAGGTTTAGTTGGTACTCATTATTAATGCACATTTTTATATTCAAAGGTGCATCTTACTTTGGGTAGAATATGACACTAGATAGGATGGAAGGTACTTTGGATCTTCTTGTTTAGTGTTGGACTACCGCCTTGGATAAGGATGATAGAGCTTATGATTATGAGGTATTTGAGAACTTGTTTGCTTCAAAATTGAGAAGAGTCCTGGTTGTGAGTATGCCAAGAGTTCCCAAGGCCCTACATGATTTCTTGAGACCCAAAGATAGGAGGCTTGAATTAGGGGTTGATCATAATTGGGGAGACGTTATTCCTTACGCTGCATATACATTTTTTAGAGTGTGTGATTCCACTGTCGCACCTCACTTGTTGCCTAAATATGTCCAAAAAATAGTTTGTTTTCTTGAGGTGATGTATCAGTTGGGAAGTGTGGAGAACAAAAACTTGTTGGAATAGGGAAACAAAACATTTTTTCCCTCATACACATGCTTCTCTAATTTTGTAATGACAAAGGGAGGTTGGAATAAGATAAATGATATACTTTCACTACTCCTAAATTCACTACTCTTGCACAAATCCCCAATATAATGCAAAGAGTGGAATATGTGTTCTAGAACTTTGAAGAAATGGTTGGTCACCTTGGAGGTGAAAGAATGATTCAAGACAAGAGGAAAGCCCCCATAGAAGAGGAACAAAGTGGAGGAGAAATCCTTGTTATGGAGGAAAGGCCTATACATCATCTTCCAAAGGAACATAAAATAAAGTTTTTCATAAGGAGGAAGAAAAAAGCAAAGAAAGATGATGTGGTGGTTGCTCCCTCTCAACAAGAGGAGAAAAAACCTCTTTCTCCAATACCACAAATGCAACCACCATCTCCTCCAAGGACAATTGGGCCTGAAATTGTAAATGTTGATGCCCCATCACAACATGCCTCACCACCAAGAGAGCCACAATTGAAGAAGCAAATGGTTGAACATATAGGTTTGGTGGATTATGATGATGATGAACCTAATGATGAAATCTAGGTATGAAAGAAGGGAATGCAGCAAGGAATGCCTCCTGCACTAGTAGAAATGGTGCCACAACAATCAGGTATGAGGTTAAGTAAGGTTGACCTCACTGGGCTTAATGGTAAGGATGATATCAGGGTGGAAGCATGCATGGGATTCATGGATGATGATTCATTTATAAGATCTCAAGCTTTCATGGAATTTTCTTACAAGGACCAAGAAGGATGAATATGTCAACAATCTGGCCAAGCAAAGAAGTCTTCATCTAGAGTTACCTAATTCTACCATTCAAGCATAGGTCTTGAATGAAATGAGAGCTAAGTTTCAATGGATGAATGCAAAAGAGGGTAGAAAGTTGGTAAGAAATAGTGGTATTTTGTTGTTACTAGAATGGGATTTGAATTTTTCTATTACTTTTGATACCATAAGAAGATGTGATAGACCTCTCTACAATTTAGAAGAGGAGGTTGCAATTTCACTACAAGGATTTACTTTCATTGAACAGTGGGATGCATTAGCTATTTGGTCCCTAGACCCAAGTATAAAAATACTAACATTGTTGAACCTACACCTAACTAAAGATGAGGCCTAATAATAAAGAGTGTCAGATACATTAGCTCTTGGGGAAGAAAATATGTTTGTAAATGTTGCTCAGTTCACAAGAGCAACCGTCGAATCTATAACTGTAGAGAAGGAAAAGTTCAGGACACAATACAATGAGTTCGTAGAATATGGAATGAGTGAACAAAAAAAGATGCAACTACAAACAAATATAGCATTACTAGAGGAGAAGCTACAAAATTTGCAATCAAGAGAGAAAACGCGGACTAGTGTTGATTCTCCTACCACTCCACATGAAGTTGCACCCACTAATTATGCCCCTTCAGCAAGTTCCTCATGGGAAATTGTGTCATAGAATATGGGAACTATGCTCATTTCAATGATAGAGTTGGGTACATCAGAAGTACCATGAGCTGATGAAGGTGTTAGCAAGGAGGAGGTACTCATGCAATTAAATTATTATAAAGAGATATGTGACAATCTTGATAGGGATGCTTTGATGAGTAATGTGAAGATTATCACTATAGTCTTGGAGCACTTAAACAAATGGGTTGTTAATAGGCTAAATAGTATTCATGATAGTTATTCCTCCATGAAATCTGCTATGAATAATTTTAGAAGTGATAAGGAGAGAGCTATTTTGCTTATGGAAATATGGATCCCGAGGTTGCAAGAATTGAGGATGATGTCTATTGTAGCTAGGCAGGATGCTAAACCCCCTAAGAAGGTTAAGCCCACAATTACTATTGTAAATGAGATTTAGGAATTTAGGGGAGTTATTGAACCTTTTGAAGCCAAGATAAGGGAGTTGGTCAACAAATTTCATGAATCACATCATGGTCTCTTGCCATCCATTTTGAGGGATGATGGTAACATCAAGACTTTGCAGGAATGGATAAAGGAAACTAATGATTTTATTTCAAGTCAAGCTACTTCAATTTTCCAAGAGCATGATATGTGAACACTAAAGAGGAATATGGACATGTTGGTCCATGCAGAGATTATCCTGGCATAATTTTATAAGGAATCCAATCAAGTTGTTACCAAATATTCACCTTATAGACAATAGGTTGATAATGTCATGAAATTCAGTTAGCCCACTGAGGAGGAATTCATGGCCTAGAAAGAGAAAATACTTGGATAAATTGGAGGATTAAGTGCAATGATAGGGTGGCAACTATAATTTTGATTTTGAAATTTGCAATCATGGTGACTAATGGATGGGAGAAATGCAATGCATAGCCTAAAATTAGTACATATTAGGATTTTTTTGAAGTATGGAAAATATATTTCCTTCTCCCCAATTTGAATTGATGACAAGTTTTGTAGATGTGTACATATTTTGCGTCCTTTCCTATTTTGTTCTTGTATTCTTTCTTTCATTTTCACTTTATGTGTGTGGACACAATTTTTTAGCACAAGGATATTCTTAAAACTACTTGAAGATTCCTTTTGAAAGGTGGGACCGGATCTCCAACAACAAATGACAATAACTTTTGTCTCATATATGTTTCACTCCATCTGAGAATGCAAATATAACTGTAAAGGGAATATATGTTATAGTGATCCAATAGAATGGTGACTTGTCTACTTTCTGGCCCGAAGCTTGTTTTGCTCCTTCATTTCTATAAGAAGGAATTCAAGGCTAGAAGAACGAGGTTTGTTGTATTGAAATTGATCACAGAGAACTGTAAAAAAGGATACTGAACATATTTTGAGTTTTGTCTTGGGTTCCAAGTTTTTTAGTATGTATGTAATTTTAATTAAAAAAAACTAGTAAATACAATACAAAATGGTGCAAATTTCATGGCCATTTTCTCTCCTATGCACTTGTTCTATGAATTATGAATAATATAATCAAGGATTGTTTTGTTCATCTCCATTGATTTCCAGTGGATGTAGGGTTTTTTTCTTGCTTATTAATTCAAAGAGTTAATGTAAATGCTTGAATGAAGTTGTCAATTCATATGAATTGAGTGCTAGGATATTCATAAGAAGTGGTGGTTGAGATTATAATGTGGAGATTTTGAAATGCAATATTTTAGAGCTTATATGATGCTATGTGTAAAAATTTTATTAGGTTGCATAGGTTAAGATTGAATTTGTGTTTAGGATAAGGCACTGGTTTGAATAACATATTCATAATACATTTTTTTGGGTCAGTTCATTAGCAAATCACTCTTTATTTACAAACTTTTCAAATAAGTTTCCATTGTAATTTTGTGATTAATTTCACTATTCTCATGCTCCATGTGTAGAGTATTATTAAAGGAGAAACCAACTCTTTTGATACACTATGTTGTTGAGTGGTAATATGAGAATTATCTGCTATTTACAATGTATTTAAATGTTAATTGCTTAAGTTCTTGAATATACATTATGGGATCACCCTCCTAGGTTTCACAAAGCCCAAATTGTAGGAGGAAAGCTTTGCTACTTTCACCCATTTGTTGGCCAATCCCTTTAGATTTCTAAATATTGGATAGGCAATTATAAAGATCATCTTGGTTCTTAAAAAACCACCAAGAAAGAGGGGGTTGTAGAAGGTGGATCCGTTAGTGAAGATTATGGCTCCAAATAATATATTTTGTTTTCAGAGTTTATTTTGTTGTAATGAATCAAGACCATGATGTTGTGGCATGTAAGTTTTGAATCTATAATTTCATTTCCTAAAAATAACTGAAAGTGAGCTATTTTTTTGTCTCACATCTTCCTTTTTGGTATCTATTGTTGTGATTTGTGTGGGTTTCAGGTGGTGTGGCCCTCATCACTTATTGAACATATGAAAAATTAATTAAAGTTAAATTTATTTAACCTATACAAAAAAATTACAATAGAATAATGTTGTTGCACATGGCTCATCTAGATTTTATTATTAATGCTACTATTTTTCTAGCGCCTATATCATTTGTTGTTGTTAATTCTAAATAAATGCAACAATACTTTTAACTCCACAAAATAAATTTATCATGTCCACTCTAAGTTGTGAGGATTGGAAACTATAACCCTTTCATTATGTGAAGAATTAGAGTGCAACATGAAATGGGCTAATGGTATGGTGTTGGCAAAACCCAACACAGTAGGTTTTGAAGAGTGCACAGAGGCAATGCAAGGGAAATAATTTGGGAAGTGAGGAGTTGCAATCTAGTCATTCCTTTTTTTTTTCTTGGTTTGCTTCTTCCTTTTAACCTACATTGTCTAAATAGACATTAATTCATTACCTTATCAATTGTTTTCTATAGGTATAGTGACATGGTTTCTTTCTACCAAGTGCTTCTATCCACAATTTTTTAATGAAAAATTTTACTCTCCTTCCCTCTATTTCTTGCTTGTCTTCCAAGACTTACATGGAAAAAGAGAAGATTAAATATTTTATTATTTTTGTTTGTTTCATTTTATTGTTAAATTTGTGCAACTAGTGGGGAAAGGAAAGATCTACAATGTGCATGGGGCTCTTGGCCTATGAAAGGGGTCACACCCTACAAAGAGGCTCACAGTCCCTCCACCAAGCCACACCCAAGTATGGGGAGAGGCGTCACCCCTATCTTCAATGATGTTTTTATTTTTATTTTATTTTATTTATTTTACTTTTAATTTTGTTTATCAATTGTTCTCCCCATGTTTTCTATTTTTTTTTCAAAATGAACATGATTTTTCCAACAAGTCTAATTTAATTTCAATATATAATGCATATGAAAACCATATAAACTTATTTTCTTACTATTTTGAATGTACAGAGAATTGATTTCTAGTCTACAATAATGTTTAAATTGCAAGGGAACTTATTTAGGCATTTTATTTCTACACTTACATGAACCTATTTCCTCTTCCTTAACTATGGCATAACTAAATTTTTAAAACACATAACATGCTAGAAGTTAAACTAAATCATAGACAAGCATTCTTCTTTTTTAACAATTTCATTTTACAGTAGCTAAAATGACATGAATGATGGAATTTGAAATAGATTAGTTAGGTATATGGGTAGATGCATATTTTTATTTTGAAATAGAGTAGACTAAATTCATTTCTCCTTTTTAACAGTCTCATACAGTTATACCAAAATATTGTGGGAAGCTATAGATATCTTCCATTACATGAGCATTCATACACTAAACAACTTTAACACGGTCCTTTCTGAATCAACACAATAGTGAGAATATTACTAACTCATTTCCTAACCAGTAACTTGCACTCTATTTCAATTTGTACAATAGATTCAAGCACTCTAGTTTTACAAATATTCACATTTATATACCTGTCAAATCTACATGTTTAATATTATATTTCTTATCTTTTTGTTCACAAAAGGCAGATTTCATCACAAGTCTATAGTTGCAAACACAAACTTTTACAACAATTCTTCAGGGATATTACATTTAACTCATAGGGTAGATTTCACATGAGAGTTACAACACAACTTCTTTCTTTTATTTCACAAGGTGACACATAGTTGCTTCAAATATAATACTCCCATGAAATCTAAAAGGATACTCAAGATAAATTTATCTTTCATGGCCAATAAGGTGTGCTCACCTCCCAACCTTGGGTTGGAAAACTAACCACCCCCAAGCTAGGAGGTAACCAAGCTACTAGGTACACACAAAAATAACACCAGTAAGCCATTCAAAAAAAACAACACACAAGAAGGATACACCCATCCAAGATTAAACATTTACATAAGGATTCAACAAGAATCCAAAATGGGGATAGAAGTAGACTACACTTACATATGGGGTGACTAATGCACAAGAAAAATAACCAACATATCACTTAATTTCTCTTCCTTCTCAAACAATCCCATTCACTAGGACTTCACATACAATACCCATACCATCACATAAACATGGGTACTCATACCCATTAGCCTTTCCTTCTCAAAGGATGAATTGGATCCCCATAGAGTTTCCTACTACTTCCTATCCCCCAAAAAGGATGCTCTTCCCAAATTTGGGTGAGCCTATCCTCATACAACCTAACCAAAAACACACA
>VDFB02075321.1:224872119-225007233 GCA_007258455.2 Sequoia sempervirens | reverse complement strand
ACTCTCCCATCATCTCTCCCACCCTCTCCCACTCTCAAATAACTGTCTCCCACACTCTTCCACTCTCCCACCCCTATCCCACTCTCTCAAGCCCTCTCTCCAACTCTCTCCCACACTCTCCCTCCCTATCTCCCACTTTGCCACTCTCTCCCATGCTCTACCATGCTAAATCCTCTCCCACTCCCACCCTCTCTCCCATAAACATACATACATGACACACTAGTATACATACAAATACAAACATACAAAAATATCAACAAACATTCAATAAAGTGGCATTTAACTAAGGGAAGACATAACATGAGCGCGGTATTTGTTGCTAGTAATGCTCTTCAAAAAATGTGAAAAGCAAGACATAATGCGTGTGCATTATAACACGAGCGTGTTATATTTTGCATTGGAAATCCCTGAGCCTTAGCTTTGGTATTTGCCTTGGAATACCAACCCAAAGGCTTGGAGGGCATTCCCAAAGACCAGAGACGTGTTTTTTTCCAAATTCAACAAATTTTCACATAATCAGGTTCAATATCAAGAAAATCAAAGACATGGGTAATGTTAGGTTCTTTATTAGCTTTCCAACGATGTAATTTTTTTCACTTTCTAACAATGTTAAACCTTTCATCCATAATTTATTTTGATTATATGTCCGTTTTTCTTCAAAAAGCAGTGTTTGGTATTTTTTTTGCTATAAATTAATTGTTCATCGAAATTTGAAATAAATTATATTTTTAGAAACTAGACTCCATTCTACAATTTAAAAAATTAAAAATTAAAAAATCTATTAGTTTCAAAAAATTTGAGAGGGAGCACGGCCAAAATTCTTTTTTAGGAAGTTCCCACTTAGAAAATTAATAAAAAATCAAATATTCATTAAAAAATTATTAGAAAATATCCAGTCCTTACTACATACTATTATCTAACTTCTGACTAGAGCGATTTTAAAAATACTACAAAAAAGTCCACCATGCTCAGGTCACACAAGAGCTGCTATGTTATGTTTTTCTGACAGAAACAACAACAATTTATGTGTGTCCCTCTTTTGAACCCCTTAATCTCAACCATTTTCAAAATAAATTAGTAGTTTAGAAAGTAGACTCGGAGCACTGCAGTCCTTGTTTTTGTTCCATCAAAAAATTTTGAGTGCAGCTATCCTCAATTTCACGTCCAAGGTCAGTATTTCTTGATTTCAGAAAAAAAGTGGCCACTTAAGCCCCTTTTTTGGGAACCATCTTGGTGCACTTACCCTTGAAAGCATATTTATGGGTTTAAATGCAACCAAAAAAAGTGAGAGATGATGCTATCAAAGATTCTTGAACTTAAGAATTTTCCATGGAACAAATATGTACATATAATTGTAATTTACACAAAATGATTTACAACTATGTACAAGTTACTATAAGTTCTAATTTGAACATGTATAGGGTTACAAGTGAACTTGAAAACCATGGATATAATCTACTTCAAAGATTCTGGTTCAACCCACTTTTCAATAACATGTAGAATTTTTTTATGATCATCACTATCTAGTCTCCATTTTCATCAGCCACGTGCATGTAGAATTGCATGAAGATGTAGAGTGGTAGCAATTATTAAGTGACTATATTGATATACCTTGTTATTAGGTTGATAGTCAACAAAATGAATCCCATGTTGAACAACTTTGACTTGTTTTAGGTATGTCCCTTGCACTACAACAAAACCTGCATGGTAAACATGAACCTAAGGTAAGACATATGAACGTGTGCAACATTTTCGTGCTCAAGGTTTGTACAATATATATTTAATGTTTATAATGTAATGTGCACATGTGAATACAATGTATATAAAATTTTAAATTCAAACTCTTCTATGGGAAATGACATTCCATCACTTGTTTCAATTTATGTTAGCTTATTCCTCTCTTCTGTGTAACGTGATAAATAATAGCTAACACCTTTGATGTTTCTAGGCTCTACTATGACTGCAAAAACATCTCTTGTACACCAAATTTACACAAAAAAAACTAAAAAAAATAGAAATGTCTCTAAAGATCATTAACTAGATATATATAATATTTAAATTATTGAAAACTTACACATGTGTACCTTTTCTAACCAATCTGTAAATATGGTCATAATCAATTGAAATCAAAGGAATGTCTTCAAATCTTTCTTCCTCGTTTTCATCATATGTTTCTAAAACAACTAGTGGCAACATATCCCATTTACCAACATATCAAAGTTCTTGATTGTTGCATGCATAATCAGAGTTTCCCTCAATGCACTCAGTGCAAAAACAAGAGTAATCCCTTGTGTCTAATATCCATCCACAACGACTATCTAAACTCCTAACACAATGAAAAGATCTTGTTTTTTCTACCCTCTTGCATCCATGCATCGATCTTCTATCCACACCTAGATACATATGTACAACAAAAAAATTATGTGAAAAAATATATGCATATATATATTAAATTTAAATAAATTCAAATTTTTGATTTAATCTAATTTATACATACCCGATATCTCCCAAAACACTCTATGTGGAATGTGTAGGTTTGTTCTTGAAGATGTGCTAACCAAATTTTATGCAAAGTGTTTCTTGCACCATTCAGCATCATGTGCATTATCTAGATGATCTTCTGGATAACTCATTTGATGCTTTCTTAAAGCTCATTTGATACAAGCTCCTGCTCCATCATGCTCACCCTTTCCATGCCCACTCTCAAAAAAACTCCAAACATGTGGTATTTTGTAGATTTTATGATATTTACAAAGTTCATAGAATGGCCATGAAGATTTGAATTGTGCCACACATCCATCTGACCATACAAAATGATTTTCAAATTTTACACCCTTGCTTCTCAAATTCTCAAAAAATATTGTAAAGCAATGTTGGACAAAAAGTGTGTCATGCTCTTTATCATCACTAATATAAAAGTGATATTCTTTCTTAATGGCTTGTTCTTCATCTGTACTCTCAACACCATCCAATTATGATTGTGCATGTCGATAACACACATGAACCATAATAGTGATCTGCTTTGAAAAGTAATACTTTGATTGAATCTCCTTTTGATGTACAAAGGAGTAATTTTCTGCAAATTCAACTATTGATAGAACTGTTCCACGTGGGAAAGTATCTCTCAATGTTTGGAATTGTTGTGCTTGCCACCTAGCAAAAAAGGAAGGTTGTATGTATGGTTGTATCAATTTTTGAAAATCTTCCATAAATTTTCCAATGGGAATCTCCTCTTCTACATAGTTCAACCTTGTGGATTCTTTCCCAAAAAAAATTTGCAACTTTACATACTTGTACCTGTGTCAGTAAAATATGTGAATAACTAATAAACCACATAATCAATGAAACATTACATCAAAGAGAATCCAAATAACAATCTATGAGAAATTGAAACAAATAAAATCTCTAAAAATAGTACTTACCTCTTGCAATTTACTGTCTTTGTTAGGTTAGTATCCTCATATCTTGAAGGAAATTTAGCTAAATTTCCACATGTCTCACAAATTCCTTTTATGTAGTTTATTTGAGGTCCATTTTCATGATCACATAATATAGTCTTTATGAACAAACTTTCCTATTTAGGAGGTGCATTTTGAAACCCACATCTTTCTTCTCTCATCTTTCTAAACACCTGATAGTATAGATCAAATTCAATATGATAACAACAACAAGAAGTTTCAAAAAACTTTTTTATGTTCACATAATATGGCTTTAACCTTTGAAACATTTTTTGCCCAATCTTTATATGAGGATATGCATTACAAAAGTTCATATACATCTCAAATTGTGTTATTTTTAGCCAATGTTTGATATGATTTTCATAAATACTAGGTCCAATCCTGTGTCTCATAACATCTCTAGTATTTGATGATGGACAAGTCTGATCATGCCAAAAACTTGAGACCAAGTTCCTAACAACATATTCAATCTTGTCAGAATGGAGAGCTCTACACATAATTTCCCAATTTCCTTCTAAAATCTCATCCAAAAACTTTCTTTTTTTCTCATATTTTATCAATGTGATTCTACTATAACCAATTTCAGTTGAAAGTGTAGACATTTTTCTTTTTCTTGCTATATATTGATGTACAATATATTTCAACATCACCCTTCTTGTAGTGGCCTTATGCACTAATCAAGATCTTTTCCCAATGGAATCTAAACCCTTTTTAACATTTTGAACAATATCCTTTTGTAATCCCATGTGTTTCTTCTTATTTGATGCTGAATGTACACCCAATAATTGCAATGACTCTTTGAGCTCATCACGAAGAAGTAAACGTGATAACAATTGAGTTTTTTCAAGTGGATCAAGATGATTGAAATGATGATTGATCATTCCATTTACAAATTTAGTCATTGACCTCTTTCTCTTATTATAAGGCTGGTTGGCATAATATTTTAGTTTCTCCATATCCATTTCAAGTAAATGATCTAAATTTCTATGAGAAATTTGTTTCCTCACCTTCTCAGCTAGTTTTATATGCTCATCCATACCAATAGGAGGAAGTGATCCCGACCCATCTCCAACATGCATTATTTGAACTTGTGCCTCATCCCTATCTTCATGGACCATGCATTCTTGAGGGGATTCATTTGATCCAATGTCTAGATTTGGTTAGACTTGAGCATGAAAAATTCTTCCTTGTTGAGCCCTTCCTACATGTCACAAAATATTTTGCAAACAAAAGTGAGAGATGATGTTATATAAGTGAAGTTTATGTATGCAAGGAAACAAACTGATAAAACATGATGCTATAAGTGAGAGAAGTTTGTGCTAGTTTTATATGCTCATCCATACCAGTAGAAGGAAGTGATCTTGACCCCTCTCCAACAAGAATTGTTTGAACTTGGGTCTCCTCCCTAACTTCAAGGTCCATGTTTTCTTCAATAGATTTGTTTGATCCAATATCTAGATTTGGCTCGACGCCAGCTTGAGGAATTCCTAGAGCATAAAACATAAAAATAATGAGAACATTGAAGTGATGAAAAGAAAATACCAAAGACACAAAACAACTAAATGCACATGTATGAAAAAAATCCATAAATGCATAGCCAAGGATAGGATACACATAGGTCAAATTCCATGCCAAGCATCAAAGTTTGAGGATTATGCATACAAGTGACTTAGAACTTTTAGGCTAGTGATATAGCAAAGGAAACCCTTGGAGTATAACAAGGTGATCCAAAGAACCCCAACAAAATTGGGATATAAGATGATTCAAGGCTTCAAATAAATTTCCAATATGTGCTAAGATGAAAAAAGTTGAAAATTTATGGGACATAAAACACAACCCAAATAATCAACTAAAACCAAACACAAATATTGAAACAAAAAGAATTGGCTTAAGGAATTGGAGTCAAGGATCAAATAAACATTGCAACTTGCATGACCAAGATGACTTGAGGACATTTAAAAGTATTTATAGTCATTCAAGTGTGATGATGGTTAGAAACCTTCAAAACAAATGTGTGTTAAGACATAATTTAACGAATAATCTATGATATATAACTATTATTCCTTGACACCATATAGCTTGAGTTTTGATGTATACATGTGTTAGTCTCTAGAAAACCTGACATTGCATTGGCTGTAAGTATAATTTGAGTTCTAATTTTCAAATAATTCTAGAGCTTAGAATTGGACATTTATTAAAATATTTAAAAAATATTTTTAAGGAACTATTGATCATTAGATTAAATTCAATGGGAGTTTAGAAAAATATTTTAAGCTAATTAGATGTTGTAATGTAGATTGGATAAGGGATATTGATCACCAAATATCAACATTAGAATACTACTTCATTGTACATGAAGGTGTAGTTTCATGAATAATTAAGAAAAAATAATGGTTTCTTTCAAAGTGCAAAGTTAGAATATGTAGGAATTTGCAAAGCCATAAAATAATTAATGTGGTTGAAAAAATTATGAAAATCAAAGTGGCATAGTATGGGACACAAAATTTAAGGTTTCATTGGAGAACTAAGCATGTATTGAAGTACACTATCATTTTCTTCATGAAAAAATTAAAGAGAAAATTGTGTAGATGCAATACTCAACAATGATAATGTGATGACAAAAACATTAAACAAAGGTTTTGGTAAAAGATAAGTGTAAGGGTTGTAGGAAAGGATTTAATTTACAATATTTTAGTTTAAGAGTACATTTTAAGTTGGGGTATTGTAAGTTGAAAAATGGTCATACATTAAACATTTCTAAGTTTAATAAGAAATCCAATGCAAAATGTATGCACATTCAAATTTATGTTTAGGTGTACACTAACCAAATTATTGGGTGGAGTAATGCACATTATGGATTCTATCCCATCAAATGAATACTCATGTTTTTTCAGAGTAAAAGTCCTAAACACAAACTTGAGAGTGAGAGAGAGAAGAAACAAGCACGTACCTTGTTTCTTTCTATGATAATTTTCCAAGTTTTGTTCACGCCTCTTTTGTTCTTCTTTTGACAATTTTCATTGAGATTGCATTTTTTATTTTTATTTTTTGTCCCATTTTCTTCTTTAACTTAAAGATGACTCAAAACAATTCCTCTACCAACTTAGTTAAATTATCCTCCAAAATTTTCCTTGATTGATAAAAATAAAAATTTGTTGAGCTCTAATATTTTCCTCCTTGATAAATGTGCAAAAACTTCTCCAAAATCTATGCTCCAAGTGATATAAATGAGAATTAATCTTGCAATTTCATATCTAGAATAATGAAAAATAAGCTTCTATTTATATGCATATGGGATGGGAAAAAAGTTATTCTAGTGTACATGGAATAACTAGATCCTAGTTTAAATGAATCAAGTAGTAAACAAACAAGTTATTTCATTGTGGAGTTTGTTGTTATTTAATTCATAGGTATGCACAACATATCTAGTAATTTTAGAGTTTTGTTAAAGTGTCAAAAATGTATATTAGAGGTATAATTTGAATTGAATTTTCTTAATTATATTTGAATTGAATTTCAAGTTACTTGTCAAAAATGTATAATAGAGGTATAATTTGAATTAAATTTTCTTAATTATATTTGAATTGAATTTCAAGTTACTTGTCAAAAAGATTATATCTTGTTCTCAACTCAATGGTTCATGTTGCTTAAGTCATTTTAAAAAAAATATTTATTGTGATCAACATGAATGAACTTAATTATAAAGTGACATTGATTTCCCTAAAATTCTACTAGAGATCAAATGCATATTGAATATAAGGAAATGTAAGTTGTAAGAGATCACAAAATAAGAAAACATGTATGTATATTGAATATTTAAAGAAAATGCATACATATATCATGTGTAAAATGTTTAAACCATAAGCAAACACATGTACATACATGTAAAGGGATTCAATACATATAAACATAACACATATTATAATCAAAGAGGAAAATGTATGTATATATCATATAAGAAAATGTAAATTAAAGATCATCAAATGTCGAATACTAAAGATCAACAAATAAGCAAATGTAAGTTAGAGATCATCAAATCTCAAATACTAAAGATCATCATATAAGAAAATACATTTGGTAAAGATCATAAATCTAGTGTGCATGGCCTAATATGAATGTCTACTCCTAATCGAATGGCCATTTGAATGAGAACGGTCCTGCTCTGATGGATGTGCTGAGCCCTGCAAATAAAATTGTGTACAAGATGTGTTAAATACATATAATTTATATTAAATAAATTTTATGAAAGTTATTTTTAAATGAACTTGTATTTTTAAATATCAATCTAGATCTATGCATACATAAATATTGCATGTACATATACATGTGTGATTATATAAAAATGTAAAACTCACATGTCCACTGGCAACAGATTCATCCATAGAGTCACATCGATCTGGACCAAGGCTAGGAGTGATATGAGGTATGTCCACCTGTAACAATATATATATCAGCTTACATGAATATCTAGTTATAATAATAATAATAATAATGAAAAAAGAATTGAAACATGTACATGCACACATACATCACATCATATGATATCGGATGACCTAAGTCCTCTAAAACAGTTGCCTTCACCATATCCACCAAATGGTCAAGCGATGAATCAATATCTACATCCATTTGATCTATCCCATGTTGTGCCAAAAATGATGAATGTAGAGTACTATGAAGGTGAGATGGCATCAGCGATGATGAACCAAAACCAATCAACATATCAGTAAAAGCCATAGTTTGTGCAGTTGCTGAATGAACTGTAGGTGGATCCTGATGCACACTAGTGCTCAAATGAGAGTGATGGGATCCTGGAACTGAACGAACTCTTCATCTCAAATGATCTCTAACATTCTCTATACCGATCCCATTGTCTGATGCAATGTGGGCATATGCCTCCAACAGGTCCTCAGCCAAACAATGCAGAGTCATGTGTGCCATATCTCTTGTAAGTGCATCAAGTTGTGTAGGAGTAGGGATGCTGACCATTGTAAAAGGATCCATGGTGGTCCACTGTGCTAAAAATTATGTGGATCGGGAATGTATGGGCATCAAATACTGACCTACATGATCATCAGATATCCTAGTGCTAGTAGCCACAATGGCACCTATAGTGTCAATTGCTTCCTTTTGGGAAGCAACGATAACCTCATCTACTATGGGGGCTAGAGATGGGGTGAGAGTAGGATATCTCTCACCAAACAATACCCTAAACACTGGGGGTGGTCTATTTGCTTGATGATAAGTGGTCCTATCAGCAATCATGCCATTCCCTTGACCAACATATGGTGGAATGTCCAAGTTTAATTTTGAGGCCCAAATGGACCTCAGCATACAACTACTGAACAAAATACAATGGAATTTGTTCATTGTTTGGGTATAGACCATGTGCTATGATAAATCATGGGTAGATCAATGAGGCCATAGCATGATTGACACATCTAGTGACCTAGTATCACCTAACCTTATGCACATTTTGATAAAATGGAAAACAAGTGGCTTTTATCATTTCTTTGGTGAAACTATCATGTATTTGTTTAAGGGGAATGTCACCATGTACTTCTTACTGCATGCAGGAAAGAATAACAACTACTCTATCTGGGGAATATGCACTAATCCTTTCAAGTTCATTTTTTAGTTTTTCTAGACTATGCAATATTAACATGCATGGTTCACTATATATCCCCGGGTTTGCACCCTATGCTAATGAATCTATCAATTTTTTAATCTCATTAGTGGTATTTCTAGAAAAAAAAATTATAGGTGAAAAATCTTCATTTTCCATGTTATATATGTATGTACACCTAAAGAAGCAATGAGACCTTGGTAAATAATATATCTAGATATAGAGAATATATTTATCTAAAATAGTTCTAATAATTCATCTACTCATCAATAATATTTTCATACCATTAACAATTTAAAAAGAATTGGAAGACAACTATAATCTATAACATAGCATCCTTAAATGGTTCAAATTTTAAATGAAACAATGAAAGAAAGAATAAGAAAACAAAGATTAGTGTAAAATTATTTGAAAATAATTGGGGATAAAAATATCTAATCTAATAGTTGTTAACATAAATGAACTTCAAAATAGGATTATGTAAGTGAAAAAAAAGTTCTATTGCCTTCATTGAACCTAAATTTATCTAGTTAAGATATGTCTAAAATTAAGAATTCACACTAGAATATCTATATTCCATAAGAATCTCATAAAGAGGATGAGTTTAATGGAAGATAATATAAAATCCTCCATATGAGGATGAATTTTATCATTACATTATGAGTGAATCATCTCAATTATATATCCAAGAACATCAAAAAATTATAGATTGGAAAGCAAAATAATCAGACATTTATCATATTTTTATATGTATAAAGTTTAGATACCATCAAACTATTTAAACTTATATAATGCATAAAGCTATAAATTGAATCGTTAAAACTAATTTATTAAGAATAAAATCTAATAAAGTTGACTTCATATTGCATACTTGTTATAAATATCTCACTAATCCAACCATATATTTTATATATGTTAAAAAATATATAATTGTTATGCCCATAATTTTTCACTAGAAAAACCCAATAATTTTTTTTTTGAATCTTTTAATGATGCTAATTAATGCTTTAAGCGTTTATGATGCAATAATAACCATCTCCAATAGAATTGAAATCCTTTCTTTAATTAATTTGTTGGTTTAACTTGCTAATGCAATACTATTATTAATGCATCTCTCACTATTAACTATACTTTAAATATTAAATTTGCAAGTTTCGCAATTTAATGGTTACACTAATAATATTCTCATTAAATAATGGTTATGCCATCGTAACCCACAATGAGTTGTTCCTACTTCTATTTCTTGTTGACAGTAAAGTCAATATGGTATTATGATTATTAGGATAGTTCCTCATGACCCAATGATGGCATTTAAAGTACTAAATATGTAACTTTTGATGGTAATAACAACATGAAAAATTATATGGTTTGCATTTACTTATTTATTTTCCTCTCATATTTCAACTTCTATAAAAGGTTTTGCCAAAAATGCTATCCAATTATCAATGAGCATTAATAAGGTTAAGTATGCTAACATTATTATTAAGGTAACTATTGATATGAATATTGATAAGAGTATTAACAATACTTGATGATATTAAGGCTCCCTCTACAACTAATACAAACATTCTATCAATTTTATTATTCACCAATAATATTAAACTTTACTCATAATAGAAATGTTAATGTGATAGTGATATCATGTTTACATAGCACATAAACAGTATTATTTGCCAGCTTATTGTTGCTTGCAAAACTTTTATTACCATCTTAGCATCCCTAATAAGATTATCAATAAAATTACTTTCTTACTCGGGTGATTTTATTTGCGACTTATTATAGATGATGACCCCCCTTTATATTACCCTCAATAATAGTATCACTATTTGTTATTAATATATTTAATTTTAATTCTTTTATCTAACTTTTATATATTGTTATAGCATTTATTTAATTATTCATCTCTATTTCAAAAATAATTATATGATTAAATATATTGCATACTTGTTATAAATATCTCACTACTCCAACCATACATTTTATATATGTTAAAAAATATATAATTTAACAATCTATACAACTTCTAATTATGATAAAGAAAATAATCTTAATCTATACCATTATTTTGAGTTTGGTTTAATAGAAATTGAAAAAAATTATAATCATAAAAAAAACAATGAATAAACTAAGGATCATTTTAACAATGGTGAATCAATGCCTAAAGATTGGCCTAAAAAATAATAATATTCAACATTCTCATCACAAATTATATATGAAAACTAAGGATCATTTGGTTATATATATTTTCATAGATTTAAAATTTGAATATTTATTACTATAACACATTCATTACAATTAGATTTTTAAATAATATTGTAATAATTTATTATGTCTTTGAAATTTGTTTTGTAGATTTTAATGTTGTTTTTTAAATTTAAGTTAGAGTAAGTAGAATCTAATGAGATACCTTAAAAAGATTCAAGTTTTATAATTTAAATCTCCCTCTTATAAATATAGTTTTTTCTAGTCTTACAATTTCTTGTGTCATCTATTCAATTATTTTAGCTATGGATTTAGCTGCAATCTTGTAGGAGGTATTAAGAAGAGTAATTAGTATCCACCCTCAGATAAAAAAAAATTTTTCCTTTAGGAATTAATTTATCAACCCTTGATTAATAGAATTTAAATGATGGATCCCTTTGATAAAGCTACTTTTTATACCTCATAGAGTCCTCCTTGATGAATGGACATATTGTTTTAAGGAATTGTGTAGCTAAACCATCTATTCCAAGACTTTTTGAGTATTCAAATCCTTCAAGGAAATATCAACCTCCTCAAGGGTGAATAAATTATCTAAATGTGCCTATTTTTTGAGACCAATTATTTTGGGTATGCAAGTGCCAATCAATTCCTCAACTATATCTTGATGTGGATCTCCTTCAACTAGATCAATTAAAAATTATTTGTAATGTTGGAGGAAAATGGATTTAATATCATTAGAGTTGTCATGGAACTACTCTCTTGATCAACGATAGATATTATCCACTCTCGAGAATGTAAATATGTTCGAGATAACTAAAAAATAATTTGTATCCCTTATATCCTTTCATCCAATGTAGCCTATCTCTTAATTGAGATCCTCTACCACAATTAAGTTCAAATCTTCTAAGTTTTATTTCAACGGAAGCAACCACTCATTGTAGAAAAGTTATTAGTAAGTGCTAAAGCCAAAACAAGTTTTTTTTTTCTATTTGGATCATATTTTTTTTCCATTCTAGATCTCTTTCTAGCCATATTCTTATTGTAAGATCATAGTAAGGTAGTGCAATAGATTTAATCGCATCATTCCACAATTGTATCCACTTACCATTTTGATGAGGTCTAGGAACATCAACCAAAGGGATATTAGGGAAGCAAGGTGATCAATTTGATTGAGGTGGGAAGTGTTGAGCTTGAAGGATAGATTATTAGGTATGAGGAATAAGAAGTTTGAAAAGTTTAAAGAATTGGAGGTGATATGTGAGATAGGTTTAATAGAATCTACTTAAATAAGGGTGTTTTGTGGAGAGGGGACAATGGAAAGAGAAATAACTAAGTTTTAATCTATCAATACAACTAAGTTTCCCTTAGTTCACCATCTCTTTAGTTGGTCCAAGTGAACTAGTGATGAGTATAAGAATATTTTTTGTCTAAAATGGGATCTAAACCCCTCATGATATTTCTAGTTAGGATGTAGGAATTCAATTATTTTTTAGAGATTTTATGAGAACTAAACCAACTTGTATCTTGGTTTTTTCCACCATATAATATTCACCTCCTTGTATCCATTTAGTCATAGGGAGGGAATAAAAATCCATTCCCACAATTTAACTTTAGATGAGGAGTCATTAGGAATACAATAAAGAAAAAATGAATAGGCATTTCTTGGATTAGTAGTAAGCACTAAGCACAATTGTTGTTGGGATCCACTCCTCAATAGATGATAAACTTAGCCAAGTATTGGGAAAGGTGGGTCAACCTTGCATCCTAATATTTTGATTTATTATTTTGTCTTCATATTAGGAAATGAGGCATCTCACTTTGTGTTGGTATTTATTTTTCATTTGTTTAATGCTTCAAGGGAGGTGTCTAAGATGTTCTAAGAGCATATAATATCATTATAGATTTATAAGATGAAACCCTCTTATGACATATTATTATGACATTTAAGAGAATGGCTATAGAATATTTACAGTAATATTGACCAACATTATGAAAATTCATAAGAAATATTTTAAGAAATAACAACTGTGTCAAGGAAAAAGATGTGGACATTTACAAGAACTTTTTTTTTAAGAAAAAGTGGGAGACCACTTATAATTTTATTTATATATAATATTTTATATATAGCTGGTTCAAGCAGACATACTGGCAGGAAAGAACCAGCAAGAAAACCCCCAGTTGTAGTCCGAGTAACAAATTTTACAAAATATCAAAAAGACCAGTGAGGTCCTAGTACAAATGACCAATTGTCTTATTACAACATTACAAAAGCACATTGGTTGAATACATCAATACATATGCACGTTCTCTTATGCACCCAAAATACCCAAAAGAAGACATCATACTAGATATGCCCATGACCCAAATACATAACACAGTGGAGGTTACAAAACCTTACTAAACAAAAGACTGATAAGCTAGGAAGCCACTTTCAAAAAGATGCAGATTTTCCACCAACATGTTGAAATCCATTAACTGAGCTTTCTTTTGTTTCCACTCGTTTACCTTTGTGTTGGTGATCATGCTCAAATGAAGTTTTTGATTTGTTAATATTAGGCACATAACGATAAAATAATTTCTTTTTGGATGAAGATGGAAGTTGCAAATCATGAATGCAAACATTACTTCTCAAGAAAGAAATGGCATGATATTTTCTTTTTAAATCATCAATCTCTTCCATGGAAATGGCAGATTTGTATCTGTTTAGAACTTGGTAGAGATGTGAAGAACTATCATGCATTGTGGATAATAAAATTCCTTGGAATATGTCAACATAGGTCTCTTCTTATGAAACAAAACCTTCTTTGAATAATTAACATTAGAAATTAATACTTGGCGAGCATATTGTATAATCACACTAGAAACCAACAATGGAAGATTGAGAGTCTCAACTAAGAACTCCACCTTATAGATAACATTCATACTAGAAGCCAACAACTAAAGACCAAATTTCATAAATAAATTTCATGTGTTATATATCATGCCTTTGAGGGGTCCACAAGTACCATGAGCCTTTTGAAATCCTTCTCCATCTAAATGCATTCATTCCAAGACCATTGGGAGGTGGGTATACAATATGAGCCAAGTATTAATTTCTAATATTGATTATTGAAAGAAGTTATATAAATTATTAAAGCATCTTAATTCTCATACAGAGTTATTGTAATGCCCTAAATTTTGCATGAAGGAAAAATGGCAACTAATTTTTTTTTTTTGAACAAAGTTATAATGTGCACAATAAAACACTATCCATCGACAACCATGCACTTGCATGGTTGAATGCTACATGCATCGAGGACATTGCTCATGCAATAGCGGGGAGAGGAGGAATACAACATAGTCACGCTTGAGGGGAGTCTGTCGTGTGCACCTTGGTTGATGAATGAACAATTCTATTGACCTGGTTAAATATGGTTTTTTTTTTTTTAAAACTTACCATTCAAGGTTATTAATGATAGGATTAAAACTTGTGTTTGATTTTTCATGTTAGTGTCATTCAAACATGATCACATTTATGATAGGTTTGTCATAATACCTGAGGTTTTCAACAACCTTAATGCTACTATGATATCCTTCTTCCTGAATAGTGGTAGGATTCAAAGACCCATTAGGTAACAAGGATACTATTGTTGTTAGAACCTAATTTTATTTGCATAAATATATTCTCTCTCTTTTGAAAATTAATATTAATCTTGTCCGTTAAAATTAGTGTTAATATCATCATTCCTCTTAACTTCTCCCATGACTATGGTAACATTAATATATTAATAATCTTAATAAAGTTACTTCCAAATCAAAATTTCTTATCTATATATAATGTATTTATTTATTTAGAATCATCTTTTAAACTTTTATTTATTTTAATTTATATTTATAATTAATTATGTGAATAATTAACATTGTAAAAGAATATACAAATATTTACTTCTACCTATCCATAATTTATTTATTTAGTTTTATTATTTTTTTTTAAAAAGGTAACAAAACTTAAAAGAATAAACATAATTAAATAAAAGAAACCCTTCTTTATAATTATATCCAATACTCATTAGTATATATTTTTTTGGTTTCTTTCCATATTAAATAATATATTTAAATTTCCCCCAAGTTTCTAAGCCATGTAGCCTTCCTTTTTAGCTTCTAGTTTTCTTTACTTAAGCATGGTTTTCTTTTCTAGTATTTATTTTTTCTTTTTATGAGGCACACATATCTTAAAATTTGTTATTATTTATCTTATCTTGTGATTAAAGGATGACTTTAGGATTTGCATATTTAAATACCATTTCTTTTTAAACCCATGACCTCCCTATCTCCACATAGGGGAGCACTTTACATGGTAAGGATATGCTCCTTTAATATTTTTAGGAGATGGCGTAAGATTTGTTTTACCAGCCAGGCATTAATAATAATGATGTCTTGACTAAAGCACTGAGAGGTAAAAATGTTAACTTCTTTTACTGCTCTCGAGAAAGACTCAGAGTTCAGATTTGGACTGGTATCAGATAAACATCATCACCTAAATTAATTGAGAGGAGACGAGCAACTGTCTAGTAAGTACCACTATTTAATAGCATTTACAGCACTAGACGAATGGTATTCGGCATGCATATTTCCCATGTCAGGTCGGTGATCTTTATTCTGATCATAATGGATGATTTGTTATACCAGCCACACAATAATAATACATATTGATTATACAGAGATAGACAAGATCCACTATTTATTTTGGAGTTTAATTGAACAAATGGATTGCCAACTAATTGTCAACAAGAGAGGCGTTGCCATGATAATGTTTATTTTATACTTATAATATGGCAATCAATAATGGCTATGTCAACACAGTGGCAATAAATACAAATTTAAATTTCTCTGTTCACACACAGCATTTTGAGGGGATAGGATTGGCTCGACGAAACTGACCAAGTTACTACTACTGGCGCATTTATTATAATACTCTTTTTTTTAACATCAGATATTATAGTTTAAACATTGGAGGCAAAATATTCGGTGACATTTTTTTCTAGGAACAGGTGTTGCCCTAAATGAATCATAGCGTCTATTCCTCCCATGATATACAGTGCATTCACTAGCTTGACATTTATTTGTTTATTTTATTTGTATTTTTTTTTTTACCACTTGAAGGATTTCGGCCATACCCGGTTTCAGAATTATCTTGGTTGCCATAGATGACTTTACATATGCCAATGGCATTTACTTGACATGTTATAGCCTGAGACAATAAGTTTGTGCTGTCTATAACCAGCGATGGTAGAAGTGCAAAATACCTTAACTAAGTCATGCAGTCTGATCATTAACTTATTTTAGTCTAACACAATAGTAAAAGGACTGCAGAATTTGGCATTCCACCTGCCAAATAAAGAGGAGCCACCATAGAGGTTGAGAGCACTCAACAGTTTCTTGTGGTTGTTGGATGAAGTGTCTAGAGAGAAGTTGATTTCTCCCAAGTTGAATTCTTCTGCAGCCACTTCATCGATCGTGAGCATGGTGGTAAAGCTAGAGATTTTTTTTTTCTTCTGGTTTTATTTAGTTTTTCTTTAGCTAATACTAAGTTTTATTGTTTTGCTTAGCTATTTTTTTTTATTATTTTTTTTCATAGGTCTAAATTCCTTGCAGTTTTCTATGTGCAAAGTCAAAGGGAATTGCAGTTCTATTCTCATATCTATTTGTTACAGGGATAAAACAACAAATGTGTTCTCTTTTTTTTTTTTGCGTTTGCCATAGATGAGTACAACCATCTCCTAACCCGATTATATCAAGCTAAAACTTCCAAGTTGAACAAAAACAAATTCAATATCTTTTCATTTATTTCCTTCTTTTCTTTCTTGTTCCTTCCACTAAATACTAATGCTAAAATCCAGTAATGAACTGCGAAATTGTCAAAGATTGAATAAGTTGCAAAAGAAAAAAATGCATAAAGAATGTTATTTATGTACATGTCTATTCTTGTTTTGAATCTTTGACAGTAACTAAGGATCATTCTAGTCTTTCTTACTGTTCAGAACAACCATACTTCTATTTAGGAATTTATCACACGTATGTCCCAAAAGAAACAATTTAAAAACCCATTAGAGCCCAGTAACATGGATTCAATGAAGGCAACGAGAAATTTTATTTATAGCATGAAAAGAAAAGAAAATAAAATAACTTTCTCTCTATGTTTTGAAAATTAACAGATAAACTATTTACAGCAAGGTAAATATTTCATAGTCCAACAACATATTTGCAGCTATAGACACTAATGGAAATAGTTCAAAACCACCTTAATTTACTCATATTGTATTGCAGATGGGTAGTAACATTTTCTTTTACAACATTATACTTGCTCGAATAAACAATTTTCAAACACAAAATATATATTCCCATCAAATGTCATTTGAAAGGTAGAAGTATTATATTCTTTTAGACTTTTAACACAACTATTGTATTGACAAAACAACAAGTGATGAGGAGTGTTCTCTTTACAATGGAACAGCCATGAAGGTTTACATATCCTAAACATTTATAATATAACTGAAATAGAATCTCGTTTACTCTCTACATCAGCCTTTCGAAGTTATGGCATTCCACTCAAAGAGGCATACTTCACCAAAGGGCAATTCTAGTAGTGATCAACAAGGAACATAAGTGTTTTTTTGACAGTGAGCTCTTCAAACCTACCACACTACACAAAGCACACAAAACTATTTTCATAGGCCAATGGGTATGCTCACCTCCCAACCTTGGGTTGGAAAACCAACCACCCCCAATCTAGGAGGTAACCAAGCTACCGGGTACACACAACAATAAAACAAAATGCCATTTCAAACCACAATGCTCAAAACAAAATACTCCCAACCAAGATTCACACATTTACTTAGGGATTCTTTATGAATCCAAAGATGGGGATAGAGGTGGACATCACTTCTATATGGGGAGAGTTGCTAGAAAATTAAAAAAATACTAAGCATCACCATTTTTCTTCTTATGCAATCCACCCATTAATCAAAATTCTTCATATCATACACCCTCCATACAACAACCTTCCAAACACCATACTATCATGAAACAAATTTGGGTACTCATACCCTTTTTGTGCCTTTCCTTCTTAAAGGAGGAACAATCTCCCCATAGAGGTTCCTACACATTCCTATACCCCACAAGGATTCTCTTCCCACATTGGGTGAGTTTATTCTATACAACCCCAAACCAACACAAGGAAATGCAAAGACACATAAATGGACATCAACCCATATAACTCATGTTTTCAAACTTCCATACAAAGAGGTAAAAGAAAAGAAAAGAAAACATACATAAAGATAGAGTAAAATCTACCTCAAATACAAGCCAACAAAGAGGGAAGGTTGAAGATGAGCTCCAAATCCCTACTCCTCCAAGGACAAGCAAGATTTTTCCTTCACCCCAAGCAATCCAAGAACAAAAACCAAAAAAGAACCCTTTATTTTTCTTTCCAAAGGATTCAAATAGGAGTTTAGGGTTGGAAACCCTTGAAGGAGAGAGTGACACATGTCAATCTCCTATTCACTCCTATGGACACACCTCCCCACAAATTCTCACACATGTGTGAGAACTTTTGGGGGAGTGAAAGGCCAAAGAGTGTTCTACACTCAACAAGGCTTTCAAATCTCATAAATGAGATTTTGGAGCCAACACTCCAATCCCATCCCCAAAATCCGTCACCCTTCTTGATGGCTAATTAAGAAGAGTCACAACTTGCAATTTTGACAAGTTATGGGTTTGATTTGACCCCTAACCCAATAGGTGACTATCCTAGGGGTTAATTAAGGGCCAATTAACCCAATTTAATGATTAATTAAACCTTTGGAAACCATAAAAAAGAAATTGAAATTTTAACATAATAAAATAATTCCAACATGCCCCAAAACCCTCAACAAAAGTTTGGTTGACCTTAAAAACATAATCTCGAGGTTCAACATTAAATATTTTTAATCACAAATTAAAATACAACACAAAGAGGCTATGATCCATTCTTCCTGGACCATAGTGGCTTCACTAGGCTGACACAATCAGGTGCCCTTGGTTACCTCCAATCCCATTGGCCATGGGTGTATACCTGCACACTCAATGTCCACATGTCAAAATATCCAATGCATGATAGTCAATAATTAAATCATAACTTCATATGCATATATTTAGCACAATCTAACTTTGAATCAATAAATTCAATATCTATAATCATTCTTCCTCTAGCAATAACATATTTTATCAATTCATGTATAGTCATCACATCATCACTAAATCAAATTTAGCATCCTATCAATTCTATCTCATTTTAAAACAATTGTCCATTTCAATCATGATAACCAAATCATATGAGCATATTAATAAAGGAAACATAATGTGCATATAATCATCCTAGCACCATAAGCATAAAACAAGCATAACATCAAGTGTATATGATCATCCAAAATAGTCCAAAACACATTGAGTATCATCATGATCGAATCAAAAGATATCCAAATGGTGTATCAAATGGTAGGCCTCACAGTTACATCTTAGTCAATTACTCAATGTATGATTTCCATATATTTGTAAATTTTTCTTAATATAAAAACATATTTTATTTCATTAAAATTAACCTATCTATTCCATGTTACAAAGGATGCTCTTATTTTAAATTATAAGTATATAATTCAAAATTAATTAGTAATTTTCAAGATAGAGTGCGTGCACAATTTCTTTAGTTAAAATAAAATAATATTCTTATTTCCATGTGAGAGTTATGTAGAATGGTAGTTTGATGTCTCAAAAATATTTCTTTCATACATACTAAGTTTTTATCATTACATTATGAGTGAATCATCTCGATTATATAGCCAAGAAAATAAAAATTTATAGAGTGGAAAGAAAAATAATCACACATTTATCATATTTTTATATGTATAAAGTTTCTACCATCAAACTATTTATACTTATAGATTAAATTATTTTTGAATTTGGTTATTTGGGTTCAACATGTCATGCTATAGGATTTTCTTGTGTTTTCACCATGTTGTCATGTGTAGATAGCTATGTATTTTATAGGTTTAGGAATTTTAGAGGAAGGAAAGGTTGAAAAAAATGCATAAGGATGAGATGGAGCCTTGTTTACCTTAGGATTTGGTTGAGACTCCCTTTGAGCATAATCAAGGGGTGGTTGGTCCTCTTGTAGACATGACTAATTTAGAAGGTCTTGTCAAGAGAAATTTAGAGGAGATTGGTAGAGACAAGAATCATGTTACAGATGGATTAGTTGGAGTTCATTGCCTCTACCATTCTCTTGAATTGCAACATTCACCTCTTGGAATTTCTTCTAATAATTTAAAAATGTGAAGAAGGTTCAAGTTTAGAAGATTATAGGAACCCTTTATTCCCTTTGGTCTCAAGTTTGGAAACTAAAGATGGAAACTCCATTACAAACCTGAACTAGGTTTGAATTCATGGAAAAGGATAAGGTTCACAATAAGATATAGTTCCTTGAAGAATTTTGGATTCAAGTTGTGAAATGATAGATCTACTAATGTTTTTGGGAAAACAACCCTCTTTATTAGATACATTGCCACTATTGGTGGAGTATTTCTAATTGGATGTTATTTTTCTAACTTACAACTATATTTTTCTTGTTGTTGTTCCATGCCAATATGATTGATCATTTTTTGTCTCTTTATTGGTCTTTGTAAAAGGGTGGGGCCCTTTCAAAATTTCTATTTCTAATTCATAAATTCAACCAAAAGTATTTACCCTAAAATTAAAATATAAATAATTTAAACTTTAAAATAGTCTTTTTTGATATTATATAATAGCCTCATGTATTTAATTTATAAATCCTATTATTCTTTATGTTTAATTTCAAAATTTTAATGCTCTCAAGTATAGATTACAAGCACACATTCTTTACATTTTTTCTCTTTCTTTTGTACTATTTTGTATATGGGTGTCTTATATGCATTGCCTCAAACATATAATTTTGATGTCCTATACCTAGTTCTAAATGTAGTTTTATGAATGTATTCCTCCTTTATTCTTTGCTAATTGTAATTGAATATTAGACCTATTTTTTAAAATATGGCCACCCCTCTCAATTAGTAAAATAAGTCATCTATTTTAGGTGGTGGATATTAATGTTAATTGTTTATTTATTGAACATACATAATCAAGACAACTTGGAAAAGTGTCTTATCTTTCTTTTTCATAAAAATAGTTGGAGCATCCCATGACAAGACACTAGAACATATAAATCCTTTCTTTAAAATGTCATTTAGGTTCAATCCTTTAATTCATGCAAATATGAAGTGTTTGTTTGATAGGGATCTCTAGATATAGGGGCTAATTCATGCATGAACTCTATTAAAAAATAAAACACCCATTTAGGAGGAAACATGAGGAGTTCATTCTAGGATTTAGACATCCTAAGACTTTTGTAATGGAGGTTTATTTTCATTTGAATGGTTCTCATTCACTTTTACTAAATAAAAATTAACAACAAACAAGGCACACCCTTTTCTTTATTCTCTTTTGAGTTGTAAAATAGAAAATTTAATAATACCTTCATTCCTTCTAATCCTAATAGAACTATTTTATTATACATTTCATTCAAACAATCTAGTTTATTTCCTCTAAATTTATTCTTCGATTCATACATTTAGTTCACCAACCATTTTTGGAGTAATGTCATAAGAATCAAAGGCAAAATATGAAGAATTTTATCCAAGTTTCCATTGTATGCACCCTAAACTTTATATCATGAATTGTTTGATATAATGTCTCAAATAAATTTGTTAATGAACTATTTGATATAATGCCTCAAATGAATTTCCAATAGTGTTTTTGATGGAGTATGATAGAAATAGTGTTTTTGATATAATGCCTCAAATAAATTTGTTAATGAACTATTTAATATATGGTGCATACAATGGAAACACTATTTCTATCATACTCTATCAAAAATTAGCATGAACTATTTGATATAATGCCTCAAATAAATTTGTTAATGAATTGTTTGATATAGGGTACATACAATGGAAACACTATCTCTATCATACTCTGTCAAAACTTACCATGAACTGTTTGATATAATGCCTCAAATAAATTTTTTAATGAACTGTTTGATATAATGTCTCGAATAAATTGGAGGTTCCCTAGTAGAAATGTATGCAAAATGTGGAAGAATAGACAGGGCATGTTAATTTTTTGACAAAGTAGAAATGTATGTCAAGCAATTGCAACACTACAGATTCAAATAGTGTATGTTGAAAAGGCTTTAGAAACTTTCAGGCAAATGTAGTTTCAAATTAACAAATTTTAAAAAAATTGCATTTAGGGTTTAGAAATTTAACAAACAAGTGCATTTTGAAGTCTATGAAATTCAAATTTGACAAACCTAGTGAGATGAAAGTTGGGTTGATGAACTGTGGAGAGATGAAGTTGAGTTTTCCATTTGCCATTTGTTGTTCACATTCGGGTTTGCATTTGTCGTTCTCTGCACGCACAAAGCACAAGGAAAGCAAAAAAAGGAACAAAATGAGTGACAAGTTCAATTTTTTTTTATGCCTTATTTGAGGGGGTTTGGTCGAACCCGTGTTCGACCAAACCCCTTAAAATGTTAATTTTTTTTGTTTGTGTGTTAAGGTTTGGTCGAACAAATGGTTCAACCAAACACATATGTTTGGTCGAACATAAAAGGTGGTTCGGCTGAACCATAGAGTTTGACCAAACCCCTTGAGTTTGGGGAAAGGAAGAAAAATAAAATTTCCTTCCTCATAAAATTTGTAAACCACTATTGTGGTTTGGCCCCTTATATTGATAGGGAAGAATGGAAAAGAAGGCTTGGATCCATAATTGATTCTTAACTTGAATTAATATCAATGATTTGTAAAATGTCACAAGGATGAAACCATTGATAAATTGTTAATAAGTAATAGAATTCTTGCTACTAATGTTTCC
Organism: Sequoia sempervirens; assembly: GCA_007258455.2. Taxonomy (NCBI): domain Eukaryota; kingdom Viridiplantae; phylum Streptophyta; class Pinopsida; order Cupressales; family Cupressaceae; genus Sequoia; species Sequoia sempervirens. Next base: position 224,983,989 of record VDFB02075321.1, on the reverse strand, counting down.
CAAGAGGTGTGATAGAGATTTGGGGCTTTATCGATAGTTAGCAAAATAAAGAAAGTGAGTTCACTTCATTGTGAGTTTATTTCTGAAGTGTGGATGGTACCAAGACATTCTTAAGTGGTTAATAGTACTACAATCCTACAACCATGATGGAAAGCTTGCACATACATATTGGGAAAGAAAATTTAAGGTATGCACAAAATGAATTTCAAGATAAGGTAGGGTTACATGAAATGAAATTCAAGAAAAGGTAACTACAAGAGGTTGGTTTCACAAAGAGGGGAAGTTTTAGCCAAAAAAAATTCAAAATGAACAAATACCCATATTTAATATAAAGGGTATCCATTTAGGAATGGGTACCCGAGCCTTAGATTGGGATCTCGTTCCTAAATGGGTACATTTATTCTAAAAATAGAACAGGTACCCATTTTAAAATGGTTACCTATTCTAAAAATAGAACATGTACCTATTTTAAAGTAGGTACTCATTCTAAAAATAGAACAAGTACCCATTTTAAAACAGTTAGCTATTCTAAAAATAGAACATGTACCTATTTTAAAGTAGGTACTCATTCTAAAAATAGAACAAGTACCCATTTTAAAACAGTTAACTATTCTAAAAATAGAACATGTATTTTTTTAAAAGTGGGTACTTGTTTTAAAAAAATTGAAATCCTAAACCATTTTTTGATTTGGTTTTAGGCTTGGGAAAGGCTTGGTAGCCCAACCCTTAGCCTTGGACCTCCAACTAAAAGACTAAGGCAATGTCAAGAGAAATAATTGACTTTAGCAATATAGCTTACAATTTTTTTTCATCTAATTTTTTTATGAAATTTAAACCCATTATAGATCACAAGGTATAGTTTTCAAATATGTATTTTTTTATGATTAGATTATTTTTTCTATTTTTTAATTAATTTATAAGGAAACTAGTTTGTAAACTTGAAATGTTAGACTTTTTAAATTTTTTAATAACTTTTAATTTGTTATTTTTTTGTAAAAACATTTATATGACATCAATATAAATAAAATTCTCTACATAATGAAAAAAAAAAAATGATTATTTTCTAAGGTCAAATTATGGTGTCCGTACAGGAGGGTTTTCAAAAATAGCAATTAGGACCAATTAAAAAATATTTTAAAAAATTATTAAAAAATCCTCATCAATTTTTAGTTTGTTACATATATTTCCCAAAAAGGAATTAGAAAACTACTTTTATTTAGATCAAATTATGGTGTTTGTACACATGCATAGTATGGTCCTAAAAGTGACTTTTAAAAAGTGGTTTTTATAGATGCCTATTAAAAATTAATTTGTATCATCTGGGTATTAGAATAAATTACATATTTGGAAACTAAACTAAAAATACTAAATTTCATAGTGCTATTTTTTTTTTATTCAATGGGTAAGTGCTTCAAATGTTCACTCCAATTGTGAAAATTTCTGAAAATCAAGAAAAAAACTTCTACTTTTTGAATATTTTGTGGACCCAACTTCTTGCACATGCCTAGGCAAAAGGTAGAGTTTACTAAAGGACAAAATTGTGACTCATGTCAGATGGTTTCCTTTGGGAAAAGACAATTGTTTAGAAAAAAAAAATGGTCTCTATGTTGACATGTGACAATTTATTTTGGAAGTATGCATTGGAAGGGTCCATTTGTGTGAGTTTTTTATCTATTCAAAAAAGCAGAGGCAAGGAAAGGTGACACTTGTCGCGCAGGTGCTCATTTGAGCATTGAGAATTGGGAAAACCTCTAGGGTGAGAATCCTTATGTCATGTATCATGTTGTTGACTGAAGCTTGAAGAGGAAAATTGCTTAATGGAGACTGAGTTATCACTCAAAGTGAGTAGGAGTTGTGGGTGAGTTATATTTTGATAGTAAAGATAATTTTCTCTATGGGACACATAGCATGTGAGGTTGATTGATCTATGGAGCTACAAGCCTTGCATATGCTTGTATTTTATTGCATGTTGATACATGGGGGTGCATGTTTGACAAGTTTATAATCAGATCACTTGGGACTCATGCATGTTATCAGTTTCAGTTTGCATGCATGCAAAGACTGAGAGATTGACACATGGAAAAAATCAATGCATATATATGAGAAGTATTTATTGATGCTTTAATGCATTTGTTTAGAGAAATTTATTGCAATTTTTTGAGACAACATTATTTTGTTGGGTTCACTCTAGAATCTGTATCACAGTGAATCAACACCTACAAAGGCATAGATTTTGAACATTGTATTGTAATTACTTTTTATTGGAATTGATCTATGCTTAGGTATGTGGGTTTTTTCCCTAAAGAGTTTTCCCACGTAATTTTATGTGTTGTGGTTTACACTTTAAATTTGTGTAGAGGAGGGGGACTGACCACTTAGAATCCTAGGTCATGGGAGGTTCTAGAATGATCAACTGCCCTGATCTACCTCATGCTCAGGATTTTTCTAAGGTAAATAATGTTTTAGGAGGGTGAAAAGGAAGGGAAATTGATCTGACACTACCCTTCTGAAAACTTGAGAGTTTTAAGTAACCAAGTAAGCAAATTCTTGAGCCAAAACTATGACCTAGGAAACTCTCAACCAAAGGACCCCGACATAGAAGACAAATGAAAGTGTGATGTGCTAGACTCGTAAGCAAGCACTAGCATCTATACAGAAAAAAATTATGTAGGATATCTAAGACTATTAGGGAATTAACTAACTACCTAATAAAAACAGTAATGATGGAAAAGCAAGAAATAGCTAAACTACTGAAAGAAAATGAGAAGAATACTTTAACTTAGGAAATGAAAGTTGATGAGAATAAAGGTGGTAGAAATACAGCTCATAAGTGGTCCAGCCTCTCGCAAGCTCCACACAAATACGATCACCTACACAACAGAATATGGAAAAATGTTGGGGATGTTTCAAGACTTGCCATAATCAAACCCTCATTTCGATGTTCCCACCTCCATGGACAACCAAAATAGCCATGAGATAGAAAATGTGAAAGGAATGGAAAGCAAGTACTACCAAGCAATGGCAATGACACTATGTTATGAAATCAAATGACAATGTTGAATGAAATAGGTATCACCTCACAAAAAAGGTTCCCTCAAGCACATGAAGGAAGATGCAAGCTTACAAGCTTGAAGGTGCAACCGTTACTACAACAATGAGAGTGAAATTAAAACAAAGTAACATCTTGGAGCTTCAACAATGGTGAAAAATGGAGTGTGCAATAGCAAGTGTGATTGAGGAATATGTAGAAATGTGTAGAGGATCAAATTGAATCAAGAATGAGATGTTTTGAGATGGATAGAAGCCCAAAAGATTTGTTTGAGGTTGGAAAGGGTGTAGGGGAATTACTCTTCATCATCAATGGGGAAGTGTAATGCCTATGCAGATTTTAGAGGCAGAAATCTTGTCAAGATGGCCACGCGCTGCACAGATGTCCACACATCGTGCTAGTATCCCCAACAAAAATTCCCCCACCGACACTACAAACAACCACTAGTTGGGTGGAAAGTGAATGAATGAAGTAGAAAGTAATCATCGGGTTTAATTTTTCTAAGGTAGGGGATGAAAATGGGGAATTTGTAAGGGGTACAAATTCAATCCATTACAATCTAAAAATAACTTAATTGTATGTACATTCTTAAGTGAAACTATAAAAGTAAAGATTTGAAACAATTTTGCAACCCCTCTATTGATTGATTTACATTAGGGAAGCATTTTTGCACTCGACTTTCCTTTCAATTGGTATCAAATCCTGGATAACTTTGTTATCCTTGGTGGATCATTGGAAAGGTTTTTATGATTATCTAGATTCAATTCGATTTGTTGTAGAAAGAAATTTGTAATCTTGTTGTAGTTTTAAGATGGAATGCACATTTGGAAGAATGGAGATGGAGAAATTCAATGGTAGCAATTTTGAATTGTGGAAACTCAAAATGGAGGATATGCTCATAGATAAAGATCTATGGGATGCAATATTCAGTACAAAAATAGAAACAAACTTGCAAGAGGATTGTGATCTACAAGGTCAAAAATTCAAGGATCTGATAAGACAATGTTTGGTTGATTTTTTGCTCCTGAATGTCCATGAGGATAAGATTGCAACTAGTCTTTGGAAGAAGCTTGGAGAAATTTACAAGGGAAATCCTTAGTGAATAATCTTTTCCTAATAAATAAATTTTATTCTTTAAGGATGGTGGAAGGAGGATCAATTGTTAATCACTTGAATTCATTTAATATGCTAGTGACTCGACTAGGTTCTATTGGTGTGAACATTGAAGATGAGGATCATTGAATGCTTCTTTTATGTTATTTACTAGACTTGTGGGACCACATGGTGATGGATATTGGAAACACAATAGCCACATTCAAGATGGAAGATGTGGTTGCTTCATTTTTGTTTGAAGGGATGTAGAGGAAGTCTTCTGAGATGGCCAAGGAGGCTTGTCTTTTCATGGTAGATTGAATTGGAGAAAGGAAATAAAATCCATACAAGAAGTCTAAGTCCAAGTCTTTGGGGAGATCTAAGTCTCCTAGTCAAAATTCCAAGGATAAATGTTGGAACTGTAGGAAATCCAAACATTTTTGGAGAGACTCAAAGAGGAGAAAAAGAAGAAAAGTGATAAATCTAGTTCTTTTTCCTCATATCAAGATGTAGATGTATTTGTTGAAGCCTTGGAAAAACGTGCATTAGAAGATGTTTGGTTGATTGAATCAAGTTCTTCTTTCCACACGATCTCTCACAGAGGTTGGTTCTCAAAGTATGAAGAGTATGATAATAGGAAGGTGTATTTAGGTGATTATGTCAGCCATGGAAGATTTGAGATCCAATTCCCTGATGGTAAGGTGAGGGGGATTGATGGTGTTTTGAAAATCTCTAGTTTGGCACAAAACCTACTCTTAGTGAGTAATCTAGGTGATGTGGATGTGTAGGTTTTTTTTCTCAAGCGGTGGATGTGAGATGATGAGAGATGCTATGGTGCTTATTAAGGGTGTTTATATTGAAACCTTGTATAAGTTGGATTCATACACAATTCAGTACAATGGTGCTTCTATGAAGTCCAATAAAAGGGCTTTGGATTCTTCATCCTCACCAGCAGATTGAGTAGAGGAGAAGATTGTGGTGGTTACATTTGATGGTCATGCTTTCTGGGTAGCTAAAGGTTCCAATGCTTTAGAGACAAAAATCCTAGCAGAGAACAATATTTTAGAACCAAAGGATTGGCCATATTAGTGAGAAGGGTCTTAGAGCCCTAAAAAATAAGAGCCTTGTTGAAGGCCTTGATGATTGTAATCTTGAGCTCAGTTTTTACGAACATTGTATATATGGAAAAAATATTATGTTTCATTTTATTCTAGTTCTCATAAATATTTTGGGGTTTTGGATTATGTGCATTCTAATGTGTTTGGTCTAGTTAGTGTTCCTTCATTTCTAGATATGTGTATTTTATCTCATTCATAGATGACTATTCTAGAAGGAAACTTTTGTATTTCCTCAAAAGTAAATTTAAAGTTTTTAGTCAGTTTAAGGAGTTCAAGTCCTTGGTTTATAAAAAAAATAGTAGAAAAATAAAGTTCTTGAGGATGGATAATGATGGTGAGTTTTGTTCCACATAGTTCAATAGGTTCTATAAGGACCATGGGATCAAGAGATACAAGACAACTCTATACACCCCATAGCAAGATGGAGTTGTAGAGAGGATGAACAAAATTCTGATGGAGAGGGCTAGGAGTATACTAAGTGGTGATAGAATTGAACAAAATTTCTAGGAAAAAGTGTTAGCCATTACATGTTATCTGATCAATTGGTCTCCTACTTTAGAACTTGCTTAAAAGTCACCCATTGAGGCATAGTCTAGAAAGAATCCCTTAATGAGACATCTTAGAGTCTATGGTTGTGAGGCATATGCTCATGTGCTTGATGTGATGAGATCTAAATTGGAGAGCAAGGCACTGAAGTTTATCTTCATTAGTTATGGTGTGGCTATGAAAGGGTACAAGCTTTGGGATCTAGTTGTAGAGAAGGTGCTCTACAATAGAATTGTCATATTTCATGAGTTGAAACCTTCCACTATTGATCAACAACTAGAGAAGGAAGAGAAGAAGAAGGATGTAGTTCAAATTCCACCCACTCCTAAGAGAGATTAACTACATACTCCTAGTGGACTTGATAATGAGGAGAGCTATAGTAGCTTTGAAAGGTTTGAAGAAGAGAAAGAACCACAACCTCAACCATTGAGGAGGTTTACACAAGAAAGGTGGCAAGTTGATAGGTTTGGGTATTCTATGTTAAATTCCAGTTGCATATTGTCTTTGATTGATAACACTGTTGAGCTTAGGATAGTTACAGAGGCTATGGGTATGCATGATGTAGATTCATGGATGGAAGCCATGAATGAAGAGATGGTTGCATTGAAGAAGAATGCTACATGGGATTTGGTACCTTTTCCTAGTGGACAAAAACTAGTTGGTTGAAAATAGGTGTTCAAGAAGAAAATGGGTCCTGATGATAGTGTTGAGAAGCATAAGGAAAGGTTGGTCGTGAAGGGATATTCCCAAGTGGAGGGAATATATTATGGGGATATTTTGTCTCCTATAGCTAAGATGGAATCCATTTGATTCTTGTTATCACTTACAACAAATTATGACTTTGAAGTTGAGAAAATGGATGTGAAGACAACTTTTCTTCATGCTGATTTGGAGGAGGAAATTTATGTCATAGCTAGAGTGTTTCATTATGAAATAAAAAGAGAATCTGGTATGCAAGTTGAGAAAATATTTCTATGGTCTACAAAAATCTCCTAGTAGTACCAGAAGTTTGACACCTATGTGTTGTCCTAGGGATTTTTGATATCCAAAATTGACCATTGTTTCTATTACAAGATTGATAATGGTCACATTCTCATTATTGTCCTGTATGTGGATGATATGTTGTTTATTGGGAATGGAAAAAGTATGATTTCAGATTTGAAGTCTTTGTTTCTAGCATAGTTTGAGATGAAATATCTATGTGTAGAAAGGTATATTTTGGGATTAAGGTCAACAGTGATATAGCTAACAAAAATCTTTGGTTAATCCAAAGAAAGTATGTGAACTCTATGTTGGAGAGCTTCAACATGACTACTTGTAGATAGTTAGTTGTTCCTATTATGAGATGGACACATATTTTTTTGGATTATTCACATAATTGTATGAAATTTATGCTATCCTTATTGAATTCCTCCAAAATAAATGAAACTACAACATTAGTGTTGAATATCTATGTAATTCATTATCATGTGTAATGATAGAAAATGTATCCCTCTACATTTTTGCACTCATTTGGGCCCTCCCTGTTAAATTGAGCCTAATGTTACCTTGATCTAGTGTTGTAATGTGTTTAACACATTCACATTAATTCTTGGGCCCTTGTAAACTAAATAAACCTAGTTGTGCCTTATTTAAAGTGTTGTAAAGTGTACCTTTACACTTTCACACTAATCTAGGGTTTTATTAATAAATTGGGCTTCTTTATGCCTTAATTGGCCTAATTATGCATCTACAAGCCTTAATTAATGCATATTTTCGAGGATAATCCTGACATTTACCAGCATTCTATCATAATTCATGTGTTTTTGGATTGTATGGCCCAAATTTAATGATCTAGGACTCATACACCACCTTGGGTGTATGAGTCCCACCTAAGTTTTAGGGCCCTGGTCAGGATTTGACAACAATCTAAGCCTTTCTTGAAAAATGTGTCCCAAATCCTAGCCTAATGGGACTCATATGCCACTTCTGGTGTATGAGTCCCATGTGGCTTAAACCTAAATTAAATTCAAATTCTTGGTAAGATTTTATTCTCCTAGATTTGATGTTGGCTTGCAGTGTTATAATTTTGGGGAATTTGGTATTTATAGACACCAAAATTTGGTCAAAGCCTGTGACATCAATATTCTTCATAATTTGTATTCTTCATGGTCATGATTAAATAATGACAATTATTTAATTATTCTCTATAGTCTGTTAATTCTTCTATTAATTAAATAATCTTAATTATTTAATTAATTCACACTTTTCTTTATTCTATCTAATTAATTAAATAAACGCTTTTTATTTAATTATGTTACTAATTAACCTTATCCTTCTTGTCAAATTAAATAAATTTTTATTTAATTTACTCTGTATCATATTTCAACTATAATTAAATAAATTCTTTATTTATTTAATTATTCATTTAAATCCCTTCATCACTTAATTAAATAAATCTTATTTATTTAATTATTCTTCAATTATCAAATCTTGAATTAAATTAATTATTTAATTCATGAATTCTATTTTAACGCATTCCTCTATATTTAGATAATTGTGTGAGTTATCCAAGTAGTCACTTTTACTCGACTCAAAGATCTATTTCAAATCGCTCAGTTAACTCTTGATTTAATGTCTGAGTGGTGTTCTCGAGTAATCTCTTCGTCAAATCATTCAATCATCTAGTTCTAACTCATTTTCATGTACATGAAGATTAATTAAATATTCCTATTTAATTAATTAAACCTTGTGCATGCATTTGAACAAGAGTTGCTTTAATCCATCTTCATCTTTTTCATGCAAAGATAATTATTCTCTTTTCGAATACCAAACTGGAAGATTAAATCATTTATTTAATTTTTAATTCTATTTCTAATTTATATCACTCATGTCATTACTAACTATTATCAAAATGCATGGCTAATCAGTCAATCTCAACCGTTCGTTGATCTTTCAATCCTGGCTTGTAGTTCGAATAACCAATTTTCTATAAATTGATCTGGTCTTCATCATTCCAATCTCTCTCAAAATCTTATGACTTTTTGGAGCAACTATCTTGAATCTTCGATGTTTTGCTAAATCACTAACCCCAGGATGACTTAGACCGGTAGCACCCTAAACCCGAGGGACTTCCATCCAGTATATAAAATTGGATTCTTGGGGAAATCCCAAGAATCACGCATATGGTTCGGATGAGAAGGATCCAAAAGAGGACTCTTATCACATGGATCATTCTCTAAGAATGGAATGCCCATATTAAACACCTTTTGTATTAGAGACCAACCATTTTTGGTCATTGGTTAGTATAGTGCAGGGTACAGTATCATGCCCGAAGACAATCACTATTGATCCCCTTGAGTAGAGATAGTAGTTCTTGGGAGGTCATCTCCCAAGAATCCAAAATTGGTGTGCTCAAATGATGTTAATGAGCCATGGAGGGGAGTTGATGCCACCAAATTTCTAAGCTATCCACTCTCGAGAAGGAAAGGTGTTTATCACCAATCTAGGGTATTTCAGTGGGCTATACCAAGTATACAAACCCTTTTCCTATTGGCCTATTAGGATTGTACTTGTATGTTGTCAAATTACACGTTCTTTGAGTCCAAATCAAACTGAAAAAACTTTGTCTTATGATTGTCCTTGTTTTCCAGAATTTGATCACGAAAACAGTGTGTTAATTTTATATTTCAAATCACTGAAAAATACACATAGAGTCACAACTGTTCACCAAAAAGTCACAATTGATTTTTCAGAGTTACATCTATTTAGCGTAGAGTCGCATCTACCAAATTAGCTCACATTTTCTTTGCAGAAAACCGCATATGTTATATTTTGAGTTGCAATTTCCATAATGAGTCACATCTGTTAGAAAGTTGACTGCATCTAGCTGACAAAAATACTGAACATTTACCAGAAACTTGCAATTGATCATCAGAAAACCGCAACTATGAAACTTAACAGCAATTGGTAAACTTAACTGCATATGTGAAATCATGTGACACATTTGCATGATTAGAAAACTAGGATCCACGATCACTCTCTAGTCAACACGGTTATACCAGTCTTTCATTTGACTTCCCACAAGCAAAATTTGAACAAAAATAGGAAACAATTTTCTCAATTTTGCATCCTTTAGGTTCATTTAGTCATTACCATAGTTGTCCTAATTTAGAGTTTGGTTTCATCTTAGAATATACTTTTCTTTTAGAGTAACTTCTAGGAAGGTTAGTTTTACAAACTTGAGGATAGGTCCACCATCTACACTCTAGAAAAATCATAGCATCAATGAAATCTGTCATTGAACCTAGTCTTATCATTTTATCCTTTTTCCTACAGAGAGTCCTCCTAGCTCATCAGTCTAGTTAGGAAACTCAAATTTTCTTTGATCTTCGTCCTACATTGGTTCCTTGACTTAACTAAACTGGTGCCTTGGTTAGACTTTAGGTAGTTGGCCCCTCCATCTTGGGTTTATAGATTTGATTACCTATCCTTGATCAAGATTCCCTACCCCACCATATCATTCAAGACAAACCTGTCTTTCATCAAGGCACTACTATTGAGCAAGAAGTCCAAAATGATCCACTCCTTGACCTTTATGCTACTCATGATCAAACACTTGAAGATGACCCTATCCAAGTACCAAATGCATCCATTTCCAAAAATGAGACACTTGCCTCCTTTGGACACATAGATGATATTCCTCTAGAACAAGAGTCTCCTACTCTAGACATATTTGCAAATGATCAAGCTATAGTTAAGTTCATTAGACTCTACGACAATGACCATAAAGACAATTTTGACATTGACTTGGAAGCACCAGTAGAATCCTCTGAATCTAATATGTCACAAAATCACACCAAAGATATCCAACATATCAATGAAGATAAGAGATCCTATCAACTAGGATCATCCACTTTTATCAAATCAGGCTTTCTTGTAGATGAGGAGATTCCAAGTAACAGTTTCCACAAACAAAATTATGGGTTAGCATCTTGCTTCCAAAATGAAAAATACCCTATTGCAAACAAAATTTGTTAGAGCATGTAGTATCAAGGAAAAGGACTAGGCATACATGAGCAAGGAATTTTAGAACCAATACAGTTTCAGGAAAATCCTAGACATCAAGGTCTTGGTTATCCTTCAATCAAAAAATCTAGTGATGATGGTATCTTCTCGATATTGGGGGCAACACTTATCTGATACAAACATCAAAATGGAGGCCATGAGTAGTTCTTACCATAAGGTTTTTTCCAACACTCCTTCCATCCATACCATAAATTTCCATTCTAATATGAATACACCTTCCATTTGGAACCAACAAAAACAAAAGTCTTACAAATTCAAAGTTCAAAATCAAATATCAAAGGCCATTGAATCAATCAAAAATCCAAGTGGACAAATAAAGTTAAAATGGATCGCAAAGAAAAATGGATCAAGTAAAGAAAATAGTTCAAAAGTAAAAGTCAATCAAAAGCTAGAGCCACAAGAAAAGAGGACTCCCACATATAATAAATGAGCACCTCCTTCAAAATGGTCATCATATAAGGCATATAAAAGTCATGGTTCTAAACATTATCCCAATCTGAAACCCAGTCTCCATCATCCATCACCTCAAGTTTGGAAAATGAGAATTCCTACATCTAAATTGTCAAACTCATCTACCATCATCCATGATAATCCTACATTTTGACTAAAGTCTAAAAATCCTATGTCACAAATCTGTCGCATCTTGGCAGCAACTCTTTATTGTAAGGTCTCCCATGGCACTCTATCATGATGTGCATATTTTGATAAGGCCAACTCTAGTGTCAACAAGGATCACAATGACATCAATCAATTGTATGCAAGTGCTATGATCCTGACAAGGAAACTACTTCATAAAGGTCATTATTGGCATATCATGGCACCTGTCTCTACATCAACACCATCAATGGATTCAACACAATCAATGATCATCTAAAGCATCAAGGCCATGTAGAAAATACAAAATAAAAAAAAAAGTCACTTTGATGAAAACCTAGCAAACAGCGTCTTGGTGACACCAAAAAAAATAAAAATAAAAATAAATAAAAAGTCAAGAGAAAATTTTCGTTCAATAGTGAAAACCATTCTTATGGTGTTTTGGATAAGTACTATGATGAAAACCTAACAAACAGGTGTTGTGTGTAAGAAATTATCTATGTGGACTATTACACTTGGGGGCAAGTTGTCTCATCTCCCATACCCTTTGTATGACATTTATTATGAAATTTCCATCTATCCATCTAAGCCCTACCACTGATGCCCATTTTTCCACCTACTTTGATCTTGATAAGGACTGGGGTGCAAACATAAATTGTGCTTTGGAAAAACTCTTTACATGTCTATCCTTTGGTCATATACTATCCATGAAATATCATGCCATAGCCTTCATAGCATTTTTCCAAATGAGTTATCCTTATACGAAATACCTATCACATGCCTTGGTTTTTCCCTTGTAAATGGTCTAAGGATCTTCCATCATCCCATCCAATCTTGAAAAGTCATTCCAAATGCAACAAGCACAATCCATACAATCTCGCTATGTATCCTAGTGCATCATTCAAAACATTCCTTATACTTTTTTCTAGCCTTGCTACAAACTTTGATCCTTTAGTCACATTATTGTCATCCTCATGTTGTTTTGGGATGAGTCCTTCCCATGTCAAACAACATTTTCACCATCCTCATCACCTATCAATTGGTTTTCAGCTTGACTAGGGGCAAGATCATGGTTGTCCTTTGATTCTTACATATGCTTGCTCGCTTGCTTACAGGCATCTTTTCCTTGTACATAGTCCACTTCCCTATACATACTACCTATCCCTATACATATCCTTTATCTTTTGTATCCATCACTTGTATATAATTTTCATAATAAGTGGTAGTCTTTCCCATAACCTGGAACAATTTACATCAAGTGCATTTCATATCCCCCATTTTACCCTATTCATAATCATTTGGTCTTATACTCAACTGGGGGAAAACACTTGACGCATGTCATATTGATTCTTCCATTGGCTATGTTGAATATGTAAAACCATAGAAAAATCCATAAACATCACAAAATGACCTAAGAAAACACAAAAACATCATAAAACTTGAAAAGGACAAAAAATCAAAACATTTCAAAAATCCAAAAACAGAGTCAAAGTTAGTCGCACTTGTCACTCTTTGTCATTAGTTGAACTACGTTGCCTTTGTGACTGGATGTAGGCAAGGCCATCTGCAGATGTTCCTCCAAGGCATTAGGTCAGTCCATTTAGGTTTGTCTATATAAAATCATGCTTCGATTCATATGTCTATATGACAAGGTCATTGGTCACGCCAAACTATGAGGTCTTTGTGTGTATAACGTAGGCAAGGCCATCAATCGATGAGCCCTCAAGGCCACTCTAGGTCAGTCCATTAGGGTTCGTCACATTTACTATCACACACATCATCTATTTGTAGCTAGTCTTGTCGGTCAAGGTCAAGTCGAACTATGAGGTCTTTGTGTGTATAACGTAGGCAAGTCCATCAATTGATGAGCCCCCGAGGCTGCACTAGGTTAGTTATTTAGGGTTTGTCATCACACATAGTCAATTGTCAGCACATTATATCAAATCATGCATCAATCTGGCAAACAAGTCAACAATGTCTCTAAGTCAAATCAAACAACTTGCCAAATGAAACAATCAAAACAAATCAACTAATGTCTGCTACAGGATGTGTCCTTCCTGCAGACAGACATCATCAAAACAATCAACCTTTGTCTTATTTAAGATGAGTCCTTCCTGAATATTGATATCAACAAAACAATCTATGTCTTATACAAGATGAGTCCTTCCTGCATATCGACATTGTCAAACAATCAAACATAGCCTTATGCAGGTTATCACATCAACGACATCTAACTCAATGTCTTATATGATACATGTCTTTCTAAAACCAAGCTTTGTCATGCCTTATACAGATAGTCATAACATTGAAACCAAACTCAAATTCTTATCCAGTATATGTATCTCCTAAAATCAGGCTATATCAATCAATCCTTTTAACAATCAAAATGAATCAAACACACAGATCAAGTTTTGGCAAATATTTTACTGGCTTTTTGACTATATAGCTTATTTATCTTATCATTTTATTTGACTTGATGACTTGGAATTATGTTATTATCTTTCTCAAGGATGTCCCATGAAGGATTTAGAGAAGCAACGATGTATCAAGATTCTATTTTCTTTGACCGTTGTATGTCAGCTATCTTTTAAATTTGATTTTGAGTCATGTTAATAGTTTCCTCAAGGATGTCCTCTGAAGGATTTAGAGGAGCAATGACGTCTCATGACCTATCTTTTATTTTGTTTGTTGTCTGTGGTTTGTCTTGACACAAAGACTGGGGCAACTTGTGCCCTTAGTATGAGTTAATGACAATCCTTGTCTGTGACTGTCTGTTATTAGCAAGTAGATGACCTTTCACACCTTGATCTATGTCATATCATGGTTTTTTTCTCCATTTGTATTAGTTCCTCCCAATGATGATAAAGTGCAAATGCTTTATTGATACAACAAAACATCAAAGATTTCTAATACTAACATCCATGTCTTTTATTATTCATCTTTCTTTTCGCACTAACATTTATTCTTTTCAACATCTTCACCACCCTTATCTATTTTCCTCTATCTTTTTTTTTTTCCTTCATCTTCTAGTTCTCTCATCGATTTCAAGAGAACACTCATATTCTTTGAACCTACCTATCCTCCCAAGGGGGCATACCTTCACCTTTTTTACACTAGGGCATTAGTCGGGCATATTTCTTATCGATTTTCTTTGACACGCCGAAATGACATTGTATCAAAGAGGGGAAAATGTAGACACCAAAATTTGGTCTAAGCTTGCAACATCAATATTCTTCATAATTTGTATTCTTCATGGTCATGATTAAATAATTTCAACTATTTAATTATTCTCTATAGTTTGTTAAATCTTCTATTAATTAAATAATTTTAATTATTTAATTAATTCACATTTTTCTTTATTTTATCCAATTAATTAAATAAATGATTTTTATTTAATTATGTTACTAATTAACCTTATCCTTCTTGTCAAATTAAATAAATTCTTATTTAATTTACTCTTTATCATAATTCAACTATAATTAAATAAATTCTTTATTTATTTAATTATTCATTTAAATCCTTTCATCACTTAATTAAATAAATCTTATTTATTTAATTATTCTTCAAATATCAAATCTTGAATTAAATTAATTATTTAATTGATGAATTCTATTTTAACACATTCCTCTATATTTAGATAATTGTGTGAGTTATCTAAGTATTCACTTTTACTCGACTCAAAGATCTATTTCAAATCGCTCAGTTAACTCTTGATTTAATGTCTAAGTGGCATTCTCGAGTAATCTCTTCATCAAATGATTCAATCATCCAGTTCTAACTCATTTGCATGTACATGCGGATTAATTAAATATTCCTATTTAATTAATTAAACCTTGTGTGTGCATTCAAACAAGAGTTGCTTTAATCCATCTTCATCTTTGTCATGCAAAGATAATTCTTCTATTTTTGAATACCAAACTAGAAGATTAAATCATTTATTTAATCTTTAATTCTATTTATAATTTATATCACTCATGTCATTACTAATTGTTATCAGAATGCATGACTAATCAGTCAATCTCAACCGTCTGTTGATCTTTCAATCCTAGCCTATCGTTTAAATAATCAATTTTCTATAAATTGATCTGGTCTTCATCATTCCAATCTCTCTCGAAATCTTATGACTTTTTGGAGCAACTATCTTGAATCTTCGATGTTTTGCTAAATCACTATCATAGGCTATACTTGCATGAACTTTTGAAAATATGAGGCCAATTATACTACTACAAGCGAAATGGAGAAGGGCAATCGAGATGATACATGGAATTATGTACATATTGGGTGAGACTGTTCAATTTTATTACGTTTTGGCTTTCCTTTGTTCTTTTTTGCTTAACTTAGATTGCATTTAGAAACTTAGATTTGTATTGCATGTTTGCTCTGATCTGTTTCCTTTTGCACTTTCTGGACGTTACAAAAACAAGATTATTTCACTCATTTTCACCTAATACTTTCAAGAGAGCATTCCTACTAGCAAGCTTGTGATTACAAGAGTATTCAAGGACATTCAAGAGCATATTTAAAGCATTCAAAGGAATATTTCTTCCTCATTTGTTGTAGCAATTCAAGATCCATCATGTCAAAGACATAGTGCATCAAGCATGTTGTTGAGCTAATGTTGTTGATGTAGCATTGAAGATCCATTTACAGGCATTGTTCCACATCCAATTTGAGATCAAGATCTACATTCTTCATGGCCACTTCATGTTAGTTTTTAGATTTTCATTCCATGGCATCATCCAAGGTATCATCATTTCATGTTTCATGTTTCATGTCCTTATTTCATTGTTTCATCATTTGGTTTAATTACCTAAACGGGTTTGACCAAGGAAAACCACTATTCCCTAACAAAACAAAATTTTGACCAAGGACAACCACTATGACCAAGTAACCATATGGAGGACTACAAGTCCAGGTTTGGCTGGTTGGTTAGAGATTATTGGAGGAATGATCAGTGGGTTGAGATCTCTTCCATCAGTCAAGATCTTCAACCTCTGTAGGTTCTTCTTAATTCAATTAAGATCAGTTCTCGAGGGAGGGAGAATAATTTGATTTGGAAGCTATCATCCTTTGGAACCTACTCTGTCTCTTATGTTGTGGCCTCTTGTTACTTTGGTATTGATGTCTATGATTGGGATAAGGTGTGGGTGAACAACCTTATTCTGAAATTTAATTTGTTTTTGTGGATCCTTCTTCAAAATAGGTAGCTGACTAATGATAATCTTTATAAGAGGGGGATTTTGTTTCCTAACACATGCTACTTGTGTTGTGCTGAGGTTGAGACCTCCTCACACCTATTTCTCCTTTGTCCATTTTCTTATGCCATATGGGGTAGGATTCTATGCATGTGGGATCTTAGCTTGGTTTTTCCTAGAACTATTGTGGATTTGTATAACCAATGGAAGGACACCTCAAAGAATTGGGCCCTTAATCTACTCTGGAACTATATCTTTCCTCATTTTTCCTGGGGTATCTGGAATGAATGCAATAACAAAATCTTCAGGGATGTTTCCCTCTCAGAGGAAGTGGTTTTTGGTAAGATCACTAGAGCTATGATTGAAAATTTTAATCTTCTTAACAATAAGCTAAAAGGAAAAGGTAAGGTTAGTATGATTGATTATGATTGTAGAGTTATGGGGGCCTGGAAGATTAATGTGAACATGTTCAATGTGTCTAAAAGTATTAAGGATTCTAATGATGGCATATTCTAGAGTCTTCCTCCCCTTGGCTGGGTCAAAATCAACTTTGATGGTATGACCAACGGGAATCCTGGGCCTGTTGGGAGTGGAGGGGTGATATGGGATGAGAACGGCTCTTTCATTGTAGCTATTGTGGTTCCTTTAGGAATTCAGACCAACCATGTAGCTGAAGCCTCTAGTGTTTTCTAGACCTTGAAGCTAGCTAGTCAACTAAAGTTTAAATATGTGTGGATTGAAGGGGACTCAAACAACATTATCCAATGGCTAAATGGTCGCCATAAACCTTCATGGTTAATTCAAAATTGGATAGATCTCTCTAAGGAAATTATTAATTCCTTTGAGAAAAGTTATATTATGCATGCCTATTGGGAAATAAACATAGTGGCGGATTTTTTTGTGAATAAAGGGGTCAAAGCTTTGAGAAAGGTCATGTGGTAGGGGTAGGATGAGTTGGAGGCTAATGTCAAAGCTCTGTTGACATATGATCATGCTCACGAGAAGGCACAATTTCCCATTCCTTAGTATGATGGTTGAGTGTCCTTGCTTGCAGTCTTGGGACTGCATTTTAATGATGATTTTGAGTTGGTCAAGGGGTAATTACCTCATCCCATGGTTGAATGTGATTATTATCACATGATTTTTGGGTAGTTTAGGAATTTGTTTCTATAGTGTTCTAGACTATTCTATTCCTGTTGGCGAAATGATGTGTGGCAAAAGTCACAAAGCAGAGCTAATTAGATGTGATCAGCTGAAGAATAATCCTGAGCTATGGAAGAAGCTGGAGAATGGTGGCATTACTATTTTTATTGAAAAGCTCCATGGCTAGGATCCAAAGGTTACTAGGGTCTTCGAGAAGGACTGGAAAAATGGTGAGATAAACCTATTTGGTAGACATGTGGTTATCAACGAATATTTGATTGCTAAGTTTACTAACCTTTCAATGGAGGGGATAAAATTCTATAGGGACGGGAAGTAGTCTGATGAAGCAGTCAACAAGTTCCCCAAGTTAGAAGCTAAGAAGGAGGATTTACATAGGACCTCCAGAAGCTACTATGAAATAGATACAATTTTTTCACATTAGAGGGTTTTGAATGTGCTAATAGAGTATGTCACTTTGGATGGCTGCTACACTAGAGTTTTTGGGTATCATTTCATTTTGTTGAATCACTTCCGACACTAGGTCAAGATTTCCTTCCCTTTTTATCTGGCTTCTTCTTTGAATATCAATTTAAAAAACCATAGACAGAACCTTACTAGGTATTCTATCCTTCATGAAGGACTGATTGTCCTTATTTATGATCATTTCAAAGCCATGCCAACTCTGCCCCCGTTGCCTAAGGTTAGGGTCAATGAAAAGGACAAGGGTAAACCTAGGGATTCCACTCTAAAAAAGGGAAAGAGGAAATTTTTGGAGGACCCCTCCTATGATGTGAATGAAGAGTAGTAGTTAGATTCGTTGTCTGAATATTCCAGCCAGCCTGAGACTGACAGAGAAGAGAGACCTCACTTCCCTATGGACATTAAGGTTGGGGATCATTATTTTAAGGAGGAACGGGAATTTCCCATTGATGTCCTTGCTATTGCCCATAATGGGGTAGTGGATTATTTTAGACTTATGAGATGGGTTTTCTTTGAAATTAAGGAAATAAAGCTCAATCAAAGAGAAATGAACAAAAAATTGGATAAATCCATAGATGACAATAATAGAGGTAGTGGTAGTGGTCAGACTACTAATTTATGGAAGAAAGAGGAGGAGAAGTATATGGTTGAATGCCTCAAGAAAATGGTGGAGGAACTATAGTATTTCAAAGGAAATCATGATGCCAAGTAGGCGAACATGGAGGAGCAGTTGAGGAATATTAAAAGATCTCTCCACAAAGTGTTGATTATGAACCACAAAATTCTAAAATCCACTGCAGAGACCATGAATACTATGGTGGAAAACCTAGAAAAATCCCATTAGGTAAAAATTGTTGTGTTTCTAGACTTGGATAATGATGATGGGCAACTAGATAGTGGGGGACTAAGCAATAGGACTAGAGAAAACTTGAAAAGGAAGGAAAACCTAACGCTTGTCAACATCCAGGAGATTAAGAAGTTTGCACTCAATATGAATAGTTTCGAGCAGGAAGTGGAATAGATCCTTCAGAACTTGGGCTAGTGGTTGGGTGTCTTGTGGCTTTTTGTTAGTTTTTTGTCTATTTTTCCATAGTGTTTTTGTGTGTTCTTCTTTGTGGGTAGCATTTTGTTTTTTTCTATGATTTTTCAATGTTTTATCTCACACTTTGATACTATCATGGGTTTTGAGATCCCTCTAAAACCTATTTGTTCCTTAATCAAAAACACTTTTTCTCTCTCTTTGTGTGATTGTAGGTTTATAGGTTGAATAAAAAATGGATTTGAAGCCTTCAAAAGTATCAAGATTACAAAACTATAAAAGTTGCAAAAGTTGTCATGTAAAGTTGTCAAGGCTCACAAAAACTTAGATCTAGAGCAAGATATCCAACCTATCTGCATGAAACCATTCTAGGAAAAGGCTTATTTGATCCATCTTTAAAGGCTCATAAATTTTCACTTTATATTTTTTCTCCTGGGACACTTCACAACAAAATGAGACTAATACACCACTTGTGGCGTATGAGTCCCAGTATACCTATTTTTGGGTATTTTCTATAGATCCTAATTCAACAATTCTAGATTCTTATTTCCACCTAGAAACCATAGTTTGGGATTGATACACCCATCCTGGCATATCAGTCCTAGTGTACATTAAATTCAACATTTTTTAGCATTTCATAGCTTTCTTTGAGCTTTTACTAGTTTCCAAGTGCACCTCTATACTTTTCCAATTTACTGTTATGATTTACTTTCATTTCTAGGTCATTCATTTGAGTTCTGCATAGTATTAGGTTTTGTCATTAGATCTTGCATGTCTTGTCTTTCCAATCCCTAGTTTGATGGTGAACCCCTTTTTAGTCTCTAAAAATACCCTACAACAACGTTTAGCAAATCTCTCTCATTATATCATTTGATTGAGACCTCTAGGGTTTCCTTGAGTGAAACAATAGTGAAATAGGAACCATACCCTTGTTCTCCATCTCCTAAAAGGTGGGGCACCCTATTTTTGTTGTTACATTTTGGTGAACCTACATTTAGAACACCTCATTTCTGATTTGGAGTGCAACATAGTCCTAGATCTAGCTTACATTAACTTTGCATTAGGGTTTGTATTAGTTAATTTGTGTCTAGGGTTTCTAAATTTTGCATT
Organism: Sequoia sempervirens; assembly: GCA_007258455.2. NCBI lineage: Eukaryota > Viridiplantae > Streptophyta > Pinopsida > Cupressales > Cupressaceae > Sequoia > Sequoia sempervirens. The sequence goes on along the minus strand of VDFB02075321.1, from coordinate 224,963,556 downwards.
AGTGAAAGTGCATATAGGTTGCATTTTTGCATCTTGCATCATTGAATTTCATTTGAAATCTATAATTTCCATCAATCTAGACATCATAAAAAACAAACCCTTAACATTCACTCTAAATTTGTTGAATTCGGTGCAAAAACCCTAATTTGGGACTAATACGCCCCTCTAGGCAATTTAGTCCTAGTACAGGGTATGTGTAGGATCATGATGGGCCAAAAAGTGGCAATATGATGGGTATGTGGTTGATGACTTTTTTTTACCCAAAATTGATGAAATGAAAATGGTTTTAAAGGATATTTTCAACTTTCCACCAATATAAATTATGCTTTACTTTAAATTTAATAAATAATTATTATTCATTTTCTATTTGAATTACTGACTAAAGTCTTGATTGATAGGTTGATTGAAAACATCTATAACTTTCAAACGGTATCACATTTTTGAATCCAAAAAATGCATCACAGCCTATGCTTTACATACTATAAGATAAAAAAAATGAATTTCATGAAGTTTTGACCAAGTTAAGGTGGTTAGACATAAGTTTTATATTTTTAAAAGATATAATAAAAATTCATAATTAATTATTTACTTGGAAAAAATTACAAAAATATGCATCGACATGAGTCCTCTACATATATCTAAAATATTATAAAAAATATTATTATTTTATTGTGGTTAGGGTATTCTATTAAACACCTACTTATTTTTCCCCAAATTTAAGTACTACTACATTGAAATTTCAAATTTTCACCAAATAGGTCGGTATTGGCATGGTGTGATGGTTTATAGGTGGCATTGTTGTTCTTGCCACCAAGGTTCAAACCCCATTGGGGTGGTATTGTTGAATGGTTGTATTCGTTCATAGCTCCGCCAAAAGCTGCTTACCCCTTGAATTAAAAAATTTTCACCAAATAGATTTAAAAAAAAAAAAAACCTAGGAGTTTAGAAACTACATTCAATTTGATACAGATTCTATTCTTACATATTTTTGAAATAATATAGATAACTTATTCAAATTTTAGCGTCAAGTTGCCTAACTCTGAATTTTTTGAATTTTTCACCACTTAAGGGCCTATTTTTTCCATGATGATCCTGCACATACCCTACAGGTTGTTTTGGGCCTCCTTTCTAGGAATTTTGTGTTGTGTATTTTTCAGCATTTGAACCCCTAAAAAACCCTAATTGGGACTCATAGGGTGATTTAGTCCTAGATTAGGTCTGAAACTACCTTTTACAACATTGAAACCCTCATTTTTGTGCTTCATAAGCTTGTTGGTAACATATAGTATCAATCTGGAAAGTTTCAGGAACATCTATTTTATGTACCTAGGTCAAATCATCCATGTAGTGAAGTCATTTTTAAATTATTTCAAAAATAATTTCAGTGTTAAAAATTTCAGATATGTAGGACATTTGTTTACATTTCAAAAACATTGCATAATTTAAATAGATTACTTTTTGAAACAATGAAAAATGGATGCTCCACCTCTTGGAAGGTGGTTTACAAACTAGGTGTTTAGGGTTCGAGACTGATTTCCCTCAAGTTTCATTCAAGGAGGCCCTAGAGATCTCAATCAAATGATGATAATGGGAGAAAGAGATCTACTAAGTGACTATCCAATGGTATGTATAGAGATTAATGAGGGGTTCACCACCAAGCTAGGGCTTGGAAAAATGTATGAAATGTAAAATCTAATGATTGAACTCAATGATGCATAGAACATCACTAAATGAATGGTAAATGCAAATAAATTAGAACAAAAAATTGGAAAAGTATAGAGGAGCACCTGAAATGCTGGATAACCTAAAATTTATACCTACTAGGACTCATTCACTAGTCTGGGAAAATCAATCCCAGATTTGGATTTCTGTGTAGAAACATGAATCTAGAAAATGGGTATCTGAATCTATAAAAACCTAAATTTTGACCTAAATTGGGACATATTCACCAGAACTGGTAAATCAGTCTAGTTAAGGATTTTTGGAACTTCAAAGTCTAAATCTACCCTTCAAGATCTGCTCTTTATGTTCCTCTTTGTTTCCAAATCTGAAACTTTGATTTTGGGGTTGTAGGTGACTTTTTAGTGAAGATAGAAACCTTGTAAATAAGGGGACAATTCCAACAACTTTTCTCAATCTTGTAACCTAATCTTCAAAGATCCTTCATGCTCCAAGACACCTAGATCTGCAATCACACAAAGAGAGAGAGAGAGAGGGGGAGAGAGAGAGAGGGAGAGAGAGAGAGAGAATTGATTGTTAGGGAGTAAGGATTTTCCTTGGTCAAACCCCATTTAGGTAATTAAACCAAATGATGAAACAATGAAACAAGGACATGAAACATGAAACATGAAAAATGATACCTTGAAATATTCCTTGTAAATGATGTCTTGTAAATCTAGAATTCAACATGAAATGGCCATGAAGGATGTAGATCTTGATCTTGACAATAGGTGTAAAAAAATGCTTGATCTTGGATCTTCAATGCTACATCACAACACTATCTCAATACACAATCTTGATGCTTGATATCCTTAACATGATGATGGATCTTGAATTTTTGCAACAACTAATGAAGAGTTCTGCCCTTGAATGCCTTAAAAATGATCTTGAATGCTATCTTGAAGATTTTGTAAAGTCTTGGAATCCCTAACTCTTGAACGATTGGCTTGATAACACGTATACTTGATGAAATAATGATTTGAGACCTCATTTATATAGTCAATCCATCTAATATCCCATTAATTAGATCGCATAGGCCAACATTCATGAAATTTAAACCTAAAACCCAATTTTCCCTCTTAAAAGCTTGAAAAGGCCCCAAATGGGACTCATTCACCACTCTTGGAATATGGGTTCCACCTAGGGTGATTCATTCACCCAAGGTGGGGAATGAGTCCCACCCTAGATTTTTGGGGTGGGTTTTTGAAATTTTTAGTATTTTTGATGATTTTGTTGGGTTTTAGCTTAAACAAACCTCAAGATGCACAACATAGGGTCTTAGGGGCCTATTAATGATGATATTAAGGTCATAAATGCAAGAGGGTACAAAATTCAATGTAAAAGTGTAAATAAATACATTTTACAACACTAAATTAAGGAAAAATTGGGTCTATTTAGCTTAAAATGTCCCAAAATCCCATGTGAATGTGTACAACATATTACAACACTAGATTAGGTCCATTTGGTTTGCAAGCCTCCTAAATTTAATGTGAAGGTGTGAAAAAATACACTTTACAACATTAAATTAGGGTAGCGTTAGGTTTATTTAGCTTTAAAGGGCCCAAAACCTAATGTGGTTGTGTAAAACACATCACAACACTAGATTAAGCTGATATTAAGTCCAATTTATCATTAATTATTGAAATGATTAAAATTTGGGATGGATGCTATCATATGGTTTAGGACATATAGCACACCTACACTTCCAATTTCATTCAAGGGTAACCCTAAAGATCTTAATGAAAAAGAGAAGCAAATCTTATAATAATGTTGTCCTAGGGGCTGAATATGATCTAATGAGGGGTTCACCAAGTTTTAACTTGGAAAAGACAATGAAATGCAAGATGAAATGCAAAACCCTAATTGAATGAAAACTAAGACTAAATGACCTAGAAAAGTGAATGAAACAACACATAAAGCTACAAAATAGAATGTTTGAACCTAGAAATATGGAAAGTGGTTGGATGGAGGTTCAAAACACTGGAAATTTAGACTTTATACTGACTATGACTCATTTGCCAATTTGGGTAAATCAACTTAGTTTTTGGAAAACTATGCGGGAACATGAATCTACTAAAAGGGTATCTGAATTTGCAAAAACCTAAAATGTGACTAGAATTGGGACTCATTCATCAAAAGTGGTAAATTACTCTAGTTGGGATTTTCTAAAACTTCAAAGGCTAATCCTACTCTTCTCTATCTACTCTATCCTTCCTGATTGGTTTCTAGATATGAATCTCTAATTTGTATCTTGTAGGTCTTCTCCAAGGTTCTCTAAGGCTTGATGTCAACTTTGACAACTTTGGATGATTTTCAACTTTTCTCCAATATTGCTCCTTAGGAAATAGGCAACCTAGCCCTGCAAATCACACACAAAGGAAAGAAAAAAATGTTTTTGGGTTAGTGGATAGGGGTTTGCCTCAGTAAAACCCAATTTTGGAAATCAATCCTTGAAATGAAATCAAATAAGAACAAAGAATGATGAATGAACAAATAACAATGTTGTAACTCACCAAACCATAGCAATAAAGTGTTGCAAGTATGGTTGAGATGGTTGCAATGGATGTAGACCTTGATCCTAGATTGGATGATGTTGATCTTGAATAAAAGACTTGCTTGAATCATAGACCCTACATCACAATTCTTAGCACAATGACAAACATGATGCATGAAGTCCTTGACCTGATGATTTATGCTTGAAGAATGCTCTAAATTTCTTGATACTCTACCCTTGAATGATCTTGTGAATGCTCTTGTGAATCCTTGAATGCTCTTGTGAACTCTTGCTTGCTTGTTGTATATGTATAAAAATGGTCATATCATTTAATCTTGGCATTTAATTAAATATTTATTATTTAATTAATTTCTTTCTTAATTCTTCTACATATAAATAAATATAATTAATTAATTTATATCGTTCACCTACTTTATTCTTCCACTTTAATTAAATAAATTCATTTTATTCAATTACCACTTTCTTAAGTCCACTTAATTAATTAAATAAATATCATTGTTTATTTAAATTAATTATCACATTTAAGTTTAATTAAATCTTTGATTGAATTGAATTGAATTGAATTTCTTCTAAATCAAATATTAATTAAATATTCTTATTTAATTAATAATATTTCATTTTCTCCAAATCTTAATTAAATATTTTATTTAATTAAGAAAATCTTCCATGTCACTAATAAATTAATAATGAATTTAATAAATTCATTATTTATTTTCAAAATCTTTTCTCAATCTCACAAAAAGAGGATTTTTACAATTCATCTTTATCATCTTTCCACACGTCATTTCTTAAAGAATTTAATTAAATATCTTTATTTAATTAATGCCCTTCATATATTTTCAAATATTATTCTTCAAATCTTAATTAAATGATGATTTACTTGAGAAAAATCTCCATGTCACCCATAAATAAATAATTGAATTTATAATTCATTATTTATCTTCTTAAATCTTTCCAAAATCCTCTAAAAAGATGATTTTTATCTTCTCATCTTATCTCTTCCTTGAAAGAGAAAACAATTTAATCTTCTTAAATATTTCCAAAATTCTCTAAAAAGATGATTTTTATCATCTCATCTTATCTCTTCCATGAAAGAGGAAATAAATCTTGCTTTTTGTTTTTCTTCTATTTTTCTCTCCAGTCTTATCCATCTTCGACCGCTCAATTTGCCAGGATTATCACAGTCGTTGATCACATTAGCCAATCACAATCCTTCAAAAGTGTTATAAATATTCCTACATATCCAAGCATTTTTTTTAATAATAATTAAGTGATAGGCGATTAGAGAATAGTTGCATTCAGTTAGCATTTATTATCAACATTAAGAGAATTTGTAATCGTAGTTTCTTTATCAAGTAATCATAACAATTTGCAATCATGCATCATTTAGTTAGCATAATCATATCTTAGCATAGCATGCATCCATCATCTACAATCTTATTCTCTGGGAGGATTGTTTGTTGAGCCCAGAAAAATCTAAGAGCAACAGTTGGAATCTATAAAATTACTAGAGATAGAGGACGATAGGACGACATCAAGGGAAGAAACTGAGTTTGCACTTCTTTTATTTCATTTTTTGTTTTGATATAATGTTCTATCAATGTGTTTGATCTTATTTAATTTTTTTTTAACTCACACATATAATCAATCACACACTTGTTAGATTGCTAGGTGAAATATGAGTGAAAGAACCTTGTATTTATACTCAATTATGCAAGAATTCCTAAAATTACAACTCTACACGCTAACATCAGATCTAGGAGAATAAAATTCCACTAGAAATTTGAATTAATTTTAATTTTGGGCCACACGTGACTCATTCACCCATGGTGGAAAATGAGTCCCATTAGGCATAATGTATGGGACCAAAAATCAAAATTGCTTAGAAATGTGTGAAAACAAGTTCGGGACCCAAAAATCTAGGTGGGACCCATTTTTCCAAGGTGGTGAATGAGTCCTAGATCATTAAATTTGGGTCACACAAGCCAGAAACACCTAAATTATGATTGGTGTCAGGATTATCCTCAAAAAAATGCAATAAATGAGGCTTGTGGATGCAAAATAGGGCCAATTAAAGCATAAGAAAGCCCAATTATTATTGACAAGCCAAGAAAAGTGTGAAAGTTTGTTACAACACTTTATAACACTCTAAATAAGGCCATATTAAGGTTAAAAAGAGGTGTATTATGCTTAGGTCATTAATAAAACCTTAGAAAAGTGTGAAAGTGTATTACTACACTTCACAATAGTTTAGTAAGTTACCATTTAAATCCATTAGTTCACAAGAACCCAAGACCTAATGTGAATATGTTGGGCATATTACAACGCTAAATCAAGGCCAAGTTAAGGGAACCTTTTTCTGTCATTACATATAGCCTCCACTTTAGTGAGTAGAGTAAATTGCTTCCAACTCACACTAAAGTAGACCGAATGCAACAACCAACAAGGGGGGTTCAAATGTACCAATGCTTGCAAGATAGGACAACCATGACCAAGGGGGTTGCACAAGCCCCTAGGACCAAGGTCCTATGATAGACCAACATAAGCAAAAAATAACACACATGAAAGTGGTAAAGAGAAACAACAAAGCACAAGCATGCATTTTCAAAGACATAAAGAAGATGAAACAACATGAAAAGGAAAAGAGGTAGATCAAGCTTTGACTATTTTCCAACGTGATGTGGATAAGATCTAGGTTGCTTGTTTGAAAAATGCATACTCACTTTGAGGCAATGCAACTCTTTGCTGTCCACTAGGTGAGAAGTCCAAAAAGGTGAGAAACATACACTCATGGCTGGTATGTACTCACACACACATGTGAGTGGCTATGGGGAAATTTATGCCTTGGTCAGGCTTCTTGCTCAAACCATACCAAATTTATTCCTCCTAATAAATTTAATAAGGTGCCACACAAAAAAGATTTTTGAGCTTTATGAGACAAGAAAAACATCGTATGCTTGGAGCTCATGAAAAAATAGGATGGCTCTATAGGGATGCAAGTTGTGTTATCCAAGGTGGCCATATAACAACAAATTCAAAATTCAAAATAGGAAATGTTCAAAGGAGTCTTTCTTAGTTCATACAAGGTCTTCAACTTTGGGAACATTGTGCCTAATGTCTCCAAGAGAGGACCAATCAAAGAATGCAAGATTCACAAGTTAGGGGATGTAGTATGTCACATCAAACCACTAAGAGGAATGTAATATGCTAAGAGAGATCACACTCCTGAAGAACATCACACCCAATGTCATCTGCAAAGTGAGAAATGCATCTAATGAAATAAGAAGGCTACACCATGAACCATGAAAAATAATAATGCCAATGTGTGCCCCAAATTTAAAGGAATTATTGAACACCATACTATGAACAATTAATTTATAGTAGAAAATGATAAATGCTAACAATAAAAAAGACATGAAAGCTAACTTGGAAAGCCCTATGCCAAGTCATATGTTTCCAAATTAAGTTGTCATGCAAAAAAAATAAAAGCAAGAGAGGGGTTTCCCCCAAAATTAAAATACCAAACACATAAGGAATCTATGGATTTGGGGTCAATATGTTCTTGCTACAATATTTTTAGATAGCTCGAAACTATCATCATCCCCCAAATACAAATAGAATTTGGAAGAATGACACAAAGAGAGTGAAAACAAAGAAAAACCTTTTGGGTCAACATGGAAGAGACATGAATGTCTTGATGCCTTGCGTCATCCCCAAAAGGAAAACACAAGACAAAATAAAATATAAAGAAAAAGCTTTTTGGGTCAACATGGAAGAGATATGAGTTTCTCGATGCCATGCATCATCCCCAAAAGGAAAACACAAGACAAATAAAATGATAAAAAATGAAAAGATGTACAACATAGAGAAGAATGAAGGTACAAATAGAGGAATGACACAAAGAGAGAGAGAGAGAACATCAAACATAACGTCACTGGGGATCACATTACACAAATGCATTCACATAAAAGGAAAAGAAAGAATTAAAGCAAAAGACTAGTAAGGCACATGCAAGTCAACCTAAAGCAATTCATCTACCTCCTAGTCATATTTTTTGTATACCGAAGGTGGGAAACTAGCCAAAAGGACAAGAGAAAGTGCCAAACTAGGAGAAGCACCAGGTTCAACACTCTTTGTAGGATATTTGTCATTTAAGCTCATGGAAGAGGAAAATAATGTGTTCAATTCATTATGCACCTCTTCATCAATTCTAGCAACCTCGTCATCATCATCCAAGTTAATCACAATAGAAGGTTGAATGATAATTTCCATAAAAGATTTAAACTCTTGTTGTGTTTTTTGTATTGGATTTTTTGTTTAGGGGTAGGGGTAGGGTCATCATGTGTTGCTTCAGTCAAGTTCGGATTTTTATTTTCTTTGTTTAATTGTTCATGTAACTTGTGAGCAATGGCATGGCATCTACACCTATGCTCTCTAGCGCCTATGTTTCTTTTAGTTTGGTTTTCAAGTTGCATTTGTGTAGGAGTAGGTTGATCAACCATAGGTTTCTTTTCTTCCTAAAGGGGAGGAATAGAAGGAACCATTGGAGGTTATTCAACCACTTTCTCTTTGAATTTGTAAACTGTTTTATTCTAGGAGGTGTGATTGGGTTGTTTTCATTGTATCTTAGTCTTTTGTAGGAGGTAGGTGAGGTTTTTGTCTTAGGTTGGTCTTGGTTGTTTGGAATTTCTTTAGGTTCAAGCATGGTTTCATCAATTATAGTAGGTTCAGTGGTAGGTGGGGACATGTTTCAAGGGGATAATTATGTTATTTTGATAGGATAGGAAAAACAAGTCTTCTCATGGTTTTATAGGTTCCATGGGCTTGGGCCAAAAGAAATCTAGGGAAAGTTTCTGCAGATGGACAAAGGGTTAAAGCCACTATGGTGGATAGTGAATACTTCATTTTCAAAGGGAAGCTTTAAACATTTATGTATAACTGAAGGGACAAATTTCATGGGGCGAAGCCATGGATATCCTAGCTTCACACAAAATTGGTTTAACTGTGAGATGATGGAGAATGAGATATCTAATTTTTTTGGTCCTATTTGTAAAGGAAGGGTATTTCATCCCATCGTAGGGAAAGAAAAACCATTTTGCATCTTGATCCATGCTTTTGTTTTATCATATATATCTTGATAGAGCTCATGCAAAAGTAGAAATTCCTTGGTGATCACATTCTCTCCACAGGAAGGATCTATTAGTATCCCATTAGTGGGCTTGTCATAGATTCAAATGGCTATGTAAAGAGGACCATCAAGTGCATGTTTAAGTATATCCTTAGAGGAGAAAGCAATGTCAAGAGGATTATTAGTTTGACCCTTATGAGGAATGATGTCTATCACTCCTACCATGTCATCCATATGATCATTATCTATAGCTTCATGTCAAATAAAATCATTGTTATCATCATCTGTGTCAACATTCATCACATCATTCTTTGTAGTTTTGTTGGCTTTGACAAATGAAATATTATTTTTTTTCATGGTTTTGGTGAAGATTTGAAATTTTTGGTTAGGAGGGGCAATAGACTTATTTCCTTGATCACTAACACCTCCAATGGAAAGATGATTAGAATTAATGAGGTCTTGCACAAGATGTTTAAGATACTTGCAATGTTTTGTGTCATGTCCATTTTGTTGGTGATAGTGGTAATAAGAATTTGATCTAAATCTCAGGGGTAAAGGGTTATTAGGATCAAGTGTTTTGACAAGAGGCAAGGTAATCATTTGTTGTTCTAAGAGTTGGGTCATTGTGCTATGAAGGATATCTAGTAAGGGAGTGAATTATGTTTTTTGGCTCCCATAGCTAAAGGGTATCGTGGCTTTAACAACTACTTGGTTATTGAAATTTTGAGTTGTTTGATGAGGGGGATTAAATTGAAGGAACCCTTTATTTTGATTTCTAAAAGGTTTGGAATTGTGTTGGTTTGTGGGCTTAGATTTCTCGGTTCAGCTAGAAGTGGACTTTGTATCTCAACTACTAACCAAAATTTGATAATCACAAAGGGTAGTACACAAGTGCATGAAGGATGGGAATTTCATCATGGTAAGCTTGTCTTGGATCTTTCTTGGAAAATTTTCTATAAACATCTATTGAAGGTGAGGGTTGGGGACCTTGACATTGATTTGGGAATAAAGCGATTGATAGCATGAGATAAAGTCAACGATCTTTTCTTCTTCTTTTTGCTTACATCTCATCAAATTGGCCAAGGTCATATTAGGAGTCATATGCACTTGGAAATGGTTTAAAAATGCCTCAACAAGTTCATTGAATGAATGGATTGAGTTGTTTGGAAAAGAAGAAAACCATTCCAAGGTAGTGTCTTTCAAGGATCTAGGAAAAAGTTTAGCTAGGAGTTTATCATCAAGGATGAAGTCACTACATAAGGAAATATAGGCATTAACATGGTTATAAGGATATCACTTTCCTTTATATTTCTCAAACCTAAGCACCTCTACACCTTGTGGCATTGGTGTTCACAATATCTCCAAGGACAATGGACTACTTTTGACATAATATGTAGGTGGTCCATTTTGATTTTGGTTGATGGTGGAAGCTTGCTTTTGGAGGTATGATATAGTTTGGAAGAGTTGATTAATGAGAGGGTCATTGCTAGTGTTATGAGATGGAAGTGAAATAGGTGAAGGGTCGTATATGTTCATAGGACAAGTTAATGGAATGATTATAGGTGGTAAAGTGGTAGGAGATATAATGTGTGATTCCACATAGGAACTAGGGATGCTAGTGTGAATACCCAAGGAAGGAATCACATTGCTAACTTGTTGCATTGTTGTTGTGACTTGGGGATTGGTATAGGTAGGTATTGAGGCTATTGTTTTGGGAGGAGGAATTTGAGTTCCTCCTTGGCTTGTGACATTTTTTGTAGGTATAAGATAACTAGTGGTTGGGGGGAGGTATTTTCCAAAGATTTGAACTATGTTTTTTACAAGGTCAAGCTCATATTGACTTTCAAGCATGTGGTGAATGTTATCTATAGTAGGAATGGCAATAGTTGAAATTTTGTCATTTTGCACTTGATGTTGTAAGTTTGCGAGGTCCTCATGAATGTGAATTATTTTTTCTTGTGGGACACTATCATTCCTTGTTTCAACTTGCATACTACTTGAAGGCAAAGAGTTGTTAAGGGTATTGTCCATATCTAGTGTACTAGCATCAATACTAGGAGTGAAAGAGCTAGACAACCTAAGATCCACAACGATTGGGCTATCATGAGATGACATGAGTCTCAAACTTTGTCTCACTATAGTATTAGCAATAGGACACCAAATAATCATATAATGGCTACTAAATGCAAGGTGAATGCAAATGCAATGCAAGCTAAGAACAATGAAATGCTTATAACAAATTTTTTGAAAACTAGATCAGATAGGTGTAGAATAGGGGGTTTCACTACTCATGAGTTCTCTTCATTTAGAGAGCCCTATGGGGAAAATACCCTAAACTGCCTCAATGGAATAGCAGTGAGGGTTTCAGAATCTAAAAGAGCAGGTCATGGATATTTTATGGAAAAACTAATGAGCTCTCAGTCAAAGGACATCGGTGTGGGATATGGATGACAACACAACATGCTGGCATCCCAGAGGCGCGCTTGCATCTCTTACGGACTAGAGAGTGGGTTTATGACAGAAAAATTACTAAATAACTGCTAGCAATCTGACTACTAGGAACTTATAGAATGCAATGAAGAAATAGAATACAATAGAAATTAAGTGTAGTGAAAAGGAAATAACAAAGATAAATAGAAGAAAAGAAAGAAATACTTACAACTGCATGAGTGATGAAGCTTCCCGTATGTGAATTTCTTCAATACTTGCAAGTGTGATATCTAGAGAAATTGTTGGGACTGTATAGGGGTTTACCTTAGTCAAACCCCCATTTTGGTGTTCCCACCTGCACGGATAGCTAGAGAGAAAGAGAGAGATGAACCAAAATGGAAAAAGCATGTGGTGAAAGAAAAACCCACTCAGGAGTAGAACCCACACCACCAAGTAGGAGTGATAAAAGAAAACCTCGCTCAAGGAGGAGAGCCTATATCACAAAGTAAAAATGTGATGGCAAGGGGATATGGAATCCCAAGATTCTCACAAGAATAAGGCAAGGGATATGGAACTGCAAAGAGTGTTACTAAGAGCATGAGAGATCTTGAAGCTACTACAACAAGTTATATGAAGCTGTGTAAGTGAGTAATGGAGTGAAGCTAAAAACTAGAATGAAGTTAGAGAAGTGCTAGCAAGATTTGGAAGAACTTAGAGAAAGAAGAGCCTACAAATGAGGTGAAAAGATGACATTTAAGGAGAGAGAAGAAGCTTTTTAAGCCATTTATAGGCATTCCCAACCATTACCACTAACAAAAATCACTGACAAGTGGCAATCATGCACATAAATAGTCATTTGAATGTTGAAATGTCACAGGATGCTAGTGCACAATGTTGGAATCTATGTGTCGTGCTAGTGTTCGTACACGTCACACTGCAAAACACCAAAAATGGGAAAGTGACAAAGTTCGATGCAAGGCGGATGCACAAGGATGGCTACTGAAAAGGGGTATTGAAGCATCTTGAGAAGGAATAGAGGCTGATGCAGGGGCTAAAATGAGCCTACTCAAGATGCTAAGGGAGTGGACACTAAAGTGGATTCAAAATTGTATGAAATTGTGAGGGGTGCAATTTTATGACTATATATTTTTCTCCCACTTTAGTGGGAATATGAATCTACATTAATGTGCACACTAAATTAAATCTATTAAACATAAATAACATCATATACCAAAAGGATACTCTAGAGGAAGTAGATAACTCTTCAAACCATAGAAGCTAGCCCTCAGGTTGAAGACCTACAACACAAATGCATTAGAGAAGAAAATCCTACACCAAACAATGATGTTAGAAGATAAAAAGCTAAAGGATTCGAGTTAGCAAAGTAAAGAGACTTCGATGTAAAAGTTTGTCTTAGTACTATGTGTCATCCCAAAATTAAGCATAGAAGAATTCTAAGGTGAAGAGAGGAAGGTCATATACTCAGAATGAAGAAGATGTAGATATTTGATCTGGTATATGCAAGTTGAGAAGAGATCGATAAAAATGAAATGAATGCAAAAGTGATAAAAGCAATCCCCGGTTGAGGAGGAAAACCCGCATCACAAAATATAGGTGATAAAAGAAATCCTCGCTCGAGGAGGAAAACCTATATCACAAAATTTAGGTGATAAAAGCAATTCCCACTCAAGAAGAAAAACTTGTATTTCCAAATATAGGTGGTAAAAGCAATCCCCGCTCGAGGAGGAAAACCCATATCACCAAATAAGGATGTAAAGGAGCTCTATAGGTTCTTGACCCTGTGGAGCAAGACAAATCAAAGAATCTTGTGACTGCTACAAGCTATGTGGAAAGAAAATCACAAAAAAGATAGGTCTAGTTAGGCTTCCCCAAAGCTAGATGCAAAGATATGGAATAGGTCTAGTTAGGTTGTTCCCAAGCTAGATGAGAAAGAATCCATTTAAGATAGAAACTTTCAAAGGGGGTCCCTCAGGAACCCTCCAAAAGGAAGAGGGGGGTCCACTCAAGGGACACTTCTTTCAGAAGGCATATAGAAGAGAGGGGGTCCTTAAGAAGGACACACATCTCCGGAACAAGTTATCACTACCCCTAGTATATAGGGGAGTAGAACCATGCAAACAGACAGGATAGAGGTAAACCTTGATATCACTTGTCATGTGAAGGAAAGGAAGGTACTTCAATCAAACAGGAGTTTGATGACTCCTGAATCAAGAAGTTATTATATTTTATCCTTCAAGGGTTTACATTCACTTGTGGAATGGCCAAGCACTTGATTATATGCACAAAAAGAATATTTTTCTTTATTGTGTTCATGATATTTCTTGCATGTAGGAGAAGGAAGAGTGATTAATTAGGCTTTTGGAAGCCACAAAAAATACACTCTTGCTCAGATAAGGGATGAGGAGCAGGAAGCAACCCTTTCTCTTGTGGAGAGAAGTTTGACTTCTCACAGGAAGAAGAAGAAGGCACAAAGATAGAAGACAATGGAGGAAGAATCTTTTCAATAGAACGAGGTTGAAAATAATTCTTGTCACTCAGCCATGGTTTTTGTTTAGATCATTCATTCAAGCAATCAAGACCCAAATTATTCTTATGGGGTGTGAATTCTATAGGAACCTAAATTCCTTGTTTGTTATGCCCAAAAAATTTATGCTCATAACCATATTTAGAGACAAGCTTAAAGCTAGGGCCATAATGTGTTTGTAAGTCCTGAAGAGAAGGAGGATCCTCATAAATGGAATTATCCCAACAATGGGGACAACACTCCTCAATGGGATCAACTTCATCCTCTTTAACAAGACTGCCAACACTATCTCCTTTAGTAGAGACATAATCATCTTCTTCAAAAGGAGGATCAACACTAAGAACATTACAATTATTTCCCACACTACCCCATGATACATAAGAATAGTCATCCTTGATAGCGGGTGTGGATGATATTATCAAAAGGTCTAAGTGGATCAAGTCGACTTTATATTCCCCACTAAAGGAGTCTATAAAATCTAAGGAACCCTAATCATCACCAAAACATGCATTCCTTTTAGAGGAGGTAGAAGGAGAACACTTAGGACTCCTTGCTTTAGAAGGATCTTCCTTAGGGACATTTACCTCGAGAGTATCCTTTGTACTAGACACTGCTAGAGTAAACATCAACACACCAGATGATACTGAAGGAATAAGAGTAGGCACAATTGAAGCTTGACCAACTGTTTCCATTTCACATAAGCGCATAGCTTTAGGGTAAACCTTCAATATGACTACTTTATTGTTAGAAATGTGCTTAATACATTTATACAAGGTAGACAAGACTACACCCATAGCATGAATCCATGTTCTACCAAGAAGAAGGCTATAAGGTAACTTTTTTCCATAACATATACAAGGGTAGGTACAATAATGGGTCCAAGCTACAAAGGTAATGCTATTGTACCTAGAGCTTGTCACCCAACATTATCAAACCCATATATAACAACAAAAGAAGCATTAAGAGAAGATGGATCAATATTAGTTTTAGGCAATAGATCAATACTATATACATTGAGCATTGAACCATCATCAACGAGAGTACGTCTAATGCCAATTTTATTAATGTTAACTATAATCATTAGAGGGTTTGCTTGCTTCTGTACTTTCAAAGGGAGGAGCTCCTATGGATAGAACATGATATTTGGTGAATTCACACAAATATAAGCCATCAATACATTAGCATCTATCGGCCTAGCGGAAGAAGGAAAGATGATTTTTTGCAAGGCTTCTTGAAGCATACCTTGATAAACCAGAGTAGACTAAAGCAAGTCCCACATTGAGATCTTATCTGGAGTAACTCAAGGTTGCTTGACAAGATTGTAATCACTAGGTGATTTAGTCATAGGTTTAGGAGCTAAAGGAATACTTGGTTGTTTATCCGTTTTATTCCCATAAGTATGGGTTACCGCTCTATACGAGGGAGCCTTAGAAATATCAGGAGAGTTACTGTCAAATGGAACACCATTAATAGAATAAACCCTTTTAGGAGAAGGACTAGCTAGAGTCATGTAAATGACCGGTCTCTTAGGCCTTTGAGAGGAAACAGAGACATAGACTACATTTACAAAATCATCACAGCTAGTAGAACAATTATTTGAAGACATATTTTCAACATCAATCCAAACAGGATTCAATGTAGAAAATTATTTAAAGAAACATTCTCAACATAGATCCAGGGAGAATCAGATGTGGAAGGAGATTCATCATTCATTAATGCATCATCTCTAAAAGAGATTTCATTGGAAATCATATGAGATTCATCATTCATAAATGCATCATCTCCAAAAGAGAGTACATTGGAATGTATAGAAGGAAAAGTAACATTAAGAAAGGTATCAATGATTTCATCTTATTGCAACAAAGTATCCTCCAAAGCTAGAGGACTTTTGTAAGAAGGATCAAAGATACCAAGTGACATAGGCAAGGCTAAGTCACTATCACATGCATGGAATGGTGTACCATTAACATTTTGAACAAAATTAGATACTAAACTAATTAAAGAAGATATTAAATTCATTACGATTTTTTCAATATTTTCTATGTTCTAGTAAATTGCATTTTTGGAGGTCTTCAGAGTGGAATTTGAGGTTGGAACTTGTGTCGGTCTCTAAAACTCAACAACCGAAGGCACTAGTATTTTATAGATTGAACTAGTTCTCTAGGAGACATTTCCAATGGTGCAAACAATTCTGAATTCCAAGCACTGAGTTAAAAAGTTATGACTCAGACAAGTAGGGGCAAATAAATTCTTATTTTTTTGAAGAACATTGTTCTTCACATTGGGTTCACCAAAATGTAGAATAGGGAGATTCGCTACTTATGAGTTCTCTTCATTCAAAGAGCCTTATAAGGAGAACTACCCTAAACTACCTCAATGGAACAACAGTGAGGATTTTAGAATCTGAAAGAGCAGGTCACAGAGATTTTCTGGACAAACTAACGAGATCTCGGCCAAAGGATGTCAATGTGGGATACAAACAACATGACACACTGGCATCCCAGAGGCGCGCTGGTGTCTTGTACGGACCAAAGAGTGGGTTTATCATAGAAAATTCCTAAATAACTGCTAGCAATCCAATTGATAGGAACTTATAGAATGTAATGAAAAAATAGAATGCAATAGAACTTAAGTGGAGTGAAAAGGAAATAACAAAGATAAGGAGAAGAAAGGAAAGAAATACTTACAACCACTCGAGTGATGAATCCTCCTATACATGAATGTCTTCAATACCTGCAAGTGTGATATCTAAAGAAATTATTGGGACTCTATAGGGTCTTCCCTCAGTCAAACCCCCATTTTGGTGTTCCCACCTCCAGAGACAACCAGAGAGAAAGAGAGAGAAATTAACCAAAATGGAAAAAGCATGTGGTGAAAGAAAAACCTGCTCAGGAGTAGAACCCGCACAACCAAGTAGGAGTGATAAAATCAAACCTTGCTCAAGGAGGAGAACCCATATCACAAAGTAAAAATGTGATGGAAAGGGGATATGGAATTCCAAGATGCTCACAAGCATAAGGAAAGGGATATGGAGCTGTAAAGAGTATTGCTAAGAGCTTGAGAGAGCTTGAAGCTACTACAACAAGCTGTATGAAGTTGTGTAAGCAAGTGATGGAGTGAAGCTAAAAACTAGAATGGAGTTAGAGAAGTGCTAACAAGACTTGGAAGAACTTAGAGGAAGAAGATCCTACAAATGAGGTGAAAAGGTGACACTTAAGGAGAGAGAAGAAGCTTCTTGAGCTGTTTCCGGGCATTACCAGGTGTTACCATTGAAAAAAATCACTAAAAATTAGCAAACATATATGGAAAAGGTTGTTTGAATGCTAAATTGTTGCAGGACACTAGGGAACAGTGCGGACATCTACACGTCGTGCTAGTGTCTGTACATGTCACACTACAAAATGATGAAAATGGGAAAGTGACAAAGTTTGATGCAAGGCAGATGCACAAGGGTGGATGTTGAGAAGGGGTGTTGGAGCATCCTAAGAAGGAATAGAGGTTGATGCAAGGGCTAAAATGAACCTACTCAAGATGCTAAGGGAGTGTACACTAAATCGGATTCAAAAGTATATGTGAAATTGTGAGGCGTGAAATTTTATGACTATACAAAAGAAGATAACAGAAAGAAAAAAATCAAAAATTGAACTTTAAATACCAGAAAATGCAATGCAAAATATGCAAAGGGATTGATTCACCCAAGGTGGAAAATGGGTCCTAGTGAGGATTTGTTCAGTTATTTTTGAATTTTTTAGTTGAGTTTTATGTTTTCTATATTTTACAATCTATATCTGAGATTCAAATGAAAATTTGGAATGATTTTCAATGAAATAAGATGCAAAAATGAAAGCTATATGAACTTTCACTAATGCAAAATTTAAAACCCTAGAATGCAAGTTAACCAATACAAGTCCTAATTCAATGTTAATGCAAGCCAAATCTATGATGATGATGCACTCCAAATTAGAATTTCAATGTTCTAAATGCATGTTCACCAAAATGAAATGATTAAAATGTGGGAGGGATACTACCATATGGTTTACGACATAGAGCACACCCACACTTCCAATTTCATTCAAGGGTAACCCTAAAGATCTCAATGAAAAAGAGAAAAAAAATTGTAATAGGGTTGTCCTAGGCACTGAATATGATCTAATGAGGGGTTCACCACCAAGTTTTAACTTGGAAAAGACAATGAAATGAAAAACCATAATTGGATGAAAACTAACACTAAATGACCTAGAAAAGTGAATGAAACAACACATAAAGCTAAAAAATAGAATGTGTGCACCTAGAAATTTGGAAAGTGGCTAGATGGAGGTTTAGAACACTAGAAATTCAAACTTTATTGCTAAATAGGACTCATTCACCAATCTGGGTGAATCAATCTAGTTTCTAGAAAACTATGTGGGAACAAAAATCTGCTAAAAGGGTATCTAAATCTGCAAAAACTTGAAATCTAATAGGAACTGGGACTCATTTGTCAAAAGTGGAAAAATAGTCCAATTGGGATTTTCTAAAAATTCAAAGGTTGATCCTGCCCTTCTCTTTCTTCTTTGTCCTTCCTGATTGGTTTTTAGATCCAAATATTTGATTTGCAACCTTTAGGTCTTCTCCAAGGTTCTCCAAGGCTTGATGACAACTTTGACAACTTTGGATGATTTGCAACTTTTCTCCAATCTCACTCCTTAGGAAATCTACAACCTTGCCTTGAAAATCATACACAAAGGAGATAAAAAATGTTGGTGGGTTACTAGATAGGGGTTTTCCTTGATCAAACCTTGAATTGAAACCAAATAATAATAAAGAATGATCAATGAACAAATAACAATGTTACAATTCACCAAACCCTAGAAATAAAGTGTTTTGATTATGCTTGAGATGGTTGTAACGGATGTAGACTTGATCCTGCTTGGATGATGTTGATCTTGAATAAAACACCTACTTGAATCATAAACCCTACATCACAATTGTTAGCACAATGACAAACATTAAGATTGATGCTTGAAAATATGCCCTTGAATGCTCTTGCAAACTCTTGATTTCTTTTTAGATTGCTAGGTGAAAATATGAGTGAAAGAACCTTGTATTTATACTCAATTATGCAAGAATTCCTGAAATTACAACACTACAAGTCAACATCAAATCTAGGAGAATAAAATCCTACCAAAAATTTGAATTAATTTTCATTTTGTGCCTCACGAGACTCATTCACCCAAGGTGGAAAAGGAGTCCCATCAGGCATAATGTATGGGACCAAAAATCAAAAGTGCTTAAAAATGTGTGAAAATAGGTTTGGGACCCAAAAATCTAGGTGGGACCCATTTTCCCAAGTGGAAAAATGAGTCCCAGATCACTAAATCTGGGTCACACAAGCCAAAACCCTTGAATTATGATTGGTTAATGATTGGTGTTAGGATTATCCTAACAAAGATGCAATAAATGAGGCTTGTGGATGCAAAATAGGGCCAATTAAAGCATAAGAAATCCCAATTATTAATGACAAGCCTAGAAATGTGTGAAAGTGTTACAACACTTTACAAAACTTTAAATAAGGCCAGATTACAATTAAAAAGAGGTTTATTATGCTTAGTTCATTAATAAAACCTTAGAAAAGTGTGAAAATGTGTTACTACACTTCACAACACTTTAGCAAGATACCATTTAAATCCATTAGTTCACAAGGGCCCAAGACCTAATGTGAATGCGTTAGACATACTATAACACTAAATCAAGGCCAAGTTAAGGGGACTTTTTTTATCATTACAATTAATCCCAAATCAAGCAAGGAAAATACGTACTTTTTCGGTTGCCACATTTATAACACCTTAATTTTGATTTGGAGTACATCATCATCCCACATCTAGCTTGCATTGACTTTGCATTAGAATTTGCATTAGGTAATTGGCATCTAGGGTTCCTAAATCTTGCATTAGTGAATTGTGAAAACTTGTTGTGAGAGAAATGTTTATTGTAACAATTTGTTGCAGGTTGTGCATATCATTGTGGATATTTCCTTGGTACTACATGGTTACATTTTCTATGTGTTGTTATTAGTAGACTTGTGATGCCTTTGATCTTTCAGATTTGGATTACTTGGGTAGTGGGATTTTCTGTTGTGTTTTTTCTTCTTCGATTGGTTGGCACTTGGAGCTTGTATTTGTGGATTAATAAGTTGGTTTTGAAGCAGCATGAGTTTACTAATGTTGATACCTTTTAGGTATGTGGGATTGGATGGAATAGCACGAGCTGTGGGTGCTATTTTCAGTAGCATGGGTTTATCAGTTGGATGGGAGTAGTCAGTCTGATTGTTGTTCTAGCTAGTGTTTTTGTCTTGTTTCTGGAGAAATACTTCACAGTTGTGTTCTATTTGAGGCTTTGAAGTTGATATTGCTTCTGTATAGTGTCTGAGCACAGTGATGTGGTAGCAGTATCTTGTTGATAATATCACTAGGATCTTTTTGCTTATGTTCATTGGAATGGTGCTTATTCACCTTGGCTTGTATCTTTCTTCCTTAGGTGGCATGTTGGAAGATGATAGGGTTTGTTGCTTGAATGGTGGATATCTTGGATGTTGGTGCAGAATTCTTGATGGAGCATGAGAGCATGTTTGAGGTCTATGTGGTTTCTTGGAAGGCTATGACTAGTTACATTTTGGTTACTTTGTCAGAAATTGAGTTGAAATTAGATGCCTGTTCTTTGTTGTAGATTGTCTGGTGGATTGTTATATGTGGAATCTTGTTGATTGGGTGTCTTGAGTATTGTAGGGTTTGAACTGGTGAAGCTAGTGTGATCTTAGTTTCTGGTTGCTTTGGAGGTTCCTATGTGATCTTCATCAAGTGGGAGATTGTTGGAATATGTGCCTCAATCTCACAGGCTATAACCTCTAAAAAAGAAAAGTCGTTGTGACTTACCTTCTATCTGGCTGACTAGTAGTTTAGTAACCTTGTGTATTGCTCATGTCGTCGAGACAATGTTGCTATCTTGCCAACTAGTGTTGTCATTGTGACTTGTGATGTTTGTTGTAACCCTCTGCTGAGTGGAGACCTCTAGCCAATGGGTTGGTGTCTAGCGGATGTCAAGGAGACTCATGGTGACTAGATCATTGAACTAACTCAAATGTTTTGGTATGATTTCCTAGTGATATGGAAAGTCTCATCGACCATGTTACATACGGAGTCATCAGGATAACATAAGGGTTTGGTAGGAACTCTTGGCAACAGGGAGAAGTCTCACCGATAAGTATTCTCTTGGAGTCATCAACGTAATGAAAGGGGTCGCTATGAACTCTTGGCGACATACGTTTGTCTCACTGATGTTGTGGGATGTGTTCGATATGACTTCTGGTGAATGGTGGTCTTGGGGTTACATGGAGGTCTCGGTGTGAAGTCTTAGCGATGAATGAAGTCTCGCCAATAGTGGAACATTGCGGTGTGACTTGAAAACTTCAGAGTAACATCTCAGTAAAAGCAATAAGTCTTGCTGACTATTGTAAGGCTTAGTATGATCTCTCAGTGAAGGACAATAGTCTTGCCGACTGATGAACACTTCAGAATACCTCGTGAACACCAATGTGATGTCTTGGCAAAGGATGATAGTCTTGCTGATGGGAGTTCTATCATCTATGTGACTTTGGAGCTTTGGTATGATGTCTCAGCGATAGCTATACAAGTGATGTTCATCGGTATGAGGTCTTGGAAACAAGGAGAAGTCTTAGTGATAGCTTTCTAGACTTGGTATAACATCTTTCCGATAGTATAGACTCTTGGTGATATCAATAGTCAGGCCTTGAGGCATACAGGAGACACAGTTAGTGTCTAACCAACATGCGACACAAGTTGATCGTTGTTGACCAAGTGAAGATTGTCCTACGTGGTGCAACTTGTACCAATCAGAGAAGTAGAATGTGAACTATTTGTTGTTGTGATCTGATAGTTGGAAACAAACTAATTTACAAAGGTAGTGAAGAATGAATGGATAGATGTATGCGTTGGATGTTCTGAAAAATTAGAGAGAAAGTAGGAGAGCGTTACTATGAGGGTTGAGAGGCTAGCTGGATGGCCAGGGCCTTGAGGCCAAAATAGAGGAAGTGAGAGGCAGGGTTGTGCTATTGAATTCTCTCCTGATCAAGGATTGAATGTCATGGTTGATCAGGAAATGTAAAGGGGAGAGCTTGCTACTAGATTGATTCCAGAATGAACAAGATGTAATCTTTGAAAAGGCTATGATCCTAAATTGTATTCTAATATTTTGTTTCTAAATAATACAATGGCTTGATCTTTGGAGTGTGGGGTTTTTTACCCAAAAGGGTTTTCCCCAAGTAAATCTGTGTGTTTTGGTTTTCTATCTTATCTTTCATCTATGTTGATTATGTTTCGAGAATCTATTATTGCTTGCTATTGAATTTACATGTGCTTCTCTCAGAAGGATTAATGTGGGAAATGAACTGTGTCTATTTCCACTTTAGGACATAGTTGTACGTTTCTTTGAGGCAATCTTCTAAATTAAAATTACCGAAGGCACCATTGTTCTTACAGATTTCTCTGAGATTCCCTCTATTTCCCTTACATTATGCATCTAGTTCAAAAACATCAATTTAGGGTACTCATTTTTTAAATCATTTCAATTACAAGCATCATTAAAACTAAAAATGCTCACATTTATGAAACTTTACATAATATGGATAAAATTACTTTTCACTTTTGCATATACAATGCTTACATTCATAAAAATTTGCATAAGTTTGATAAAAGTGCTTTTCATTTTTGGATATACATTGTTTGCATTCTTAAAGTTTTGCATACATTAGATAAAAGTATTGTTCATCTTTGGATATATAGTGTTTACATTATTGAATCATTACATGAGATGGTTAGAAGTGATTTTCTTTTTTGTTCAAACAATGTTAGTACATTACCTTTCTATTCATGCTAAGAAAAATTTCATATCCCCTTCCTATGAGAGTGTTTTAGTGAAAGAGAATACAACCTTGGACAATCCTAATGATCATATTCATTCTTTCCCTAATATCTCTCATGTTGGAAAATAAGATATTTTGGTGTTAGAAGAACCAATCAATGAGAGTTTTGAGAGTCCTATTTGTTCCTCTCCTCTTACCTCTCTTAGTGGACAAGACATTGATTAACAAGAAGAAAGAACCATAGGTAATCATGATGATAACATAGCACAACAAGAGACCATTGAAAATTCAACTAGTCTACATTCATCTCCCAACATCTTCCCCTCTGGTGATAATGTTTTAGAAGATGAAATGGTAAGTGAGGAAGATATATTGGTGTTAGATGATAAAACCTTTAAGGTCTATAAAAACCCTCTTTATGATCATTCCCCTACCTATCCTATTTTGGAAGAAATTAGGGAACAAAGGAATGAAATCATAAATAATCATGACAATCACATTTGTTCTTCTCCTAGTATCTCTTAGAGTTGTGAAGAAGATACTTTGATGTTAGAAAATACAATTGATGAAATTAATGGGAATCTTGATTTCCTCTCTTCACCTAGACAAAACATTAGTGAACAAGGAAACACCATCATTGAAAAGCAATAAAATCTAACCATCAATAATTCCCCTACTTGTGATGAAGTCATTTTTGAAGAACCAACCCTTGAATGTCAAGAACATTTGGCTTGTAGTTCTCCTAAAAAATATCCACCTAGGGAGGATATCATGGTGAAAGAAGATGATAATAATAGTGATGTGACTTCCTTGGATTATGGTGAAAGGATTATACTAGATTTCCTTTATTATAAATACATCAAACCAAGATTGTTGAGGTTATGAATGCACAATTTTCCATTACATCCCCCTCAATTGATGGACCTCCTACATACCCCATGGTACATCCTAAGAATCCTCTAATCCTTTACCCACCTTCACACAAACCTCAAACTAAAAAAAAATTGAAACTTATCCTCTACCCATCTAAGAATATTGTGCTCCAGTAGCCCAGTCATAATACCACTCCTCATACATATAACACTAGGAACAATCCACAACCAATAAAAACTCCTTGAACATCCTTCCCATTGTCTAACTTTATTTTACCTGGTCCCCTCATTTTCCTTCACAAAGTTTAAAGGAGTACAATCTCGTTGAACAACTAAAGAATACTCCTGCTAAGATATCCTTATTAGACCTTATTCAAAACTCCCCTCACTATCATAACATGATTCAAAGTTATTTACAACAAGTTTCTATCCCTTCTAATTCCCAACCGAATGACATACTAGCCCTGATTCAAGGAATAAATGTGGGCATTGTTTTCCACCTTGAAGTGAGCCCCCTCCTTTGGAAGTGTAAAAACAAAATGAAGCTTTCATAATAATATGTCGATATAAAAGGATAGGCATAAACTGAACACTTGTCAACAATGACTTTTCCCTTAATATGTGTAGTGCATCACTTTTGGATAGGCTTGGTGTGGATAAATAAAAAATTCAACCTGATTCTTTAGCTATTAAGGGATTTGACAATGTAGGAAAACAATCACTCACTGTGATCACTTTTCCTATTATAGCTAGAAAGGCCACATTAGAAACATCAATCCATGTTATGCCTCACGGTCTTTCATATAAGCTCCTTTTAGGAAGGCCATGTATTCATGCAATAAATGGGGTGCCTTATACTCTTCATCGTAAAATGACATATGTTTACAACAACAAAGTGTACACACTTGAAGCTGAGCTTGACCCAAATAGTTGTTTGAACATTGAAAAAACAAGGAAAATCCTTTGAAAACATTAACACCAACTACAAAATTGGAATCTGTGCAAGAACAAAAAGGAAAACCCTTCAAAATGATATCTCTAGACAATTTGGGATCATTAAATTTCGAGCAAACATTCATGGGAGAATACAAGATCATAAACAAAGACTCTGAAAATGGAAAGGAAAAAGAAGTAATATCAACACAAAATTCATAAGACCCTTTTGAAAGCATCCACCTCAACCACTTTAGAACAAAATAAAACAAATTACACAACAAACTTTGATGAAATTAATTATGAGAAACCACTGAATCCAATAAGAGATAAAAAATATTTATGGAATAGGTTATACAATGATGAAACAACTTGGTTATAGTGGAAAAGGATGTGGTTCTAGAGAACAAGGTATATGTGTCCCTATAGAGCCTCACACAAGAAAATACTAGCGGTCTTGGTTATTGCCCCTCAAAAGAAACAAACAAGCCTTCACTTAACGTCAACACTATTACAAAATATTCCTCTAAGCCAACTTTAACATTGGAGCATCCTAGACTGATAGACACCAGTGGTCTTGATTGTTATCCTTTGCAGGAAATGGAACAAATAAAGAAATCTTCACTTAGTTTCAATGTCATCATGGAAAACACTAATGATTTTAATTTGTTAGATTTTACACCCTCATATAAAGGAGAGAACAAAATATCACAATCTAAAGAGTCTTGTGTAGGCGTGACACCTTGGACTAAGCAAGAGATATCTTTGTCACAAAATATAGGACCATATTCTACTATTTATCAAGAGAGTATTTTGTTGAGACTCCTCCAAGATCATTTGATATCTCTCCCTCCAAGAAAACAAAAGATATTTTACTATAAGATTTGATTTTGTGCATACCATAGAGTTCATGGTCATGATACTAATGAATTCAAGGCTTTAACTAACAAAATTCAACATCTTAGGGATTGTGGTGCTCTTCCTTGTGTTGAAACACCTAGTTCCTCTAATTGAAACTTATTTTCATCCTATTCAACTCATCCTTGTCCTACACTAAGTGGGAGAAGGGGTTAGATAGCCTTGTCCTTGTATGTCACTTGTCATTGTCTCTTTTGGATAGTGGATCACCTTTCATGTACATATAAGAACAAGCTTGAGATGTGGAGGACATGCCTTAAGTTGACTCACATGTGACGTGCTTATTTTTGATGTAGTTTGATTTAGAAACATATGACTTGGCATAGGGCTTTACAAATAAGCTCTCATGTCTTCATCTATTTTAAATAAATTTCTCACAGTAATGGTGTTAGCAACCACTTTAAAGTGGAGGAATACATCAAGAATCATATTTCGTTGTGTGATTTCTTTCTTCTTGTGTTGCATCCTTCTCTTGGTGGTGTCATTGGGTTTGATTTCCTCCAAGAGTGTGGCATTTCTTTGACTTTTCCTCTATTGGAAACATTAAGCATGATGTTCCCTAAGAAGAGACCTTGCATGAACTAAGAAAAATCCCTTTAAAAATTCCTTACAATATTTTTTATATGGCCACCTTGCATAACACACTTTGCTTGCCTATGGTACCATCTTTTTTGTTCATGAGTTCCAAGCATACAAAGTTTTTCTTGCCTCATGAAGCTCAAAGTTCATTGTTTGTTCATGAGCTCCAAGCATATAATTTTTTTCTTATCTCATGAAGCTCGAAGATCATTTTTTTGTGGAACCTTATCAAATTTATCAAGAGGTATAACTTTGGTATGGTTTGATGAGAAGGCAATCTGAGGCATGAATTTCCCTTAGCCACACACATGTGTGTGTGAGCACATATTGGCAGTATGTGTCTCAACTTCTTGGATTACTCACCCAACAGACAACCAAGAGTTTTGTTGCCTCAGGGTGACTGTGCATTTTTGGACAAACAACCAAGATCTGATCCACATTGTGTTGGACAAACAATCAAGACTTGATTTGCATATTTTTAATTTTTACTTGTTTTTGTTCTCCTTTCTTTTAGTTATTGACATTGCATGTTTACATATCTTGATGCTTCATATCATACACCTTGTGTGTTTCATTTTGTGCTTATGTTGGTTTGAATTAGGATCTTGGATCCTAGGGGCTTGACCTCCTTGATCTTTTTTATTCTAGACCATCTACATCGGTACACTTGGACCCCTCTTGAATGTATAATTTAGTGTGAGTTTGAAGCATGTTCATCCTCTCACTAAAGTGGGGACTAAATGTGGTAAAAAAAAAATTACGCCTTCTCCTTGCTTGATTTTGGAATAATTAATGATAAATTGAACTTAATATCAGCTTGATCTAGTGTTGTGATGTGTTTTACACATCCACATTAGGTTTTGGGCCCTTTAACTTAGCTAAATAAACCTAACTCTACCCTAATTTAATGTTGTAAAGCGTATTTATTCACACCTTCACACTAAATTTAGGAGGCTTGGAAACTAAATGGACCTAATCTAGTGTTGTAATGTGGTATACACATTCACAAGGGATTTTGGACCCTTTTAAGCTAAATAGACCCAATTTTTCCTTAATTTAGTGTTGTAAAATGTATTTATTTACACTTTCACATTGAATTTGTGGCCCTATTGCATTTATGACCTTAATATAATCATTAATAGGCCCTTAATACCCTATTTTGTGCATCTGGTGGTTTATTTCAGCTAAAAACCTGACAAAATCATCAAAAATACTCAAAATTTGAAAAAACCACCTTGAAAATATAGGGTGGGACCCATATGCCAAGAGTGGCGAATGAGTCCCATTTGTGGCCTTTTCAAGGTTTTAAGTAGGAAAATTGGGTTTTAATTTCAAATTTCATGAATGTAAGCCTATGGGATCCAATTAATGGGATATTAGATGGATTTCCCATATAAATGAGGTCTCAAATCGTTATTTCATCAAGTCTACATGTTATCAAGCCAAGCACTCAAGAGTTAGACATTCCAAGAATTTACATGATCTTCAAGATAACATTCAAGATCATTTTTAAGGCATTCAATGGTAGAAATATTCATCAATTGTTGTAGTAATTCAAGATCCATCATCATGTCAAGGATATGGAGCATCAAGCATGTTATTGAGCTAGTGTTGTGATGTAGAATTGAAGATCCAAGATCAAGCATTGTCCTACACCTATTGTCAAGATCAAGATCTACATCCTTTATGACCATTTCATGTTGAGTTTTATATTTACAAGACATCATTTACAAGGAATATTTCAAGGTATCATTGTTCATGTTTCATGTCCCATTTTTCATGTTTCATTTCCTTGTTTTGTTGTTTCATCATTTAGTTTAATTACCTAAACAGGGTTTGACCAAGGAAAATCCCTATTCCCTAACAATCAACACTTGTTCTCTCTCTCTCTCTGTGATTGATTATCTAGGTGTCTTGGATCATGAAGGACCTTTGAATATTAGGTTACAAGATTGATAAAACTTTTTGGAATTGTCCACTCATTTACAAGGTTGCTATCTTCACTAAAAAGTCACCTACAACCCAAAAATCAGAGTTTCAAATCCGAAAACAAAGAGGAATAGAAAGAGTAGATCTTAAAGGGAAGATTCAGATTTTGAAGTACCAAAAAACCCTAATTGGACTTATTCACTAGTTTTGGTGAATGAGTCCCAGTTTAGGTCAAAATTCATGTTTTTACAAATTCAAATACCCATTTTCTAGATTCTTGTTTCTACATAGATACCCAGATCTGGGATTGATTTTCCCAAACTGGTGAATAAGTACCAATAGGCCTAAATTTTAGGTTATCCAAAATTTTAGGTGCTTCTCTATACTTTTCTAGTTTACTAAACTGATTTATTTGCATTTATCATTCATTTAGTGTGGTTCTATGCATGATTGAGTTCAATCATTAGATCTTGCATTTCATTCTTTTTTCCAAGCACAAGATTGGTGGTTAACCCCTCATTAATCTCTATAAATACCCTTGAATAATCTCTTAGTACATATCTTTCTCCCATTATCATCATTTGATTGATATCTCTAGGTCCTCCTTGAATGAAACTTGAGGTAAATAGGTCTAGGTCGTTGGACAACTAGTTTTTATTCCACCTTCCAAGAGGTGGAACAACCACTTTCCATTGTTTCACTTTTTCATGTTAGCATGTTTTCTTTTCAAGAATTTAGTCTTTCTAAAATAATAATTTTCTTGTATGATTCTATTTTCCCTACACATGGGCATAATCTAGGAAAGCAAAGTAAAACCTTTGATAAGCATGTTGGATACCTCCTAGTATCTATCAAATTTGTAAGAATGTCATAACACAAGAGGATGCAAGCGTAGACAATCATAACAATCATAATTGTTCTTCTCTAGATGCCTCTTGTATTAGTGATGAAAGTATCTTAGTGAAAGAAGATACAATCATTGAGAGTCTTGATTTTCCCTCTTCTCCCCCCCTTGGGAAGATATTATGAAACAAGATGATGAGATCGTAGAAACATTTCTAAACATCACCTTACCTAGTCTCCATTCATCCCTTTCTTGTGAGAATGTTTTAGTGAAAGAGGATAAAATCATAGATAACCATGACAATCAAATTTTTTCTTCTCCTAATATCCCTCCTTGATGCAAAGAAGATAGTTTGGTTTTAGAAGATACACTTATTGAGAGTCATGAGATTCGTGTTCCTCCCTTCCCTAATGCTCCTATAAATGGAAAGATCTATTTGGTAAGCATTATTATCATAGTTTTCCTTCTCTAGATACCTCCCCTATTTGTGATGAATTTACTTTACAAAATCTAACCATAGAATGTGATGAACCTCTTATTTTCTTCTCTCCTAAAAGCTCTCCTACTAGGGTAGATATTAGGGTACAAGAGAGCGAGACCTTATAAAACAATGAATTCATGGAAATCATGACTATCACATTTTTTCTTCTCCTAGTATCTCTCCTAGTTGTGAAGAAGATATTTTGGTGTTAAACAATCAAACAAATGATAATTATGAAAGTTATATTTTTCGCTCTCCTCCTAGGGAAAAAATTATTGAACAAGAGAATTCCATCATTGATAAATAATCCAATCCAACCATTGATAACTCCCTTATTTGCGATGAAGTCATTTTAGAAGAACCAACCTTTGAATGTCATGAATACCTAGTTTGTAGTTCTAAAATATCTCCTCCTAGGGAAGATATCATGATGCAATCAAATGACAACATTGACAAATCTCTTTCAAAAAATAGTAATGTGACTTCCTTAGATGGTGGTGAAAAGATGACATGCTATATCCCCCTTCATTAGAAATACATCAAATGGAAACCATTGAGGTTATGAATTCACAAGTGTCCATTAGATCCCCTTTGATTAATGGACCTCTTACATACCTTGTGGGACATCCTAAGAATCCTATAATTCTTTACCCACCCTTACAATGATCACAAAATGAAAACAAACCCAAACTTATCCTTTACCCACCTAAGAATAATGTTTCGTAGCAACCAAGTTATAATATCATTTCCCATACATATAACACTAGAAACAATCCAAAACCAAGAAAAACACCTTCAACATCCCTCCCATTGCCTAATTTTATCTTACCTAGTCCTCCTTGTCTGTCTTCACATAATGAAAAGGAGTACAATCTTGTTGAACAACTAAAGAAGACCCCTGCTAAGATATCATTATGGGACCTTATTAAAGCCTCCCCTAATTATCACAACATGATTCAAAGTTATTTACAACAAGTTCCTATCCCTTCTAATGCACAACCAAATGACATAGCAACCATTATTCAAGGAATAAATGCTAACATTATTTTCCACCAAAGTTAGCTCCCTCCTTTGGAAGTGCAAAAAAGAAAAAAATGATGCCTTCATGATAATAGCTACCTATGATGGGTGGGGAATAAAATAACCCTTTTTTACAATGGCTTCACCCTTAATGTGTGCAGTGCAACCCTTTGGATAGACTTGGCATGGATAAATCAAAAATTCAACTTGATTCTTTATCTATTAATGGATTTGACAATGTAGGAAAACAACCACTTGGTGTGATCACTTTACCTATTAAATTTGGAAAGGCCACATTACAAACTCCCATCCACATTATGCCTCATGATCTTTCATATAATATTATTTTAGGAAGACCATGGGTTCATGCAATGAATGGGGTTCCTTCTACCCTTCATCGTATCATGAAATATGTCTAAAAAAATAAAGTATATACAATCAAAGCTGACCTTGAACCAAATATTTTTAAACCATTGAGAAAGGAAAGGGGGTCCTTTGGAAAGATTAACACCAACTACATAAGTGGAACTTGTGCAATGAAAATAAAAATAAAAACATATTGAGAAAGTCACGAAGTTGTTAGAAGATGATTAGGGTTCCTTACATTTTACATCATTCATGGGAGAATACATGATCATAAACAAAGACTTTGAAAAGGGAAAATAAAAAGCGGTAATGTCAACAAAAAATTTAGAAGACCCTTCAAAAGCATCCACCTCAACCACTTAAAAAGAATAAACATATTACACAACAAACTTTAATGAAATTGACTATGAACAACCGTCGAATTTGAAAGAGATGAAAAATATTTATGGAAAAGGTTATGAACTTATAAATAAACTTGGATATAGTGGAAAATGATGGGGTGATAGTGAACAAGTTATATGTGTCCCTATAGAGCCTAACAAACAAGAAACAACTAGTGGTCTTGGTTATTGTCCCTTGAAAGAAAGAAACAACCCTTCCCTTAATATCAATCCTATTATAAAAGATTCCTTTAATCCAACTTTAACATTAGTGCATCTTGAATTGATAGACACTAGTGGTCTTGATTGTAATCCTTTGAAAGAAATGAAACAAATAGAGAAACCTCCGCTTAACATCAATGTCATCACGACAAACACTAATGATTTAAACTCAATAGATTTTACACCCTCCTGTAACAGAGGGTACAAAATCTCACAATATAAAGAACCTTGTGTAAGTATGACATCTTGTACTAAGCAAGAGAAATATTTGTTGAAAAATAAATAGGCATCTTCTACTATTGATCAAGAGAGTATCTTGTCAAGAATCCTCCAAGATCATTTGATATCCCTTCCTCCAAGAACATGAAAAAAAATTTACTACAAGAATTCATTTTTTGCTTATCATAGATTCTATGGTCATTCTACTAATGAATGTAAGGCTTTGAGTAACAAAATTCAACATCTTAAGGAGTGTGGTGCTCTTCCTTGTGTTGAAGAACCTAGCTCCTCTTTTGATACTGACTTTCAGACCTCTCATCAATCATCTTAGTTCATCCTTGTCCTGCACTAAGTGGGGGAAAGGGGTCTAGGAAGCCTTATCCTCGTATGTCATTGTCATTGTCTCTTTTGGATAGTTGACCACCTTTCATGTACATATAAGAGAAAGCTTGGGATGTCAATGACATGCCTTAATTTGTCTTGCATGTGTCATACTAAGCTATCTTATTCTACTTTAAAAAAAATTCTCACAACAATGGTGTTAGCAACCGCTTTAAATTGGAAGCATACATCAACACTCATGTTTCAGAGTGCAATTTTATTTATTCTTGTGATGTTTCCTTTTCTTGGGGGTGTCATTGGGTTTGATTTCCTCTGAGATCATGATATTTATTTGACTTTTCCTCTCTTGGAGACATTAGGCACAATATTCCCTAAGAAGAGGCCTTACATGAACTAAGAAAAATCCCTTTGAGCATACCTTAAACTATTTTTCATTTACAATATCTATTATATGGCCACCTTGCATAACATAGTTTACTTTCTTGTGGAGCCATATTGTTTGTTCATGAGTTTCAATCATACAAATCTTTTTTTGTCTCATGAAACTCAAATTTCAATGTTATGTGGTGCCTTATCAAAGTAATTAGGAGGTATAGCTTTGGTCTGATTGAATGGGAAGCCAAACTTAGGTATGACTTTCCCATAGCCACTTGCTTGTTTGTGTGAGCACATACCAGCCACATGTGTATGTGGCTCACCCTTTTTGGATATTCACCCAGTGGACATCCTGAACTTTCATTGCCTTAGAGTGAGTGTCAATTTTTGGACAAATAGCTTAGATCTGATCCACAATGTGTGGGACAAATGTTTCAAGCTTAATCCACCTTTTCTTGCTTTTTATTTCATATTTATGTTTGTGACATTGCATGTTCGCATATTTTGATGTTGTGTATCATACACCATGTGTGTGTCCTTTTGTGTTTATGTCAGTTTGATGTAGGATCTTGGATCTTGGGGGCTTTACCACCTCCTTTGATCTTTGTTACTCTAGACCATCTACATCGGTACACTTGGACCCCTCTTAAATGCCCACTTTAGTGTGAGTTTGAAGTAAGTTCCTCCTCTCACTAAAGTGGGGGCTAAATTTAATGATATAAAATGTATCCCTCTACATTTTCACACTCATTTGGGCCCTCCCTATTAAATTGAGCCTTATGTTTCCTTGATTTAGTGTTGTAATGTGTTTAACACATTCATTTTAAGTCTTAGGCCCTTGTAACTAAATAAACCTAGTTGTGCCTTATTTAAAGTGTTTCAAAGTGTACCTTTACACTTTCACACTAATCAAGGGTTTAATTAATAATTTGGGCTTATTTATGCCTTAATTGGCCTAATTTTGTATCTGTAATCCTTAATTAATGCATCTTTCTAAGGATAACCCCAACATTTACCAACATCCAATCATAATTCATGTGTTTTTGGATTGTATGGCCTAAATTTAGTGATCTGGGACACATGCGCCACCTTAGGCATAGGAGTCCCACCTAATTTTTGGGGCCACGATCTGGATTTCACATCAATCTAAGCCTTTCTTGAAAAATGTGTCCCAAAGCCTAGCCTAATGGGAATCATATGCCACTTTTGGCGTATGAGTCCTATGTGGCTTAAACCTAAATTAAATTCAAATTCTTGGTGGGATTTTATTCTCCTAGATCTAATGTCGACTTATAGTGTTGTAATTTTCGGAGTTTGGCATGAACAAGTATAAATACAAGGTTATTTCACTCATTTTCACCTAAGACTTTCAAGAGAGAAT
This sequence comes from Sequoia sempervirens, assembly GCA_007258455.2. Taxonomy (NCBI): domain Eukaryota; kingdom Viridiplantae; phylum Streptophyta; class Pinopsida; order Cupressales; family Cupressaceae; genus Sequoia; species Sequoia sempervirens. The sequence continues at coordinate 224,929,441 of VDFB02075321.1, read as the reverse complement.
TCTTAATAGAAAGTTTGTGATTACAATAGTATTCAAATACATTCAAGAGAATATTTAAAGAATTCAAAGGCATATTTCTTCACCATTTTTTGTAGCAATTCAAGATCCATCATCATGTCAAAGACATAGTGCATCAAGCATATTGTTGATGTAGCATTGAAGATCCATTTACAAGCATTGTTCCACATCCAACTTGAGATCAAGATCTACATTCTTCATGGCCACTTCATGTTAGTTTTTAGATTTGTATTCCAAGACATCATCCAAGATATCATATTTTCATGTTTCATGTTTCATGTCCTTATTTCATTGTTTCATCATTTGGTTTAATTACCTAAATGAGGTTTGGCCAAGGTAAACCCCTATTCCCTAACAAAACAACACTTCTTCTCTCTCTTTGTGTGATTGTAGGTTTATAGGTTGAAGAAATAGTGGATTTCAAGCCTTCAAAAGTATCAAGATTGCAAAGTTGTAAAAGTTGTCATGTAAAGTTGTCAAGGCTCACAGAAACTCGGATCTAGAGCAACATATCCAACCTATCTACATGAAACAGACTAGTATGATTTGGAAAATATAAGATAGTGGGTTACAATGTAAAAGATGGTAACGAAGCATTTTTTCAACCATTTTGAATCAAATAAATTAAAATCCCAAAATACCTTCAATATAAAATTTATAAATTAAATGCAACTTAATGATGCAAGAGGGCACTCCCCTCTTCTCAAACAAACCACCAATTCACAAAACACAAGAAAAAATATCATAGTGACACATACAATAGCTTTTATTAATTGAATCGAACCTAATGCATATGGTCTTCAAACGACCTTTCTAAGATGATACTCAATCATATGCCCAAACCTCAATCTAAATATTTAACACTTTCTTTGTTCTCTTGTCTTCATAGCAAATTCCTACAAACTTTCTATTAAGATGGTTCAGTCCTTCATTTCTTCATAACATAACCATTTCCATTTATCTCTACACTATTTTTGTAAAAATGTTTACTCCTCCCACTCTCCACACCTTTTGTGAACTTGGTCTACAAAATTTGAAGGCTTTATTCACATTGTCCTCTCCTCTCACAATCAATCAGTGTTTCACTTTTCATTTCCTTGCCCCAATGCAAGGATGTGTAACCACTCAAGAATCTATTTCTCTTGGTTTATTTTTTGTTTCAGCATCCTTTATATTAGCGCAGCCTCTATATCACCTTGCCCCTGTTATATTTTAAATTTGTATATACAAAACCTTTTATGCCACCTTTCACTCCTCTTTTTGGTGTGGCCGTTCCCCAAACTGAATGTAGCCCATCACTATTATTTTTTAAATCTACATTTCTTCAATTACAAAACAAGACCAAAGTTCCTTCCATTCCCTTTCATATTCCATTGGGCCTCTCTTCTTCCACCCATGACCCCTTTCTCACTCCTCAGATGGGCTTTCTACTTGTTTTTCCTCTATTAAGGCATCAATCTCTTCTCCAATGTGCAACTCTTCAGTTTTATGCTTCTCTTGGCTTACAACAACCTTTGTTTCTATTTATCCACAAGAATTTAGTAGTCTCCATATATCCTCTTAGTCGACTCTTTATTTTCCCTGAACCATCATGCCATATTTTCAACTCATGCACAACATTCTACTATTTAAATTCTCAAATGTTCTAAAATTTTATTGACTTTCATTGCTATGCCACCCTTTTTCTATCCTCCACCGCTGCCTTATGTATGTTTGATGCCTATTTATCTTCATTTTTTTGTCCATCCTCACAATTTCTCCAAGACCCGTGACCCTTCATAAAATACCCCCTATCATTTCCCTTTTCAAATTAGATCAATTTTCACTAATTGCACCATCACTACTTATGGAATTCAGTCAAACAATTAAGGTACATGGTCTATGATTCATACTCCACATACACATCCAAAAATTAGATTCAAATGTAACATTTGACAAAATTCCACCATTGAATATCAAATTTAAGAGGTTTTTGCATTGATCCAAGAAAGAGAAACCCAAAAAAAATCAAAATTGAAAGAAATCCTATGATTTTTTTTGGTTGGTGCCAATTGCTTATCAGCCCACGTGCTCCTACACCAGACACACTACGTAAAATTATTGTGAACATAGGCTCACAACGGTGGATTTGAGTAGTTGAACTACTCTTCTAGGTTGCTATCAACCTACAACAAACTCCTTCACTCTGAAAGTGTTCAAAATTAATCCTTTCACTTTTTCCAACATTGTGCTAGAATACACACCACCATCCTCCAACATCACTACACTCTCTTCTTCTTTACCCTCATGGACTCACATCCACCAAAGCCCAACCTCCTTTGCCAAATGCCTTCTACACTTCCCTTCTCTTCCGTGGGTTAAAACCCACATTTAACCATCCACTTTTACCAATACCATGCAACATCCTCAACCAAATCTACACACAACCACACAACACTTGCTACATGCTCTTGTTTTCTATCCATCTCACTTTCCATCATTTCAACTGAAAATACAATAACATCACAAAGTTGTTTTACGTCATCTACATTCACAACTACAATGTCAAATTCCACTATGACATCTCCCACATCCTTGCCAGCTACAACTTTTTGGTCTTCTTTTGTTGTTGCAACATCAAGCTTCGATGTCCACTCTTTCTCAATTTCCAATAATTGTGTGAAAAAAATTGATATACCTTCACCTTCAACTACAACCTCTTCACTATTCACCTCTATCTTTTCTTCTTCTATTTTCATACCTTCCTCATGACACATCATTGTTACAACTTCTTCATTGGTAGGGGATACTCTTACTTCTTCCAATTTCCATCTGGGACCACAACACTCATTTCTCCTATTCTTCTTTCAACTATCCTATTCCAAGAGAACCTTCTTCTCACTACTCTTCACCATTTTCCTCTCACTCTTTCCAACACTCTTTTTTGCTTTTCCACAAACCATATTTTCCAATGCTTCACACAATTCATCCTCCACATCATCCCAATATTGTTCCCAAAATCATATCCGCATGGGCCTCTTCACAACCCAACCCATTTTTGCTATTGTAATCTCACCTCTCTCAATCTGTCATCACTTCTCAAGTTTCCTTCATGGCTTCAAGCTCTCACTCTTGCTACCAAGATTCCTCACACACTTGCAACAACTCTCCCAACCTTCTTCACTACTGCTTCACACACTTTCTTCTCATGTGAATTGCCTCCCAGTCAGTGATCTATTCACACACACTCATAGGTCCTGGTGGATCCCCTCCACTCTTAGGACTACCTACTCTGATACCAATTGATGCAAGAGGCTACTCCCCTTTTCTGAAAAAAAACACCAATTCACAAAACACAAGATACTCAATCATATGCCCAAACCTCAATCCAATTCTTCAACACTTTTTTCATTCTCTCATCTTCATAGTAAATTCCTACACACTTGCTATCAAGATGGTTCAGTCCTTCATTTCTTCATAACATAACCCTTTCTATTTATCTTTGCACTATTTTTGTAAAATATTTACTCCTTCCATTGTCCATTCCTTTTGTGAACTTGGTCTACAAAATGTGAAGGCTTTATTTACATCATCCTCTCCTCTCACAATCAATTTGTGTTTCACTTTTCATTTCCTTGTGCCAATGCAAGGATGCATGAACACTCAGGAATCTATTTCTCTTGGTTTATATTTTTCTTTAGCATCCTTTATATTAGTACAACCTCTATATCACCTTTCCCATGTTATAATTTAAAATTTGCATATAAAAAACCCTTTATACTGCCTTGTACTCCTCTTTTTGGTCTGGCCTTCTACCAAACTGAATGTAGCCTGTCACTATCATTTTTTAAATCTGCATTTCTTCAATTATGAAACAAGACGAAAGGTCTTTCCTTTATTAAGCCTCTCTTCTTCCACCCATGACCCCTCTCTCACTCCTCAGGTGGGCTTTCTACTTGTTTTTCCTCTATTAAGGTGTTGATCTCTTCTCCAATGTGCAACTCTTCAATTTTATGCCTCTCTTGACTTACACAACCTTTTTTTCTATTTATCCAAAAGACTTTAGCAATCTCCACATATCCTCTTAGCCAACTCTTTATTTTCCATGAGCCATCATGTCACATTTTCAACTCATGCACAACATTCTACTATTTAAATTCTCATATGTTCTAAAATGCTATTGTCTTTCATTGCTATGCCACCCTTGTTCTATCCTCCACCGCTGCCTTACGTATCATCGATGCCTCTTTATCTTCATTTTTGTTCCATCCTCACAATTTCACCAAGACCCACAACCTCTCATAAAATACCCCCTATCATTTCCCTTTTCAAATTAGATCAATTTTCACTAATCGTAACATCGCTACTTATGGAATTCAGTCAAACAGTTTAGGTACATGGTCTATGCTTCATACTCCATATACATGTGTAACAAGCAGATGCAAATGTAACATTTGACAAAATTGCACCATTGAATATCAAATTTAAGAGGTTTAGGCATTGATCTTTGTGAGAGAAACCAAAAAAAAAAATCAAAATTGAAAGTAACCCAATGATATTTTTTTGGTTGACTAGTGTCGATTGCTTGTCCACCCGTGTGCTCCTACACCACTTAAAGACAAAAAATTTATAGTAAAATACACTCTAGTCTCAATCCACTTGAAAAAAATTACATCACATTAAGACTATAGTCCCTCCAAATGGACTATAGTCAATATTCACAGGGTTTATCACATTGGGTTCCTTAAAGACCTCCAATTCCATTGGCCATTGAATTTGTACTTACACACTAAATTTCACACACACACACACACACACACATATTCACATCATACAATTTCCATCACCCAATTCATGGTTATAACAGTCTCATATATTCATAATTAATAATTTTATAATCTCATTTAAAATTTAATAATTTAACTCATCCCAATGTTGAAATTAATATTCATATCACAATTATCATTTCATCAATTCTACTCATGCATGCATAATCATCAATAACATAAAATATAAAGTATAACATTTAAATCATCATAATATGAAATCAAATACAAAGTATAATGTCAAAAACATCATAATATGAATAGGATCATAAAGCATCAATTTGCATCAAAATGTAATGTCTAATAATCAATACAAAAATCAAACTATGTCTATCCAAAAAAAATAACATAATATCAAGTATCACTAGTGGATCTTACACATTATAGATTTATTATTTAATAAAAATTAATTATTTTATCTTATTATATAGTATATCTTAGTAAATACATAATTAAATTTTTTTCTTATACTTTTACATTTCTATAAATCTACTTTATTTTTCTTAAATGTTAATCACATATTATTAAAAACTAATCCAACTAAAAATATATAGTACAATCTTCTATAAATAAAAAAAAGAAACTCTTATATATAATCCTCTTAAGTAATATTACTCTAAAATAAATGTATACATTTATACATTATTTATATAATATATCGATATGTAAGTAATTTTATTCTTTTATATATATATATGAGACTGATGCTAGTATATTTTTTTATCAAATTAAGTATAATATATTAATAGATCTCATTCTCAAGGCATCTATTTTTAAATGGATTCTAGAAATTTATTTTTATGTATATTAGAGATGATATTAAGGGATGCTTCTATATTTAGAAATGTACATTAAAATAATTCTTAGATAATTAAAATAACTTTTAAATTATTAAAATAATCTATAAAAATATTTTTCACAATATTCTTTAGTATAAATTTTTTCTTTTATCAATTTGTTCAATTATCTTTAACAAAATTATTATTTCATTAAAATAATGTTGTTTATATGTTGTACCTCTAGATGTTTTTGATATAAAAAATAGCAAAACAAGGGTGTTGTCCCTTTAGTACAAGGCACCACTGGCCATCCACAATAGAGTAACACTAACAACACAGTGATAGTAGGAAAAAAAACTAGACCATCACCCAAAGTATATCATATCAAAAACATCCAAAAAACACATAAATGAACTAAACTACTAGTAATGTCCATCATGAAAGCATGATATAAAATAGTCTTAGGCATAAACCACCAAGGGTCATACCAGTCATAAAGTAAGATAAACACATTAACAATGTCTTTAGCAAAAAAGAATAAAATTGAAGGTTGATTTAGCTAGTCCCTGTCAAAAAACCTACACCCCCATATAACTAATCCTTTTTCCCACTACATGGTTTAAAAAAAGTTATGGTAGCCCAATCTTCAGTGAGGAATTTAAGCAGTTCCTTGTTATTGGCTTCTTCCTCCTCGTCATCTACAGACTTGTCCTTCTGCAACAGACATAACGTAGTGGCATACCTGTGCATAATCTTCAAAGCAAAATGCGTAACCTCCTGCAGCCTTTTCTCCAAGCTCTCAACTTTTCTTTTTCAGGTTGTCAACCTCCTCACAAATGACATCCTGTTTATTATAGGCTTCCACCATGGGAGCCTTACCTTCAACAATGTTGAAGGCTCGAGACTTGACCTCCTTGATTTTAATGCTAGCAGGGCCCCTTTTGAGGCTTTCAGAAATATGCGAGGAGCTACTAGAAGAAACCAAAAGGACCTCCTCCCCCACCTCCTTCTCCTCTTGACTCTTACTCTCACTCCCATTCCCATTATCATAATTTGAGGCCTCCTTAAAAATCTTCACTTTTTCTTGCTTGATTACTAGTCTATTTGACTTGCGAGGGGTATTAGTCTCCTTTGTGATCTCAATGTCGGAGTCAATCTGCTGGAGTCAAAATTTTGTCTTCTTGGAGGCTTTGGCCTTAGTTTTTAGTTTGGGGGCTATGATTTTTTTTTAACTTTACTCTTCACCACAGACCCATGAGATGGGGATGTTCCTATGGAGAGGATTTCAAAGTTGGGTTTTTGATGCATTTTTTCTTGCTAGGGCTAGGGATGTCCATAATGCTAATAGATGGTGGAGCAAAAGAAACTTGAGCCTCTTCCACAACTATGGGTCGAGGAGCTTCTTCAACAATGATGGGCTGAGGAGGGTAGAGGGCTAGGTGAAAATAGTAAAGTCTAGACATAAGCCCTTGGTAGAGGATGGTGAAATTTTTGTTTGAATTCATGGCTTCAATCGCATCACTCACAATAATTTCAAGAGAACGAATGAGAAAGAATGAAATGGAAATATTATGGTGGTTCCTAAGGTGATTGAGGAAATTGAAGTGGTAGTAGTAATACACACTGTACCTTCCTTCGAGAATGAAATATTTCATCACCACCATACAAATTTTGTCCCATGGCTCAGGAAGCACCTCATGGTCATAGACTCCACATAGTTTGATAGGTTGCTCATCACCCTAGAAGAATAGGTTGAGGCTAGTATGGTCAAAAAAATTGGTGGTTTTCTTCCAAGTACACCCATCCAGAGCAAGATTTGTGGCCCTAGAAATGACCTCATCATTGATTTCAAAGGAAATTCCACCAATGGTGACCCTTCTAGCACTTCAAGAGGTGACAAATTGTTTAGAGAGACCCTCATCATGGCCAGTCATGGATTCCATATACTGAGAAATTCCACCCTCCTTAAAAATATGCCAAATGGTGGCATCTGCCTTCCATTCATCATAGTTATCCAACTCCACACGCATGCAGTCCCCACCCATAGTGCCAACACAATTGACATAGAAAGCCAAAATAGTGAAAGGAAGAATAGAGTAGATACAGTGAAAACCAATTCTAGAAAAAACCACAGAGAAATGGTCGAAAAAAGGTAACTTGTAAGGCCATAAAAAATAACAATAAATGTTGCTTCCTGTGGCTAGTGCAAACTTAGTAGTAGCCTCGTGAGAAAATTCCAGAATACTAAGAGAAATGATAGCAGCAATAAATTTAGCCCCCTCAAAATATCAAACAAAATCTATAAGGTAGAAAAAATCATCACAAATTTCAAGGGGGTTAAAAAAATAATGACCCCATCGGTCATTAGGAACAAAAGGATGAGTCCTGACGGTGATCCAAAAGAGGTTGTACATGTCACAAGGCAAAATATCCCCAGTAATCTTCCCACACAATGGCTAGTAATTCAAATAAAAACTCTGCCAACATTACAAACAAAAGTTAGTAACAACCACACTAAGTTAAGGAAAAAAAAATTAGGAGTCATGATTAATATAGTTAAGATCCTTTCTTAGAAGTGCCACCACCGAAGGGGTTAAAGATTCTTCTTTCCTCCAACATCGTAGCCCTTCCCAATCAAGCCTAGCCACAACCAGACTATTAGCAACCTCATTTCCTTCCTTGTAGACATGTTGAATGGTGAACTCCCTAAGCCCCAAAAGAAGAGATCAAATATATTCAATTATCCCTTGGATGGACCAACCAACACCCATCATGCCTTTCGTGGCTTCCACAATCAGCTGCGAGTCACCCTCAATTTCCATGGACTTAATGTTGATTGACAATGCAATTTTGTGGCCCCATAGGAGAGCCATACTTTCTGCCTAATTTCTAGTGAGATCCTTTAGGTTCCCTGAGTAGGAAACAACTAAGAAACCATTATGGTCTTTGATTATACCACCTCCAACAGCCTTCCCCCCTAGCCACACCATAAAAATTCATCTTAACCTAGGGTGGTTTTGGAGTTTTCCATTTCATGTTGCTCCTGGAAATTTTCTTGGAGTTATCAAACTTCTTGAAGTCACTAGGAAATTTCTAGATTGTGGCAATATTTTTATCCCAACTCATTGGAGGGAAACTAGGGATCTTCCATTGCTAGACCAAAATGTTATCCAAAAGGAGTTTATTGAGGATTAATAGTAGATTGTCCACACTATTCTCCTTCTCTCTAAAAATATTATTAGTCCTTTCTTTCCACAAGCACCAACAAATGTGAGGTGGAATATGATGCCAAAGTTTCCCAATTAAAGGGTGTTTTGAAGGACACCTCCAATTAAGGATGAATTAATGAATATTTATATCAAAGAACCAATGGATTTTGAACTTTTGTAAGACATTTTTCCAAACTTGGGAAGTAAACTGACAGTGGATAAAGAGGTGGGAAATTTTCTCCTCCTCTGATTTGTAGAGGGTGCACCAATTAGGAAATTGGAAGCCCCTTTTGACAAGGTTATCAATAGTTAGAATTTTACCATGAATGGAGGCCCACCAAAAGAAGTTGATTTTGGGGATGAGATGAGAGTTCCACACCTTCTTCCAACAATACTCATCTCCATCAAACTTAAGCAATAGATGGTAAGTAAACTTGACAGTGACAGCCCCTAACTGATTCTTTGTCCAGAAAACCCTGTCCTCCCTAGGAAAGAGAGGAAGTCTCACCTTATTTAAAATATCATGGAGCTTTGCAACCTTAGGGAGGATGTCAAGCCTATCCAAGAAACTCACTATATTTTTATATTCCTATAAACCAATTTTAACTTTTCTTAAATATTTTTTTAGATAGAAGGCAAAGCTTGAATAGTATTAATATAAAATGTGTAGAAAGCAACATCATTTTTAAATAAGACTTACAAAAAGTTTACAAAAAATATACAAAATATGTATGTAGGTAGGAGGCCAAAAAAAAACACAATGCCCTAAATTCCAAAAGTGTAGATGAGGGGAGGCCAAAGCAAAGCATAGGCCTTTAGCTAGAGAGAGTTAGGAAGCCAGAGAGAGGAAATTTTTAAACACGGGGTAGGTTGAAACTACTCATAACATAGGAGGTGTTGCATCAAAATCCTCAATCCATTGAAGATATAACATGGGCTCCAAATTATTTACCTTCTTTAGAAAGCAATTTCCCCATACTTGCCAGTGATTGATGATGAGATAATGACATTGTGCAAAAATTTCAAAGGAATGGAAGCCATTCCACAACACCCTCCACTTGTACTCATCGAATGTCCTACAACCTTAGAATGTTGAAACCCAAGCATGCTACTACTAGAGTAGCATCGAGCCCATCTAGATTATATTTTTGAATAATTTTTCGACCAATGACCCCACTAGCTCCTTTGGTTCTCCTAGGTCCAAGAGGGAAGCCACAAAATATAAAGTGATATCTGAGTTCACCTTGTAGCACTTTGTTTCCCTTAGGAAATCCACATCAAGAATCATCTTTACAACTTTTATATTCCTTCATGTGGGGTGTTTCATGATTAGCTTCAAGTGTTGGTCTATGATAGCACTAGAAAAAGCTATTGGCTCTTTGAACATGTCAAAAAAATTAGAGTGTCTATTCTCAGTTCACAACCTATTACCAGCCAACTATGATGCAATAAAAGCGGCGAGGGTATCACCCTGCCACTTTAAATAGAGCAAGCTCCAGATGAGGGAGTTTATTTCCTCATTTAATTCCCATGAGTGAAAATAATGATGAAAATTTAAAACACTTAATTACCTTTTTGATGCATGCCAACTCACTGCAAAGGTATAAGGCAACCATCTAGCAGAAATTATAGCTCACCTTAGAAGTACAATGCAACCACTTGGCATAAGTTTTCCAATAGATTACTATGCCAAAAATTATTCATAAATAGAAAATACCTTGAGAATCTAGTGATAAAAAAGGACATGAGCTGAAGTGCCACAAAATGAGAAACCATATCAAAAATTGATAGGTAGTTTATGATATCAAATTGATTAGCTTTAATAAATGCAAGTCACATCAGTCTTTTTGTGTAGAAAATTGATGGCTGCTTATAAATTGGAAAGTTGGGAAGCACAAAAACCACAGATAACACTACCACATGACATGTTTACTTAGTATGAAATGGTTCATGGTATGAAAGGGAACTCAAAATAATGTGGTGACTCCATGTGTTTATGGCTGGGGTAGCGAGGGCATAAACTAGAGTGAGAAAAGAATTGACTTATACTAAAACTTGGATGATTGTAGGTGGCTGAACATGGCTTCAAATGGTCCTAAGACCAACAAAAATACAAAGAATCGCTACACCACTAACATTTTTTTTCATTTTACCACATGGAGGACCCACCAAAAAGACCATCCAATCATGCAAATGCAACTTTTCTTTAATATTAATATTATGATTTTATCTTAATATAAAGATTGCAAATTTTTTACATACTTTTGATCCTCCAATAAAATATTAGTTCATATGACTTAATTCCAAATAAATAGGTTAACCTACTAACTAACTTAACTCTTTCAAGAAGTTTTATATTATCTAATATTTTCTTATCTTGAATAATTTTGAGTTCACCACAGGTTGATTATTTAAGAGTGAAAGATCCTTGACATCATAAGGGATGAGACCAATATTATACCTTAGACACTTTTGATGAAATAGATACCCCTTATTCTTTAAGTCTTAACCAAACAAAGTATCAACTAAAAATCATAGTCCCTTATCATATTAAAAAATGATCTAAATTTAAAATAAAGTAAATTTTAAAAAATACAAAGACAATTGAATTTATTCATATCATTCCAAAATGTAATCTTGTTACCCTTTTTAATTAATTTAAAAAATTAAATAACAATAATAATAATAAAATTATTTGATTCCATCTGAGTTCTTTACAAGAATTTAGATTCATATACAAGAGAAAACAAGAAAACAATAATTTAAATGGCATGCCCTACTTTAAGAATGTGTGGAGAATGGCCATGCTTGACCCAAAGCCAAAAGTAATGGAGATAACTGTTTTTAGATTATTAGTGTACATTACTTGAATGAGGATAAATATTTTCAAATTGGACGATCTCTTGAAACCTGCCTTAGCATTCCAAAATGATCAGCAAACCTAATACTCTGCAACTTTAACAAAAAATATAATATCCTTATGTTGTTTCATTACTTCTTTCATTATTTGTAACTGCATGCCTTTTAATAAGTAGATGATAGCTGAGCCACTTATCATATATTCATGCTTATACCTATTAGTTGGCCAAATTTGCACCCCTTTTCCAAGTTGTGAAAGAACTCAAGAAATTTGGACTAACAATGGACTACTTTCAGGTTGTGGGTATCCTATTGTGAAAGCAGACCTCTAGATTATGGGTTGGATCACCTTTTGATGTCACCTAAACCAATGATTTCTTGAGAAAAGGGTAAAAATATGGATGAAAATTAATTTAACTAAAAAACTTTAGGGTGATACACCAAAACTAAGACTTGCAAAAATAACCTATTCACATTCAAAACAATGACACAAAACCTTGTTCACACAACCCATTTTGCATGCATTCTTGCATAAGTAATTTATAAGGAGGTTTTTAAGCAAGAATCTTAGAAGGAAAATGTTGGAATATGTGCCTCAATTCTTATTGACATGTAACTCCTACAAGGCAAAGTTGCTGTGAAAATATTCATGTTTGGCCGACTAACTGTTTTGAATCTTGTTGAAATGTCCATGTCGCCAAGACAGTGGTGATGTCTTGCTAAATGAAGTCCACAATTGGAATATAGAGAATTCACTGTGATCTTTTATCAATTGGAGAATGTCTCACCAATAGCATATGGCTATCGGGGTAACTCAAGGGCATTGAGAAGATCTCTTAGCGACAATGAAAGGTCACGTCAATGAGAGTTTTCATTTGGTGCCTTTGTGGTGATAAAAAGACTTCGGTATGAAGTCTTGGCAAAGGGTGCCTGGTCTCGCTGATAGGGATGCAATTGAAGTCATTGGTGTAGCTCTCGACACACGGTGAAACATCTTGGCAAAGTCAAATGTCTTGCCAACTCGGCAAGACATGGGCGATCGGTATGTGGTCTTGGAAAAAGACATAAGTCTTGCCAACTGGTGAATGTAGTGCTCGGGGTGACTTAAGACCTCGGTATAAGGTCTTAGTGAAGACGATAAGTCTCACTGACTCTTTGATGCTTCGGTGTGACATGTTCGGCCAGTGTAAGGTCTTAGCAAAAGACTTAAGTCTTGCCAACTCGGTAAGACTTGGATGAACTCAGTGTAAAGTCTCAGCGAAAGACGAATGTCTTTCTAACTGTCAAGTGCTTTGATGAAACTTGCAAAGGCCCGGTGAAACATCTTGGTGAATGGAAAGTCTTGCCGATAGCAAAGTGGAATTCGCTGTGACTTGTGAGAAACAGTATGAGTCTAGCTGATGAGAAATCTCTTGTTAATAGGGATACATTGGATGTCAATGGATACGGTATGTCTCATGGCGTTCGGTATATCGTCTTGCAAATTGTGAACTTATGCCAGTATCGATATGAAGAAATTGTGGCATTGGGGAGACACTGTTAGTGTGTCACCGATATGCCAACAAAGTTTAACGCCCTTGACTAGTTTGACCATCCTATGTGGAGTCTCATGGACCAATCAGAGGAAGCGATTTCAAATGGGTGGCAGTTAGATTTTTGCAACTATTGCGACACTAGAGCTGAATAGCATGCAAGGAAAAATCAATTGCTCAAGAGGAAACTTTCTATGATGGGGCAATGGTGGATAAGGATGAACAGAAGGAAAAAATCATAAATTGATAATTTTTAAAGGATCGATTCTGATTTGAAAGAAGTAGAGTGACATCGGATTAAGGAGAGCGTTTTCTGTAACTGGATGAATAGTGAATGAAGCTATTGTGAACTAATACCAGAGAGTTGTATCTTTGATTGTATGTAATTTTTGTTACTATAATACAAAGAGATTCAGCTTGGTGTTGTGGGTTTTTCCCGAAAGGGTTTCCCACGAAATCTGTTGTTCATTGTCTTTGAGTATCTTCTCTATTTCTATAAATCTTTCATGTGTGTCTTAATTGGATTGTAATTAGAAAAATTAAAAGTACTATTTGCTTACTTCCCTATGGATTTGATGTTAGGAAAGTTACTTCTACACTGTTGCTTTCCTTACAGAAAATTTCACAACTAATAGCCTTTGCATTTACTAACACAACATATAAGCTACAACAATACATTTTTCTAGTAAATAGGTGCCTAACAATGAAACATGACTATAAGAAAAGAGATAAATTTCACAAATAATATAATCAATCATTAACAACACACAATAAAACATGAAATTAGAAGGTAAATGTTCAATTTCATTGATTTAAAGTACTCAACTAGTATGCAAGTCTATCTGAGTTACAATACTGCTCCTACTAAAAAAGATAACTCCAAGGCTAAGCTATCACTCTACTGGAAAGAAAGAACTATCCTTATAATGCAGATTCAAGTTACTTAAGCATAACTACAACAAAACCCACACACAAGTCCATCTAGAAGGTTCTAGTCGAATGCAGCAAAAAAGACCAAAAAGAACCTTCTAAAATCACTCCAAATTGTCCTCCACCTGAAGCAAAGTCAAGCCAAGACTATAGTCACACTAAAAATGTGACAAAAATGCCTCCAAACAACCCTCTTCCTCCAAAATCAGTCAAATACAACTTCTCACACATATCTCATGTCTACCAGTCATCATTTTTCCCACATGTATTCAACTCCTTTGACCCATACTTTTAGTGCTTTTGCAAAAGCACAAGACTCCATTTTTGCATTTATAAAATAATAATCTGATTAAGTGATTTATAATACATCACTTGAACAAACTACTTCACATTTCAAAACAAATGCAAAAAGGGCCCCACCACCTCCTTAGGATTACATTTACATTTGCATTAAATAAATATCATACAATAAAAGTGATTTACAAATCACTTCAACAATGCCTTACAATTGATCAAATGCAAACTAAATGATATATTCAAATGCTTGTAAAAGCATTCAAGCCAAAACAAATTCCTCCAAGGCATTTAACCAATTTTGACTCACCTCCTCTTCTACATTTCAAAGCCAAAGTGACATGACTATCACTTAGTAAAAAAATCTCCTTTCAAAGAAAAACAAAAAGGCCAATAATTCGGCCTATGTGAGCATAAAGGGACTCCAACATCCTTGGAAGGCATATTCTGAAGGAATTACATATTTCAAATTTTGGAGGACTTAGAATATTTCAAAAACAAGGTACATGGTTTCTCAAATGAAATATAAGGAAAAAAAGCCTAATTCATAAGCCTCACTTCAAAGCCCATATAACACATTAAAATGTGTTGCAATTTATAAAAAACAAGGAAAAATTCACCTTGGTTGACCACCATAGGGTTTCTAACCCTAAACAAAACATGGAAAAAGCAAGAAAAACACATCATTTGTGTCAAGCCTTCTAGAGAGCTCATTTTGGCCACCATAGGGTTTCATTGAGTGCACAAAAAAATGGTGATTTGGTCGACCCTTGACTGATTTTTTGATGAAAGTTGTCATTTCAATTGGGAAACAAGAGGTAATTACCTTTTCTAAACAAAAATCTGCTTTTTTCTCCGCCATTTGAAGGCCATTTCATGCTAAATAGCTGCAGCTGTAAGTGTCTTTCTGCTCACTTTTTGTGCTTTATGTCTTTTGTGGATTTCATTTTTCTTTAGCTGCCATGAGTGTAATCTCTTGAAGCTTGAATGGAGGATTTTTTATGTGACGAAAGCTTGCATAAACAAAGAAAATGAGCAAAATAGCCCAGGTAAGTTTTTACTAGACCCATATCTTGATTTTCCTCCTTTATTTAAATGAATAAAAGATCGAATGGAGGCTTTTCCATTATCAAAATGAAGAAAAAAATAGCTTTTCTCTAGGTATTGAAGTTGAATTAACAAACCCCAAATGGGTTTTTATGATTTTGTGAAGAAGAATACTTCAAGCCATGGCCATGAATGTAGTGGCTTTTTTGTTGCCTTTCATGCTTGCTTTGAATATTATCATGAAATCTCTCTTTTTTGTATATCTAAAGTTGTATTTAGAATAAACCTAGACGGGTTCTATTGCTTTCATTGTATTTTGTATTTTAAAATCAAACCCCAAGTGGGTTCTTTCATGTGTGAATAAAAACCAGATTTTTTCTCACAACCATGAAAGAATGCATTGATTTTCCTTTGAAATTTCCTTTACTCACTTCTGAAAGACAAGAACTCCATGCCATTCCTTCTCATATATTTTTAATTGCACTTTTAACTCAAACCTAGACGGGTTTTGTCATGTGTGAATAAAAACCAAATTTTTACCTCTGTATTTTGCATTTCATAACCAAAACTTAAGTGGGTTTCTTATATTTCCTCAGAAAAATATCATTTTGCACATTATGGGGAAAAATACTTCCCTATTTTATGTATTTTTCATTTCAAAACAAAACCCAAAGTGGGTTTCTTAACTTCGTGAAGAAAATGATTTCTTCCAGCCATGACCTTTAAAACACATATATCACTTTAGATTCTTTGGTATTCACTATATTTTAAACAAAAACCTTTGAAGAAAAATGATTTGCTATAGGATTTAATGCCATTGCATGGTATAGATATACCTCATGGCAATTCATCTCTTTTCCATTCTATAAATTCTTGAGAATTATGAAGGCTCTGTTCTTTGATTTTGCATTCTTGTTCTTAATTTAGATGATCATCATGCCTGAGTGCTATCATGGCAAAGTTTTTGTATTTTCCAAATGCAAAATTTTAATATTAGTCCTACTTGTAATCAATATTAGCTTCATATGTATATGCTTTTGTGATATTAGCAAGGTTTTCATGCACTTGCTTCACTTGTGAATAGTATCATGAAGTGTTAACACCATAGATGTAGAGATGACCCCTACTACCAATCATGGCATTCCTGTAGCATTCGTTGGCATTAAACATTGAAAGAATAATGCAAGAAATTATAGATTGCATTATTGTGTTACACTCAATGCGTCCTTTAATGGATTTAAAAAGACCCTAGCCACATATGTTATCTTGACACTTAACTAATTGCCCTATGTGACTATCAAACTATCCTTGATCTCATTGTGCTTTGAAACTCTTTGTGATTGAAGACTTATACTGTGCTTTCTCATGACCTATAGCTACTATTGCTTTGGAGACTTGACCCTAGAGATTAGGGACTAACTCTTGATTGATTTTCATTCCATTTTCCCAATCTTGGATACCAGAATTTTGTTTTATTGGTTTATCAATCCACATATTCATCTCTTTTGTTGGGCTTCCATCTAAGATTCTCATGTTTGCATTCTTTTACATGACTATGTTTAAATGTAAATGGATGCTCCCAAAGGTTTGTTACTTTTCAACATGCTTGATTTGTCCTTAAATGAAAGAATTGTGGAAACAATCTACTTGACCATTTGAAAAGCAATAATACATATGAAAGAATGGAATTTATTTCAGATGTATAACATAATGCAAGTTCGTACCTCATCTCCCACTATTTGGTTCCTTTTGTGTAGTCTCTATTGGATGTAAATGTCCAATCATTTGAATGTAAGCTCCATTTGTGCATTATCTTGCATCTCTTGATTGTTAGCAATGCTTTCAAATGTTCAAGTGTTGGCATCCTTTGTGATATACATTCTCTCTAAATAGCTTTTTTGACGATCATGATTGGGGGCTACTCCATTGGAAGACATTGTTGTTTGAAATTCATTATCTTTTGAACCTTGATGTCCTAAAGCACCAAATAGTTGTAGCTAATGTATATGGTTGTTTCACTTTTTTCATTGTAATCTCAATCTTGCATTGATGTTAATTAGATCCACTAATCCTTGTTTTGCTTATTCTAGCTTGAAGAGTTGGAAACATGTTTTTTGAGTCCATGAAGACTCATTGTATCCTAACATCATTGTTCTTTTGCATTACTCTATCTCTTGATTTACAAGGAGTTTCCTTTTATCCTTAGCTACATGTTTCTATTAGGATCTTTCCTCTATATTTAAATCACTATCTTTATAATGTAAATGCTCATACTATACTCATAGGTACAAAACATATTGAATGCATCTACTTTCTTGTGAATTTTTGTCATGTGACTTCTTCATAGCAACTTCATCCATGTTATTTTCTTTGAGTGATATTGTCAAGTGACCTTAGTGCTCATGCTCCTTATATATTTATGTTATTATTGTTGTTAAATCATTATGAGGCATTGTGCATTGATTGTTGATATCCTGTATTCTTCTTTGATTGTTGTTGTCCCTCTATGTGATGTAGCATGATTGTTGTTGTCCTGTAGCATGGGAGGTAGCATGCATTTTTCCTTTAGTATTTCCCCAATCTTCATGATTTCCCTAACAATTTCTTGCTGCCCCCAAAGGTTTGCTACTTGTTCTTCACAAACATCTAGGTCCTTTTGATCTTGTGCAACAAACAAACACCATATCTTCTTGCTTTTATCGTATTGGGAAAACATATGTCACTTATGGTGGTGACCTAAAAGCTCACCATTCTAGGTGATATGTGCTTTCCTAATAGGGTTGAAGTGAGATGAATTGTATGGTGTATCTCATGCAACAATGCATGATTATATTTGATCCTTCTTGTTGCCCCATATGAATCATGATGATTTTAGGCATGGCTTGATATCTCCTTCATTATTTTAATAGATGCATAATTGAACTTGATGCATCTATAATTGAACTTGATGCATCACTGAAATCATTTACTTCTTTAATAAGATGGATCTTAGATCCACTTAATAATATTGAAAGACATATCCAACAAAGTACACCTTCTTTTTGACATGATAGTGACATATTGATTGATTCATAGTGAAAAGATGAAGCCTGAATTTCTTGACAACTCACATTATGTGTTGCATCTTTTGAATCTAATAATGAGAGTTGATCAATTGGTGTGATTCCATATTGATTTATTGCATCAAAAATATGTTTATCATTGATTTGATCAAGTTTCTCAATTTCCTATCCCTCTTAAAACATCAAAGGGTAGCATGCTAGGCTCAACCCTTGTGGGAGCCACATTTTACACCACATGTTGTAATTAGTTGAATCATAACAATAACAAAGACTTGTCCTAAATCTACACAAGGAACAATCCAGTTAGACAAACAAAGCATATCATAGGTGTGTTTGATTACTCCTTTCTTGTTTTCATGGACACTTATGGTATGCTGCTATTTTAATGCTTATGGATATTAAATTACACGTTTATGAATGTTTTGCATATATTTTGTTTAGGGACCTTTCATTTCTCTAACAACACTATTGAAACCTAGGAGCAATGAGCAGGGTCTCAAACGGAAGTAGAGTAGCGGGAAGGATCAAGATGATGGGGGACCAAGCCAACAAGATTGGTCATTCCACTAGGAAATGACAGGTCCCTTTTCATTTTATATTCAATTTCTTTTTTTTTATCTATAGATGTATAGTCTTTTCTTTATAAGCACTAGAATAGCTAGTCCCTTGGCTTATGGGGGACATTATACGCTCATGATTATCAATAAAGATTACATTCACAATACATAGCTATCTCTCTTATTTGTATGTAATTATAAAACTTGAATAAATGCAATCTGTTTTGACAATATCCTTTATGCACATTAATGAACTTAGTAGAACATGATGTATCTTTTAATTTTTAAATGAAAACACAAAAGAATAAACAATAAGTTATGTTATTTTAGCTAGAAGCAAAAATTAGGTAACATTTTTTGTGACATCTGATATATGTTGTCATGCTAAACATCTCGACTAACTGCCTAAAGCTTATCCATTGGGAACTAAGTTATCTGAAAGCTAAAACCACTTAAAAAAAGTATTGTATGTTGTTGTAACTCACTAGACTAGAATGAGACACTTTCAAATCTTATTCACAACATGCTAGAAAACAAAGCAAACACCCTAACTCTGCAAAATAACAGTTAGGGGAAATTGAAAATGCATTCTAACTAATGTCCAACAACACTTAGAGGAAATAAAAACCTACTCTAATTTGTACAAGGAAAATTTAGATCATACCTCAAAACAAAGTTTGAGGTGTATCCCATTGACTAGGATAGGCATAGCTTCTCCATCCATTGATGATAGTTGAAAAGCATTATGCTCTTTGCACTCAGTAATGAAAAATGAACCACTCCACATGCTTTCAAATTTAGTGTGCTTTCTAGGCCTACTCTTGAACTCATCCCACTTAAGAACAACATCTCCTTCTCTGAACATCCTGGGTGTTTCTCTCTTATCAAAAACTTTGTGTTTGGAGTTGATGCAACTCCATTATTTTCATGGCTCTATCTCTTGTTTCATCTAGCTCCATGAGTTGTGCATATTTGACAGCCATTAGATCTTCTTCTTCAAACATTTCAAGCTGGTTCATTATGTCAAGTGTTGGAAGCTCAAAAAATAAAGGCAACCTTGCCTCTTTACCATATACCAACATATAAAGGGAATTTCCAATAGATATTTTTGGAGTTCTTCTATCTATCCACAAGGAATATTTTAACTTCTTGTGCCAAGTTCTCTAGTTATCCTCCCAAATCCTTTTAATGATTCTAATCAGGTTCTTGTTAGTTGATTCAACCAAACCATTACCTTGAGGGTAATAATTTGATGAGGTATTCAAGTGAATACCATTCTTGACAGCCCAATCACTCACTCTTAATCCAACAAATGCCAAAGCATTATAAAAAAATGATTGATTTAGGTACCCAAAATCTAGTTACTAAATCATCATAGAAATTTAAAAGGATTGTTTTAAGGCCACTGCTTCAGTCCATCTTGTGAAGTAATTGGTTGCAGTAAGTACCCACTTGTGGCCTACACTTGAAGGTGGGTTAATGGCACCTATAAAATAAATGCCCCATCTCATGAAGGGTTGTTCTACTTGAATGGGTTGCAACAGTAAAGATGTCAACCTTTCTTTGCCTAAAAAAATGACACATTTTACACAATTTCTAGCCCAATCTTGGGCATCTTTAAACAAGCTTGGCCAATAATAGCCAACTCTCATTATATTCCATGCAGTTTTTCCTGAGGAAAAATGACCCCCAACAGTTCTCATGGAACTCATGAAGCACTTTATCTACCTGATGTTGACCAATACACCTTAAAAGCACACCATTGAGATCTTTTCAAAAAATAATGTTACCAACCAATGCATAAGAAATGGATTGTAATCTGAAATACCTCTGTTTAGCTTTAGCTAAACTTGGTGGACACTCACCAATTTACAAAAAGTGAGTCATATCTTGCACCCAACCTCCTTTTCTCCTTCTTTTGTTGGTGCATCAACTATAGATTCATTATCAACAACCAGAACTACCTCAATTTCTTCCTTTTCTTCATTTTCAGCTCTTGTAGCTAGTTGTTCACACAACCCTTTACCCCTTACAAGCTTTGTTACCTTAATATCAATGTCATATTCCATAAATTTTTTAATCCACCCAACCCTATTTTCATTCAAGTCCCTACTTAACAAGAACTCTTTCACACTAGGGTGAGCAACCATCAAATGCACTTTGTTGTTAGAAATTAGAGGTTTAAACTTTTTTAGACTTTTGATGGCAACAAGCACATATTTCTCTACAATTTTTTTTTTTCTTTTCATACTCTTCTAAACATTGACTAAAAAATGCAATTGGCTATTCTCAGTCAGCATCATTATATTGTACCAGCATTGCAGAAATGATATCAATGCTACCAAAGGCATAGAAAATGAAGTCTTTTGAAAAGTTTGGATTTACCAAGGTAGGAGCTGCTAATAAGGCCTCCTTTATAAAATCAAAATTGTGCTTGGCCTCTTTGGTCTAGCTAAAAATGGTATTCTTTTTTAACATGGAAGTTAATGGTTTCAAAAGATTGGAAATATCAAAGATAAACCTCATAACAAAGTTAATTCTACCAAGGAAACTTTGCAACCCCTTTTTTATGGCTAGGTAAAAGAAGATCCAAAATGACACTTAATTTTTCTGGATCAATAGTGATCCCTTATTTTGACACCATATGTCCTAAAAGCTTGCCTTCATGGACAATAAAGATACATTTTTTTGGGGTTAAGGGATATACAAAACTCCCTACACCTGTGAAATACTTGCTTCAGATGTGCAAGATGTTCATCAAACTTTCTGAAAAATATGGTTACATCAAGGTAAATGAGTACAAGTTTTTGAATTAAACCTTGAAATTCCATGTCCATTGCCCTCTGAAACATGGCACCAACATTGGACAGGTCAAATGGCATCCTTTTATAATCCATGGTGCCCTATTTTGTGGTGAAGGTAGTCTTATACTAGTGTTCCTCTTTGACTAAGACTTGGTTATAACCTGAATAACCATTAAGTAATGAGAATCTTTCTGAGCCAAACTACAATTTGTAGAATTTGATCCATTGAGGGCAATGGATAATGATCCTTTAATGAGGCTTTATTGAGGTCCCTAAAATCAACACAAAGCCTAATCTTACCATTTTTCTTTCTAACCAGGACAAGGTTAGAGACCCATGAGGTATGTTTAATTGGAAAAATGATGTCTCCCTTAATCAATTTAGTCAATTCTTTGACCATAAGAGGCTCAAGTTTGGGGGTTTAAAGGCCTCTAATTTTTCCCAATAGGTTTTTCATTTGGCTCAAGCTATATGGTATGTTGGGAAATTTTGGGATCAAAACCCTTTAAATCAGAATATTCCCATGCAAACACATCTTGAAACTCTTGAAAAAGAGCAATAAAATCTTTCCTATCTACATGTGAGCAATTTTTTCCTACTTTAAGGAGCTTACCTTTTAAAATTTTAAGTTCCTCATATTGTTCTTCTTTGACCTACATGCTAGTCTTACTCTTTTTTAGCTGGTCATCAGTGCTAAAAATGGATTCCAAGGTACCTAGACCCTTGGGAAACTTGTTAGACCTCAATTGGATGATTTGATCATCATATTGTTGCTTGATCTTGTCTTGGTTCATTGCTAAAAATTCATCTTCTTGCAGCATAAAGCTCAAGACCTATTCATCACTCTCAAAAAATTTCCAATGAACATTATTATGAAGAATGGAAGGTCTAAGGACTATCTTAACATATGGCTACAACTTTTCTTTCCTAATCTCACTTCAAATATCAACTTGAGCACCTATTGCAGCTAATCTATCTACATGTTTATTTTGATCCCTAGGAATAGAAACTAGATTAAAAGCATCAAAATACTTTATCATGTACCACCCTCTATGTTTGTATGATTTTAAGAAATCATTTTTAGTGACATGCAAACCTTTCACCTAATTTACTGTTAGCTCACTAAATCCATAAACTTGCAAGCAACCAATCCCTCTTTTCCTTTCCCATTCCAAGCCTTGAACTAAACCTTCATACTCAATAGTGTTGTTAGTACAAGAGAAATCAAATCTAAAGGAAAAGTAATATTTGTCACCTTGTGGGGACACAAGCATTGCACCCCCACCAAAACTATTCTTGCTTCTAGAACCATCAAAGAACATTTTCCATATTTCACCTTGTTGTTCTAACTATTGTTCCACCTTCTTTTTGAGGTTTGGGATCACTGAATCAAGTTCATGCAACACATAAACATCCAAACCAGTCTCCTCAGTGTTATCATTTGGGTTTTCAATGATATTTTATGCTACCAACTCATTTAATAGTATATCTAGTATACTTTCAGCTTGTAGTTCTTGAGCAACAACAAGCTCATTATCATCAAAAACAACACAAGTAGCATTAACAACACTTGGTATATATAGTTCAATGTGATATTTGGAAAGTGATTCAGATTTATTGACCACTTTTGTTCCATATCTTGTTTCGAATACCATGTGGGACCAATATGATGAAAAATAACCCTTATCTTGGCAATGAAGTCTCTTGACAAACATAAGGGAAAATGAGGTGGTAATTCAATGATTGAAATATCTTGAGAGATGGAAAAATTGGGGTAGGCATGTAAAGTAAGGCTTAAAACTTTAATGATACCTATAGTGTTGATTTTTGTCCCATCAAGTTGGACAACTCCCTTCTCAAGAGGTTGATATTTCAATCCTAACTTATCAGCAATTTGTTTGGGCATGACAGAACTACTTGCCCCTGAATCTACCATGTAGTTATGAACTAACTTATACCCTATTATCAAAGACATAAAATGGGGGAGGTTTGAAATCCTTAATTGGTTGTTTACTACTGTCATGCATTTGTAAGGACAACCTTGACTTGACCTACTAGAACATCACTTGAAACACTTAAATCAGTTAAGGAAAATTGCAATAAATATTTTTGACCTAAGATGGATAAAGAATCCAACATTGACATATTCACTTTCATTTTTTTTATGGATTCAATGATGTTGAAGGGTGTGGAAACATTTACCTTTTGATGGGTCCTTGTAACAATAGGGTCTCTCTGTAAGTGGGATGATTGGGGTTGGTTTCCAAGTTGTCCACCACCGATGCTTTGTGAATTTCTTTGTAAGATGTGTGTTACTTGAGGATTGGAAGGGCCAACAACTTCCTTGTCTTTATTTGCTACTTTTCTAATCTCAAAAGCTCTCTTTTTGGCTTGGGTGTTGGCTACTATTGGAGAGCTATCACTATTCACTCCACAAAATTCTTCACCTTGCCAATTCAGGAGGGTTGTGTCACTTATAGGGAGATCTTGTTGTTAAGATTCACCATTAGACACATTCTACACGCTTGAGGAGTTTTGAACCATCAATTCTTGATTGATGACACCATTTGAACATATAGCTTGATTATGGGCCTAGTTATAGGGATAACACCCCTCAAATTCTACTGCAAGATTATTTTGAACAAGTACCATATCTCTTGCTACATTGATTGGAACTAGATTATATGGCTAAAATGGCCTTTGATTCAGATTTTTCCTTGCACCTTGAAAGTTTCCTTGATATGGCATTTTGTTAGCTTGAAATGGCTAACCTTGACCTTGATTCTGAGGCTGCCAAGGCTTAAAACCTTGGAACTGCTACTTTTTAATGCTCACAAGCTCATTTCCAAAAGTTTGAAGTAGATTCTCAATCTTCTGTTGGTTGCTTTTTATCTCTTGTAATTCCTGAGATGGTCCTTGGACAATAATTTCTTGGACAACAACTGGTAAAGGCACTATTTGAGGTGTTGGAAAAGCTATAGGAGGCTGTATATCAGGGAAAAAGGGCATAGGAGGCCTAGGGGAAATTCTTCCAACTTGTATGAGGTTTTTTTCAGCCCTTACAACTATATCATAAGCTACTGGTAATGTGGTTCCACTTGTTGACTGTATCAAAATAGCAACTCCACTATTTAAGGCCCTCAAAAAATAAAGTAATGCATACTCACTTGGAGGCCTTGTGGTTTCTATAATTCTATCCCATGTTCTTTGGAAATGAAAGTTGAAGTCCGTCCATTCATGAGGAGCTCTTTTGATATGAGTTAGCTGCTCCACTAATGACAAGTTGTCATACTTGTCCTCAAATTGATTGCATAACACTTCTCCCAACTCATCCCACATTCTAATGGAATTGATGGTTAAACTCCTGAACCATTGGAGTGATTTTCCTCTAAATGATGCTGCTAGCAACCTCAAAGAAAATTTTTCCTGATTTATATGATGCATTGAACACAAATTTGAGATGTCTTTGATATGCTCAATTAGTGTGGTCTAATCTTCACTTGAAAAATATGGCACACTTTTAAGGGTAGCCATGGGAATATCGTCATGTTGAGCTAATTACAGTGAGTTTCCTCCATCAAAAGTGACATAAACTTGATTCCTTGGGATAACCATTGGTGGCACTAAGGTTTGCTACCTCACAAGACTTAGAACTCTAACTATAGGTGGAGTTGAAGTTGTTTTCCTCAACAAAACAACAAATTTATTTGCTGGTTTGCCTCCCCTCTAAGGTGGTGATAACTGCAAATAATCAAATGGGATAGATTTTCCCCTTGTTTGAATCTTTTTCGTATGTTGCTACAACACTGGTTTACTACTAATTTCCACATTCAAAGTCGCTAGATATGCTTATATGACCTCTCAAAGGCTGAAAAATTGTTGGATACATATAAAAACTAGCAAACATGTATTTTTCTAATATAATCTGATTAGAAGGGTCCCACCAGGTGTGCCAAAATTATTAATTGGCCAAATTTGCACCCCTTTGCCAAGTTGTGAAAGAAATTAGCAAATTTGGACTAACATGGGACTGCTTTTAGGTTGTGGGTATCCTATTGTGAAAATAGACCTCCAAATTATGGGTTGGCTCCCCTTTTGATGTCACCTAAACTAATGATTTCTTGAAAAAAGGGTAAAAAGATGCATGAAAATGAACTTAACTAAAAAAATTCAAAGGGTGATACACCAAAACTAACTAAGACCTACAAAAACAACCTATTCACATGCAAGAAAATGACACAAAACCTTGTTCACACAACTCATTTTGCATGCATTCTTGCATAAGTAATTTATAAGGAGGTTTTTAAGCAAGACTCTTAGAAGGAAATCTTCACAAGTAACATACTTTGCATTTACTAACAAAACTTATAACCTACAACAATACATTTTTCTGCTAAACAAGTGCTTAACAATGAGACAAAACTATAAGGAAAGAGATAAATTTCACAAATAATATGATCAATCATTGACAACACACAATAAAACATGAAATGAGAAGGTAAATGTTTAATTTTATTGATTCATAGTACTCAATTGGTATACAAGTCTATTTGAGTTACAATAATGCTCCTGTTGAAAAAGATAACTCCAAGGCCAAGCTATCACTCTTGTTGAAAGAAAGAATTACCCCAATATTGCAGATTCAAGTTACTTAAGTAAAACTCCAAAAAAACCCACACACAATTCCATCTAGAAATTTCTAGTCAGATGCAGCAGAAAAGGCGAAAAAGAACCTTTTAAAATCACTCCAAACTATCCTCCACCTAAAGCAAAGTCAAGCCAGGACTATAGTCACACTAAAAATGTGACAAAAATGCCTCCAAATAGCCCTCTTCCTCCAAAATCAGCCAAATACAACTTCTCACACATCTCTCATGTATGCTAGTCATCATTTGTCCCACACATTTATTCAACTCATTTGAAGAACACTTTTAGTGCTTTTGCAAAAGCACAAGACTCCATTTTTGCATTTACAAAATAATAATCTGATTAAGTGATTTATAATACATCACTTGAACAAACTACTTTACATTTCAAAAGAAATGCAAAAAGGACCCCACCACCTCCTTGGGATTACATTTACATTTGCATTAAATAAATATCATACAATAAAAGTGATTTACAAATCACTTAAAAAATGCCTTACAATTGATCAAATGCAAACTAAATGATATACTCAAATTCTTGTAAAAGCATTCAAGCCAAAATAAATTCCTCCAAGGCATTTAACCAATTTTGATTTACCTCCTCTTTTGCATTTCAAAGCCAAAGTGACATGCCTATCACTTAGTAAAAACCTCTCCTTTCAAAGACAAACAAAAAGGCCAATAATTTGGCCTATGTGAGCATAAAGGGACTCCAACATCCTTGGAAGGCATGTTCTGAAGGCATTACATATTTCAAATTTTGGATGACTTAGAAATTTGAAAAACAAGGCATGTGGCTTCTCAAATGAAATATACAACAAAAAATGCCTAAGTCATAAACCTCACTTCAAAGCCCACACAATGCATTAAAACGTGTTGCAATTTTAAGAAAAACAAGACAAATTCACCTTGGCCAACCACCATAGGGTTTCTAACCCTAAAAAAAAATGGAAAAAGCAAAAAAAACTCATTATTTGTGTCGACCCTTTTGGAGAGCTCATTCTAGCCACCATAGGGCTTCAGTGAGTACATAGAAAAATGGCATTTTGGTCAACCCTTGACTGATTTTTTGATGAAATTTGTAGTTTCAACTGGGAAATAGGAGGTAATTACCTTTTCTGAAGAAAAATCTACATTTTTCTACACCATTTGAAGGCCATTTCATGCTAAATAGTCGTGGCTGTAACTATCTTTCTAATCAATTTTTGTGCTTTATGTCTTATGTGGATTTCATTTGTCTTCAACCGCCATGAGTGTAATCTCTTGAAGCTCGAATGGATGCTTTTTATGTGAAAAAATCTTGCATAAACAATGAAAATGAGCAAAATAGCTCAAGTACATTTTTACCAACCCATATCTTGATTTTCCTCCTTTATTTTAGTGAATAAAAGCTTGAATGGAGGATTTTCCATTAACAAAATGAAGCAAAAAATAGATTTTCTCTCTGTATTGAAGTAAAATTAACAAACCCTAGATGGTTTTTTATGATTTTGTGAAGGAGAAGAATACTTCAGGCCGCGGTCATGAATGTAGTGGCTTTTTTGTTGCCTTTCATGCTTGATCTGAATATTATCATGAAATCTCTCTTTTTTGTATCTTTGAAGTTTTATTTAGAATAAACGCATATGGGTTCTATTGCTTTCATTGTATTTTTTATTTTAAAATCAAACTCCAAGTGGGTTCCTTGATGTGTGAATAAAAACTAGATTTTTGGTCATGACCATGAAAGAATGCACTGGTTTTCCTTTGAAATTTCCTTTACTTACTTTTGATAGACAACCTCCATGTCATTCCTTTAATATCTTTGTAATTGCACTTTTAACTCAAACCCAGATGGGTTTTGTCATGTGTGAATAAAAACCAAAATTTTACCTCTCTATTTTGTATTTCATAATAAAAACACAAGTGGGTTTCTTATATTTCCTCAGAAATATATCATTTTGCACATTATGGGGAAAAATACTTACCTATTTTTTGTATTCTACATTTCAAAACAAAACCCAAAGTGGGTTTCTTAACTTCATGAAGAAAATTATTTCTTCCAGCCACGACCTTCAAAACATAGATATCACTTCAGATTCTTTGGTATTCACTATATTTTAATCAAAAACCCTGAAGAAAAATGATTTGATATAGGATTTAATGCCATTACATGGTATAGATATACCTCATGGAAACTCATCTCTTTCCCATTATGTAAATTCCTGAGAATTATGAAGGCTATGTTCTTTGATTTTGCATTCTTGTTATTACTTTAGATAATCATCATGCTTTAGTGTTATCATGAAAAAGTGTTTGTATTTTCCAAATGCAACATTGGAATATTAGTCCTACTTGTAATCTATAGACATGGAAAATGTACCAATTGACATTGCACATTTGATCCTAACTACTAACACCATTTCATCCAAAATCATCCCTCGGTCTAACCATTTAATTGAATACCCTTATTTGATTAAATTCATCAATTTTTCTCTCTTAATTAAATAAATCATTTATCTGATTGAGTCATTCTCTCTCATTAATTAAATCAATCAATTTGATCTAATTATCCCTATTTAATCAAATAAATCAATTTTATTTAATTAATTTGTAAAGTCTATCTCATTAAATGAAATAAATTAAAACCTTATTTGATTTAATCTAACTCCATCTCCTTTAATTGAATAAACAAAAAATCTTTATTTAATTAATCCTTTTATCATATTCTTCTCATCTTTGATTTAAATTAATCCATAAATCTAAGTCAAATTTGTCAGATCATCTAATCCTTCATTAAATTAATTGACCTTTGATTAATTTAATCCCTATTCATGTCCTATCCTCTATCTTTTTCCACTTGCACATGAAAATGGATTTAATTCATTTATTAAATCTCTATTTTCTCTCAACATGGCATAAAAGTGGAATATTCCCCCATTTCAAATTTCCCTCTCAAATGACTTGTCCCTTCCAACATAGCATTAACTCCCCTTTTACATGTCCCAAACTTGGAATTTAAGACCCCTTCTTCTCCCTCCAACAAGCCAAATTTCAAACTTGAAAAGGCCACCTAATGTCATTTATTGGTACATTCATCAAAACTTGCACATCCTTAGCCCATTCACATCTTGACAAGTGGCGTCAAGCCATTGGATTAGCTTTAGTCCCACGTTGCTTCATTTTTAGCATTTCTCCAACTTGTCATTCTATAAATAAGATATTTCATTCCTCATTTTAGCATCCACAATTTGAGCAATGTTATTATACTCAAATCCATAGCAACTTCCATCCATTTCATCAAAGCTTTAGCTAGGCTATGTTGATTTTTATCTTGGAGCATACTTTAATCTTCACCAAAGTGGATTACGTATTCATCAAATAACCAAGGCTTGCATAGGAGTTGGGAAAGGGCCAATTTCCACATCAAATTGGCACCAACTCCTCCAAGAGATTAAGAGTTTGCTTTGTATTTCAATAGGATTTAATATCTTTGTTTTATGCTTGTTTATGTTCTTCATTTCATTCCTTTTCCTTCACAATTCAAATGGATTTCTTGGGGAATCATGATACTAGCTTGCATTTGATCTAATATAGTGATTATCTCTTTTGTTTATGTAGGTTTGGAATCTTGGTTCACATTTTGGTGCTAGAAGGAGGGCAAACCAGAAGTTCTAATCTCATTTTTTTCACCAAAATTATGTGCTTTTTGTGTTTTTTGACGTTTATAAGAAAGTTCACCGCTTGTAGACTAGCATCATAGTTTAGAACCACTGGGACTCCAACGTCACCATATCATACTGCTAAAAATTTCTAACTCTAATGCACTTTGTTTCCTGCCTAGAATTCAAAATCTCAAACGGTGTCATTGAGTCTTTTTCACACGTTGGAATCTTTTTAAATTTCAAACTCCACCACTAGTTGAAATGGAAACACAGTCATGTTTTTTATCCCTGCTATAGAATGATGCTAACTAGTAAGCAGTGCTATATAGCACCGCTAGAGGGCTTCAAACTGTGACACCTTTGTAGGTTCAATCACTGAAGGGAAGTAAAAAGTGAAAATTATTTTTATGACACATGATTTTTTTCAAATTCTGATCATTTGGATTATTCTCTGATTTCCTAACTTCTATTTTGCAGATCTGACTGATTTTCTTATAGGTTGGCTTGTTTAAAGGTGAAGAGGAAAAGAAGCATAATGACATCATTTCATTATAGCAATTGTTTTCAAACATTTTAGTGTTTGTTTAACACTCTTAGAGGATTCACATCTTCTTAAAGGAAAATTTGTTATCTTTCATGCTTAGGACATACTAAATTCATTTTGGGCTCTAAAAAGAACACTCCAACTTTTTGTTACAAAAGGGCTTAAAATGAACTTGAGGACACAAACTTACTAGATTTGGTTTTTTGGATTTAACAATTGAATAATGCAAATTTTCACATTTCCTTTGGTGCTATAAAAAGAAGTCATTATTGCTTTGTGGGTTTAAAAAGAACATGTGCTACTTTGTTTTATGATTGTTTACTCAAACTAACACCATTGAAAAGATGTATGTGCTTCTCTCGCACCTCATGGTGATCTTGAGAATCAAAAGGTGTTTTGGTAGTATTAGGTTGGGATAAAGTGATTGCCTCCACACTTCATTTTTGGATTAAAATTGAACAAAACATCTTGAGATTTTGAGTAAACCTATCACGTGTATTCTCTCTTTGTTTCTCAAAAAAGATCGATTAAGTTACGGATATGTTTTCTCACTATTGTTTATCTTAGAGGGCCTTCCTTGTGGGAAAAAGTACTCACCCAAGGGAATGACCCAACCAGTAACACTCTAAAGCCAAGAGTATTTCTAGCGAGGATATAAAAGTAGGTACTAGAACAAAGGCTAGTATCACGTGGTTGGCTCCGATGAGAAGGGCAGCAATGTTCTCTCACCTTGATGGGTCAACTCTTACGAATGGAAAGTCTGAATTAAAACCCTTGTTTTAGAAAGGCCAAAATCCCTATCTATTTGTTGGTGCAAGAATGGTAATTTTGAATCCGCCCCACACTTTTACAGTTTTTAGTAGAAATGGAAAGAATGCCATGGGAGTTTCATAGGTATTGATGCTTGTTTGTCCTGAGAAGTGAGTGTCATGGAGGGGAGCTAGTGGGGTCAAGCATCTAACCATTTTCTAAAAATAAGCATAGCTAGACTTGTCCATGTGGGGACTCATCAAATAGTCTTTCATATCCATAGGATTGTGCTTGTTCTTGGTTACAATTTTTTTTTCTTGTTTGAAAACATTTGGAAACAAACATTTAACATTGACATCAAAACTTCAAACCCTTTAGAAAGCAAATACAATTGACAAAATTCATGTGTTATTTCTTTCGCTTGGGATTTTATCCTTAGAGGTTTCTAAACACTTGGATTTATATCTCAATTTTCTTACTAAAGTTAACAATAGGTAACCCTTTCCTTGATTTCATCAAAGTTTCACATGATATATTTTGTGGGATGAGAAGTGTTGTCAATAGATTTGCAACCTACTGAATGCAATATTCAACAACCTACTAAAACATGGAAACCTCTTTTAGATGTGGGTGATCTAAATGAAAGAGGAATCTCCAGAGTGAGCTGGTTCTCTAAATGATGAATTCTATTCTAAAACAACCTCTGAGGAAAGGGATAAAAGATAACTTGAAAATAAAGCCCATGACTAATAGATGATTCACCAAACTTATGAAAATTTAGACTTAACCGCTCATAACAACTTCTCTATTACAATAATTCTCACAATCTCATTGGCAAATATCCCACCAGTGATTTGCTTGAAGATCTAGAAAACAAATACAACATGCAACCTGAAACATGTAATTCTGAAACACAACCTTATAACAATGAGACATAAAAGGATTCTGACTTGAAAGCACAAATACATCAGATTGCCATTACAAAATCTGAGACAAAAGATAAGAAGGAGAAATCTATTGTTCTTATTAAAACTGAAGGAGTCTTTGCCTGAATCTGAAACTAAGTACCAAAAGGTTTACAAGCTCAAAAATGTGTATGAGCAAGAAACTAATCTGAACTAGTGAAAGAGGAGAGTTGAAAGACTAAGTCTATCCAAACATAGCTCTCAAGAAACCCTAATCCTAGCTCAGAAAAAAGCTCAAGGAATAGGCCTTCAAACTATCTCAAAAACTACCCAAAATTAGAAAAAAGCATGTTGCTTTTATGATCACACTGTCAAGCCTCTAAAAATAGGCTAGATTTGCTTTAAAAGCTCAAAAACATCTTATCTATCCAAGATAGGTCTGAAATCCAACCAAGTGAAAAGTCAATAAAAGATCTGCTAAAAATAGCAAGAAATCACAAAGCAATTTATAGAATATCACTTATGATTCTGCTTTACAAGATGTAGATTTGCACAATTTATCTATTTTTTGCAATTAAATATTTAAAATCTTTTGCAAAAAGAAAAGCTCCTTATTTCTCCAATTACAATAATCTGATTTTCTCAAAAATCTTAAGAAAAAACATTATTTCTTCTCTCCTTATCTTCAATACTCATTGATTTCTCTAAAATCAATCAAAATAAAAACCCTCAAAAGGTAAATGACCCTAAGTCATAGGGTATTCACAATTCACCCTTAATTGATTTTCTATATTAAAACCCTTCAAAATTTACCAAGGCAAAAGAGGTAAGTCACAAAGACTTAACCTAACCTAAACACATGAATTTCGGCCCTCACATAAGCATTAAACTTAGATTTTAATAAAGTCATAATGCAAAGATTATAATCTTCGACTTCCATTCAAAATTTTACATATGTTTTGATTGAATATTCTGGATGATGATGATGCTCAAATTAGGGCATGAGAAAATAGGCTCAAACCCTAATTATCACTTCATTTCACACTCTCTACTTTGGAGAAAAAGCTCTACCGCCGCCACCATGACTGAGTAGAACTCGAGCTCGAATGCTTTGATAATCTTCTCCATGCTCATCAGTCAACTGAAACTTCAGTGGGTAAGCTTACTTATATATTATTGAAGTTACTTCCCTTTATTTCAAAGAACCAAGAATACTTTAGGGCCGCGGCATGTATGAGTTTATTCTCTGATTTTCTTTGCACTTTTCTTTGATTTACCTTGATCGACATGAACTCAAGCTCGGCCCTATGATTCTACTCCATGAGAGCTCACCTTGTGTTATTATTTTCCTCTACTGTGCAGGGGTAAGCTTCCTATCATAGTTCCATGGCTTCGATGGATCGATATTTTAATTTTCTAGCCTTGAGGCAGTGGCTTTACACTCTAATATCTCTTTATCTTGCATTTTATGTGCTCATATCCATTATTTTGATGCTCCATTCTTTCTATTAAAGCTTGGTTGTTCTTACAAGCTCAAACCCTTGGAATTTGGAGCTATCTGAAACCTTTGGCCGCGGCCAGAGTACTCCATCAGAAACATGGACTGGTAACTTCTCTTCCTATACATTTGCTCTCCAAAAACTTAAAGAGTTTCTTCTTTAATCAAGAATTTCTAGCCACATTCAGGCCGAGCTAGATGTGTATTGTAGAAAGCAATGTCTTTGAATTTTGGGCTCGACCGAGAACAAAAAAATGATCATTATGTCTAACTGAAAGCATTTCTGCATATGGGTATTATGAAAAAACAATATCTTCCTCATGTTGATGCTTGATGGTCCACCTCAAGAAACTATATCTTTTGTATCCTACTAATATTTTTATGTAAAACCCATATGGGTTCTCTCCATTATTGCATTTCTTGCACTTTGAAAACAAACCCACATGTGGGTATTTGAAATTTCAAAAGAGAACTATGTTTTCTAGAACTTGGCTCAACACAACATTTCACATTTTGAACTCAACTACTTTCTTGTGCAAAACTTCACATGGGCCATTGTGATTATTGCTTTTCCTGCATCTTAAGTGTAACCATGGAAATGGATATTTGAGATTCAAAACTACAAATCTATTTATGATCTATAACATATGGCTTGACCCAAATGAACCAATGGCTTATCTTGGACCCCCAAAATAAAAGAATGACCTGAATGTTTGTATTTTCATTTCATCTCCTTGGTATTTTGCACTTCATGAAAAGAATGTATCTCCATTGTATTAGTGCTAAAAACTAACACATAGCCACGACTGTTCAGAATTTGAACAAATCTGACCAAATACCTAGTTTGAAATAAGGAAAATTGTCTTTCATTGGAAAACCCAACATGGGTATTTTTTGTTGCTTTTAGAACACCTCCAGAAATGAAAACTCATGGCAAGAATAACACAACTTGTGTGTTTATCTATATTTAGTTATGGGATCGAACCAAAAAAATTGAAGCTTACCGTGTTATTCTTGTGTCCCTTAATTTGAAATGAGTATAGCCTAATATTCTTGGAAATACTGCATTAATTAGATTTCCATATATTTCTAAAAAACAGTGATCTCCACCTGTAAAAATCTTGCTTGTATTGTGTTGAAAAAACTTGATATTCTGAAAATGAAGCTCATGTATTTGGCCATGTTTGAATATGGGACAATCATTTGCTTGATACTTGTAACTCTTTAAAGATATAATAGAACAATCTCCACCATGCAAACTTGCTTAAGATATAAAAGGTTAGTAATCCCAATAATTGTGCAAAGTTTGGGCTTCTTTAAGCATTTGGATTTCTTATTTTCAACATGATTTTGTGCTTCTCTATTGTGGAAAGGATGGCATCTTAATGTATATTATCTCCATACTTATATTCTGTATGCACAACAGTGTCTTTTGATTTCTCTCAACTTTAACACAACAACTTCTACCTTCTGCTCTTGAACTCCATAGCGATTTTTAAATTGAAACATTGCATCACTACGAAACATCTGTACTCACCAACTCATATACATAACTGACAACTCAAAACTCCCTCTAGAAAGAAAATGCTTGCTCTTCCCTTATTATTTTGGGATGATCACTTTTTCATTACACTCATAATGTTGTACTTAAAAAACAACTAGAACTAGTGATTCACTTAACACTCGAATGCACTGTCTGTCTTGTGTACTCTTGAGCAACATGGTACTCTTCATGCATTTTTATATTCCACTTCTCAAACTGCTTTCAAAATCTATTCTCTTTCATGATAAAAATTAAAACAAACCATTAAGGCATAATGTATGCCTGTTCACTATCATTTAATTGTGAATAGAATGAATTGATACACTAAAACTTGCATGACATATGTGATTACGATAAGCACAAAACATGAACTTATTCAGCAATATCTGATGTAGATATACTCAGTTGAATTCATTTAGTGAACTAAACTCACTGTTCACCTATAGCCTTCAAAATGCATAACCTAATCGTTATGAATGCACAATTGGTTTAGTTGCTTTATGGATAACTCTATTTTTACTCTTTTAGTTGTTCTTCATTTCACTTCATGAACATGATGATGTATCTTGAAATCATTCCATTAAGGAATGGGGCAGCATGCTGAGCTCTACCCTTGTGGGAGCCCATTTTTCTCCACATGCTTGGTCTTTGAATAATGTTCAGCTTCATGATTTTACCTATACCTGCACAAGGAAACAAAAAATGTTAGCATAAAAATAGAACATGATGATCATGATATTGTTATTTCTCCTTCAACTCAAATCTTTCATACTACACTTGATTGGATTGATTGCTTCAATGCATGGTTAATAATAGGTTGTACTATTGTGGGTGCCTCATATAGGTTACATCATAATCAAAGCCACTGACACCCCCTCTTTTCCTCTTATAGGTCGATGGAGCTCAAGAAGACAAGGTGCACCATTCAACATCAAACATCGATAATCAGGTAATGATGATTATGTCGTCACTTATGTGTTTTATTTTCTGCATCTTCAGTAGTGCAATGTGCTATTAGCAATGTATTGTAATAGTTACATCCACAGCTTGTGTGGGTCTTTGATTTCAATCCTTTCTTTTCATTTGAAAAGAAAAATGAATTTACATGCAATGTTGTAATATCATTCTAATTGTGGAAATCAAATGAAGCCTTGTAAATATGAGTTTTATATGAAATAAATGAAAGCATTTCAAATGCTATCTTGCTTATTTGTTCAATTCTATATTTCTGCAATTTCTGGAACATCTGAATGACATTCTAAAAACTACATTTCTCCTTTAAAATGTATAACAATTACTCAATGAATAATGATAAAACAACATTTGAAAGAAAAACTGCAATTCACTTCATGATCTAATAATAGTCAGCAGGCTCCACCAATTGAGCCGAGGAAAAAATTTGGTAACAAGAAGAAGTTGAGACATTGGACATTTAGTTTGAAAATCTAATCAAGAAGTCTTTGTGGTAAAACAAATTCATTAAGCAAAGACTAAAAACAATTGGACCCCACACATGTGTCTCCAATGATTTCACGCAAGATCAAGATGAAGAAACCGAAGGTAAAAGCTCTTAGTCCAAAAAATCACCAAAAGCATCTCTCAATGCTATACAAATTCAAACAAAGATTAGTTTTCAACTTTTATAGAAGAGCTTCAAGAAACAATCCAAATTTGTATTCATTCTATTATTGTCAAAATCCCAATCTTTTTTCGAGAATTTGAACATCTTGTCTAGAGCAAAGCATGTTCTTCAAAACCAAGGTCTTATAAACAAGAGTCTCTTTTAGGTTCATTTAAGATCAAAATAAATCACTTTCATCCATCCAAAAATCAAACCAAAAAATCATTTCACCATCAACTCTTAAAAATCTTGAAAAAATCCTTCATGTTAAACTTTGGGCAAATCAAAATCAAATCAAATCCCAATCATCTTGTTTGATTAAATGTGTGTAGATGCATCCTTCTCTACATATTTGATCAAATTATAAAAACCTTGTGAACAAATTCATCCCTTGATAACATCCAACATCTTGAGATTTAGGAGCTCATTATCCAAAATAAAAATCAAACCAATCAAAATCATCTTGTTTGGATAGGTGTGTTTAGATGAATCCTTCTTCTCACACCTAGACAAATTAGCATCTTGTGAACAAATTTACTCTAGGACAACATCCAACCTCTTAGAGTTTATGAGTTCACATCAAAATCAAAATCCAAAGCAAATCAATCCCAAATCCAAAAAATCAAACATCAAAGTCAAGTACTTAAGTTTAACATTACCCTTCAAGATTTTCTCAATGAGTTCCAATCATCCATAAAACATTCATCTTTTATACATCCCATTATCACCCTTTGATCTTTAAATCGTCCTAAAAAAAATTCTTTTGTGCCTAAAAATATACCATTCTAAATAATTAGAAGTTCATCTCTTATATTCTTAAAAAATTGATCCCTATTCTATGGTTCAAACTAGATCTCAACACAAGGACATGGAAACCCAAATAGAAACATCAATTTCAAGTGATCTCAATCAAACCAACACCAACATGAATCTTGTTGGATCAAACAATCCCATGACCAATCTTCCACTCCCTCAAGATCATCAAGAGGATGGACAAGTGGAAGACCTTACACAAGAAGAGATCAATGAGATGGTTCAAAATCCTAAGAATCAGAGGATTGTCAACATCATAATGAAACTCAATCCCCAACATTACATGCTCGAACTAGAAAAGTGAGGGACTAAACTCCCTTTGGATTACGACATGAGCACCATTATGGAACCATCATCAACATCATTCATACTTCTTGTATCACCCACACTCCCCATCACATCCCCATTCCAAAACATCACTCAATCCATTCTACAAATCACATCATCAGTTGCTCCAACTCAACTAATCGTTAACAAAAGGATTGAATTTATCAATGCATTACAAACACACCCTCTTGTAAAAAATTGATATTTGGATACAAACACCATTTTGGGTCAATCTAGCCCTCAAAATCCATTACATAAGTATGTCCCCCTCACCTTTCATAATGATCCATCATCATCATCATTTCATGCAACACCGCAAACCTCTCTCCCCATGACCTCACAAGGAGAAGGTGACCTATTTGGACTAGGGGGTATTTTCGACCCATCATCATCATCATTCCCCAAAGGAAGATTACCAATCACTTTCCCACCACTCCCACCCTTGCCACTAACATCTGCATCACCTATTGGATTGGGTTTACCACCACTTCCACCACTCATCCAAAACACCCCACCGATCATTAATCAAGGTATTATACCAAATCCTCTCATCTTGCCATTGATATCACAACAATAGATGAAAACCATCCCCATATCATAAAGAAACAATATATCATCTATCAACCCCTAAAACATGGTCTCTCAAGGACCAAGCATATCAATCACACCAACCACCACACAAATCCCCATCACAAATCCAACAATCCCTCTCATCACCACAATGAACACCATCCCAAATCCACCACCACCACCACAATCAAACACACAAATTCAATATAGTGTTGCATTTCAAGAAGCTCAACAATCTTCCTATCAAAAGGAACTCCAACAAGTGCAAGATCATCAAGCTACACAACTAGTTTCCTAGCAGGTCACTCAAGCCACTCAAGCTACTCAAGCTAACCAAGCCACATTACAAGCATAAGTGCAACAAGCACACTAGGATGCTAAAGCCCTAGCTTTATTGCAACAACAACAACAAAAATTTGGAAAAGTACAAGCTCAAGCCCAAGCACAATCTCAAGCTCAAGCTCAAGCCCAAGTACAAGCTTGAGTTCAAGCTCAAGCCCAATCCCAAGCCCAAGCCCAAGCTTAGGCACAAGCCCAACAACAAGCTGCTCAAGACGGAGCAAAAGTGTAATATCTCACACAACAACAAGCATATCATGAAGTACTAAAGCAATACCAAGAGCATCAAGAAGCAACCCAATTAGTAGCTCAACAACAAGATTGTTGGTGCAATAATGGCAAAAAAAATATCAGCAAGAGGCCTTAATAGCACAACAACAATAGGACGAACAAAAAACATTGTTGGTACAACAACAATTACGAGCATATTTGGTGCAGCAACACATGTAAAAACCATCCATCAACATACCAACCAATCCACCCCCATCCCCCCAACAACTCCACCTCTCTAGAAAACATTCATTCCACCCCCTGATCTACAAGACGATGTCATAGCACAAATCAAGTTGATCTCACAACAAGTGCTTGATCTTCAATCAGGGGGAACCGCTAAGAAACAAAACAACTTGTGTCATTATTCATTCAATAGAAGCTTGGTAATGAAACAATTCCTAAAATTTGACAAATGTCATGGGACAAGAAACCCTGAAGATCACATCAGGGAATTCCAGGTTCATTGCATGGAAGTCGC
Organism: Sequoia sempervirens; assembly: GCA_007258455.2. Taxonomy (NCBI): domain Eukaryota; kingdom Viridiplantae; phylum Streptophyta; class Pinopsida; order Cupressales; family Cupressaceae; genus Sequoia; species Sequoia sempervirens. The sequence continues at coordinate 224,889,594 of VDFB02075321.1, read as the reverse complement.
ATATGACGATATTTATTTGATGCAACTATTTCCTAGAAGCTTGGTAGGCCAAGCGATGGAGTGGTTCTCCCACCTTCCTCCAGGCATCAAAAAGTTTCAAGATATCATAGATGCATTCATCAAAAATTATGAATTCAACATTGTGATGGATGTTAGTCTAGAGTAACTATCAGCTCTGAAACAAGGAAAGAATGAATCATTTTCTTCATTCCTACAATGTGGTGATCCAAGGCCAATCAGAGCAAATGGTCCATGCTTGAAGAACAAAAAGTGTGCATTATCATCTCAAACCTCAATGGTACCTTGGATTTCTATCTCAAAGTCCAAGGGATCGCAACATATGATCAGTTGATCTCTAGGGCCCTTAACATTGAACAAGCCCTTGGTACACAACCAACGACACAAACATATCCTAATCAGCAAAGCAACCGCCCATCTACAAGCTATAATGACAAAACTCGCACATGGGAAAGAAAAAAAAGCATTACCAACAATGGTGTTGTTGATGCCAAAGCTTTCATCAGTGCACCTTGATAAAACACACCCATACCTCAACAAGAATCAAAAAATCACCATCAAAACAATCACCAAGCCAACACGGTCACTCAATAGCCAAATAGTCAAACCATCAATAATGTCAATGATAAAAGGGGGCCACCTCAAAAAAAAAGAACTCCCCCAAGCAGACGTACATTTCCCTTGGGGAACCACTCGAGGTCATCATGAAAAAAATGATAAATGAAAATCTCATCAAGGCTCCCACCTATGAGAATTATTAGGAACTAGACATAAAACCACCCTGTACAATGAAAACCAACTTTGTGACTTTCAAAAAATCAAAGGGCACACCACTAACAACTGCATGAGGTTGAAAAACCTAATCTAGGACCTCATTGATACAAAAATCATAAATGTGGAGCAGCCAAATGGAAATCAAAACCTCAAAATATACACGAATACAATGCCAAACCATAACAACAAAGGAAACAATAGCAATGATAAGGGGAAGGGAACATTCAAAAGTTTCAATCATTTATATGACCATGTCATTGCATCCTTAGACAACTATTGCACTACTATCACTATCAAAGGAGCCCATGCTAATTATTGAGTCACTACAAGATGTGGGAAAATTACCATTGTAGGGTCATCACAGCCTAACAGAGCATCCACCTCCAACCCAAGATCTATCCCCAATGGCTATAATGTCCTTGATTAGCTGAAAAGAACCCTAGCACAAATCTCCATCATGGATTTGCTAAAAATCTCATCCGCCCACAAGAAAATCCTTGAAGAAGCATTAGTGTCATCCACCATCCCTATAGATCTTGATGCAAACCAATTCCAAGCTATGGTCAGAAATATCACCACACCAAATCTCCTCACATTCTTCGATCAAGACTTCCCCACACAACCATCTCACAATTGTGCACTCCATTTAGAGGTCCTAGCGTAGAAAAAAAAATTCAAACAAGTCTTAGTGGATGGAGGTGCAAGTTTGAATATTTGTTCACTCAAACTCATTAAGAACCTAAAAATATCTGAGGATTCCATCTTAAAAGGTAAAGGTATTATAATTAGGGCATATGATGATCAAGAAAGAGTGTCCCATGACACAATTCAACTCCCTATTCAAATAGGGCCAACTATCATGGAAACCACTTGTCAGGTCCTGAACCTCAACTTGCCTTATAACATTCTCTTGGGATGTTTGTGAATTCATGCAATGCAAGCAGTACCATCAACCTTACATTGATGTGTCAAATTCATATATGAAGGACAAAAGGTCACCATCCATGGGGATCTTGAACCATTCTCCTACTATAAGAACCTAGAGGAAAAATACTATCAAATCCCTCAAGTGCCAAAGAACAATGAAGGCCCATCAAATCCATACATTGATCCATCCAATCTCACTTCCACTTCTACAACAGAGACACCCACCACTCCCACCATCCCCACCATCTATGATATCAAAGTCATCATCTAGGATAATGGTTGTAGAAACTATATGTTGGTGTAATTAATTAATTAATTATTACACTAGCATAAGTTAACTTAGGTCTTGCATTTAATTAATTAAGTCCTAGGTTGCATTATTAGATAAATTATTTAATAAATAGGGTAATATTCCCTTTCTTATTTGTAGGAGATAAGATTCCTTCTAGAAGATGAGTTGTCCTTCTAGAACTTATCTCAACATTTAATATTCATCTAGATAGGGTTCACATGTTGTCACATGTTATTAGATTATAACACTTGGAAACATCTCATGCATATTAGGGTTTACCTCTTGCCTATATAATCAGGCATCTTGTTCATTTGTAATATATCCAATATCAATATGAATATCATATCATCAATATAGAATCTCTATTGTGCATGCCTAGTTGTAACACTTTTCTTTGTGGTTGATCATCTTTCTTGGCTCAAAGGTCCTCCATTGAATACTGTAGCTTCAAGGACTGTGCATCCATAATCTCAACACTATACAATTCCAAAAAATGCTTTTGTGGTAGGAGAGTTACCACAATCTCCTAGATCACGAGGATGACCACAATTAAATGAAGTCTCCACATCCAAAACATCCACTGAAAGATATGCTAACTTCAGAAGTTGGGGAGATCTTGGCTGAGAAGTAATAGAGGAGGACCCATCCCATCTCTTGTACCAAGATAATAGACCATCAACTGATCTACCAATGGATGACAATAACAAAGGTTTGCAAATGATGCTCGCAATGGGCTCTTAAAAAAACCAGAAACTGGGGAAAAATAGAAATGGAATTTTAATACCTATCATTCCTAAGATGCGAATGAGAAATATTGGCCTTAGATGTACCCCTCCAAGTATAACCATACGCGGCTGGAATCCACCAGTTAGGAATGCTAAAACTCTTCAGCAAACGACATCCGCCCTATAATTTCTCGTCTCCATAGGTCTGCCCTTAGACAATTTCACCTTCGACATCACTGAGGTGTGTAGTGGTGAGGATGACAAACCTGAGAGAGGTATACCCACATTTTTTGAAGATTTTAACCTCTTTATGATCAAAACCCTATCCTCTAAGTTTGAAAACCAATCCCATGAGATAAAGCTAGTCTACCCCCAACTCATTGATCACAACCAACAAGGACCACCAATTCTTGACACATTCAAAAATGATGAGGTACTCTCATAATTCATGGGAATACAAGATAATATTCCATTTGGAGATCACAAGGAATGATTCATCATTGAACTAGATACACATGCATATTATGGGGAAACAATTGAATCCCTCATTCGCAAAAGCAAAAAATTGAGAATAATCTCTAGGTCCTTGAGTGAAAACCACATTGTGGCACTCTTCGGCCTAAAAATAGTAAAAAGAAAGGACACATTCGATGGTGAAAACCTATTTGAGGCAGTCAACAATGGGGATTCAATCTTCCTCTCAGAGCTCTCCATTAGGAAAAATCTACGGTCCTAGCCAAAAAATGCAATCCAGTTAACTTGGGAACAAAGGAGACCCCACACATAACATTCTATGCTGAGTCATTACTATCAGAAGAATAGGAGCTTCTATTAGCCTTCTTAAGAGAGAGACATATCAAATTTTCATGGAGCTATGCAGACATGCCCAGGCTCGATCCAGAGATTTTAGTTCATCATCTAGCAGTGTATCCTGAAGCAAAGCTTGTCCAAAAAAAAATGAGAAAAATGCATCCTTAGATTGCCCTACTAGTCAAAATGGAATTCAAGAAGCTTCTTGATGCAGGATTCATATGACCAATTGATTATCCCGAGTGGGTATCCAATCTAGTTCCTATTTCAAAACCCAATGGGGGCATCCAAATCTGCATAGATTTCAGAGGCCTAAACAAAGCATGTCCGAAAGATGATTTACCATTTCCTAACATTGACGTGATAGTGGAGATGACAGCAGGACATGAAATGCTTTCTTTGATGGATGGTTTCTTTGGGTACAACCAAATAATGATTTCCAAAGAAGACCAACACAAAATGACCTTCACTTGTCCATGAGTGACCTACTATTGGAACATGATGCCATTCATTCTAAAGAATGTTGGGCCACCTACCAAAGAGCCATGATGCTAATCTTTCATGACATGGTCTAAAAAACTGTGGAAGATTATGTTGATGACATACTAGAAAAATCCAAAAAAAGGAGAGATCACATTGCAACCTTGAGCACTATTTTTGACTGACTGGAGGAATACAAGGTTCATTTAAATCCAAAGAAGTACATCTTCAGTGTACAGTCAAGAAAGCTACTAAGATACATAATGTTAATGAGGGGTATTGAAATAGATCCTACAAAGGTAAAAGCAATCCTAGAGATGGAGGCACCCAAAACATTGAAATAGTTGAGAGGCCTCCAAGACAGGCTTCAATCCATCCACATATTCATAGCACAACTGGCAGATAAGCAAATCCCTTATTCTCACCTACTCCACAAGGGAGCAACATACAAATGGGATGAAAAGTGTGAAGAAACCTTCAACAAAATCAAAGAATATCTGGTGACACCTCCAATCCTCATGCTACTAATTCCAAGGAAACCACTAATCCTCTATGTATCAGTAATAGCAATAGCCCTCGGTGCTCTTCTAGCTCAACACGATGAAAATGGGACAGAATGGGCCATCTATTACATCAGCCGCACAATGGCCAGGCATGAGTTAAACTACTCATTCATTGAAAAAGGATGTCTAGCAGTAATTTTTTCTTCATAGAAATTTAGACATTACATGTTGGCTCACAAAACCAAACTCATTGCCAAAATCAACCCCCTAAAGTACCTACTGTCAAAGGAAATGCTCACTAGAAGAATGGCTAAATGGGTTATAATACTATTAGAGTACGACATTGAATACGTAAGAATGGCTAAATGGGTCATAATACTATTAGAGTACGACATTGAATACCTAAATCATAAAGTAATCAAAGGCCAAGTCATCATAGATTAGCTCGTAGAAGCACCCATCTATTCAGAGAATCCACTCATATCAGAGTTTTTGGATGAATCCATCTTCAATCTCAGCATAGCCGACCACTGGAAACTCTACTTTGATCGTTCCTACACACAACATGGATCAAGATCTGGTGTCTTCATCATCACTGCATTCATCCTACATTCATAAACCATCAAAACATTGCATATCACATATTGCATATCATATAGGAAACATTAAATCATATCATAACATTGCATTTCCATCATTGCATAATATAGATTGATCATTACATTGCATTCACTTCACATAAACATACAATCAATCATCCCATTAGCATAATAAACATCTGCATCATCATAGTATCATTTGCATTCATTCTATCATAACATTCATGACCACATGCATAAATAAAATCAACATAAAGAATCATAAAGTATCATACATCAATACATCACCATATATTGCATGAGAAAAGATAAGGAAAAATATTACATTTCATCTATTAGGGGCATAATATAGATCTATTAGTCGCATAATCATTGCATTATCATATGATAAAGGAAAGCATATCATCACATTAGCATCAACACACAATGCACATCATAACATCATAGAAGGTAAAAATCATCCATAAATAGAATAGAACATCACATTGCAACATCGTCATCTCATATATATCATTAATGTAATGTCATGGTACAAAAAATTGGATCAATGTACATGTGTATGTCAATAAGTACAAAATGGCCCATCAGGCTATTAGAAATGAGCCCATGTGGCACAAAAAGTATCCTATCTCTGATAAAAAATGAAGGCCTAGCCATCCTGGCTGCTACCTTCACCACATGCTCTCTCCCTATGCTGCTTTGTTGGCGTATGGTTGGTCCTCTGTGAAAATTCAGGAACTTGTCCTGATCTTGGCATGGGCTAATGGTAGTGCATCCTATAATAATCAGCCTCTTGGACAACCTCTCGATAAGCCTAGAGTGATACCATGTTCTACGAGGAGGCTGCCATACCCTCTAGCTACTATTGGTGACCCATATCTACTGTCGCCTGTAACTATGCGGTCTGCCTTTGTAAAATGGTCCGATACCTCTTAGCCCTAGCCTGATCTCTCTTTGCTGACAGTGCATGTACCTAGGCCTAGAACTGCAAAATCTTCCCATTCCTAGGATCTAGTTGTAGTGATGGCTGTGCTTGGGGCTAATCCTGCTCCCCATCCCTGGGTGGCATCAGGATCATGTCATGGTGCCCTAAATCCTTATCCTACCTACTCTCCTACCTATGGATCCTAAACCAGCTAGTCTTGCACTGGCTAATCCTAAGCTATCTGATCATGAACTAGTTGATCTGGTGTTGGCCCTCTACCTCCTTGATCTTGATCTTGTCCTCCCCAGCCTCGCCCTACCCCTCTACCTCTTGCTCCGTGTTGAGCGGATGGTGTCCCTAGAATTTTTAGATGTAGAGGTGTCTTGAAACCAATCTCGGTATGCTTGTGTAATCCTAAGATCTACCTGTCCTTGGTCATACGGCCACAACCTCACCACCAACTACATAAAACTCTGAACTACCTTGTGGGTAGGTATGTACCATCCCCAAGAGCCTTGTGTCATTGTCCTCACAAAAATGGGCATGTACTGATCATCAAGCCTGTCCTATGGCTCTCCAAAATATCTCTATACCTGACCCGGTAGATACATCTCCAAAATGGTATGCTCTCTCCCCTGTATGAGTCTATCCTGATGAGCAAAGAACAACCATTGAACGTCATCGAACCATGTTGGCTATCCAAGGTAGGTCTGCCATATAAACACTCGCATATCATCTAGGACCCTCCTCCAATGAGGAATCTTGTACTCTCCTGTATGAGTAAAGAAGATGCCTCCTATGTATCACTAGAAAATTGGATCATATGGCTCCATCAGAACTAGAACAACTCTAGGCCAAAGCATAGGGATGTGCTCCCATGCCCAGATATGTAAGAGTGTGACTCCTGCTCAAAGTGCTATGCCATATAGATAGGAAAACTCATGAAGATCTTTGTAAAGTGAGACTAGAAGAATTGACCCCCATGCAAACAATGTCGGTCGTCATCGAACCATGTTCTCCTTGCAAAGCCCCCATCCAGGACTGACATATCGACCTCGCCAATCTAGTGTGACAAGACCTGATATGATGGCTGCAATGACTAAGTGGTAAGGTGATGTGAGAGGCTTGCGGCTCTCCAACTTGATCTGGCTCTCATAGAAAATAATATCCTCAGTTTCCAAGACAGCATAGTAGACCTCCCTCCTAGAATCCATATCATAAATCACCCACTCGTAATGGATAGGCAATCTGATAATCTACCACACATCCTCTAGTGTGACTATGGCCTCATCAGTCAAAAAATGGAAGGAAGAGGTCTCACTGTGCCACTTCTCCACAAGGGCCATCATCATGCCCAGGTGTGTTCACATAGGCAGTGTATAAGTGATGTACTAGAGACCCATCTCTCCTAGGTGCTCTTGCTCTCGCTTGGACAAATCCTTCAAAAGGCCAAAAATATCTCAGGACCTCTGCTCATGTGAATAAATCTCCCTCGCCTACTCCTACATTAGGAAAGTCACCGTGTTAAAAATCATTGAAAAAAATATTGATCGTAGCTTTTCCTGGCATCTCAAAGTGACTCCAACATTGCTGCCTATGAAGGTGACACAATTTGCAAATTTCAAACTACACTACTAGAGCCTTCAAAGTCCCAAACTACACTGCAGCGGTCTAGTTTGTAAAGGCACCAGAGTTTAGCTTGAAACCCTAAACCTAAAGAGCATCATGGTGGTGCAACCAACAAAGGTGGTGGAATTTTAAATTTAAACCTAAATTTCAAACTACACCGCAGTGTTGGAACTTGTGATGGAAGTGTAGTTTAAACACTGAGCATCATAGTTTAAAATTTTAGTAGGCCAATATAGCACCGCTCCTAAAGAACTAGTTTTTAAATGTCATAAATGCATGCGAAAATCAAAAAATCAAGTTAGGTCAAGTTGACTCATCGTTGGTCCAGTGCCAGGACGTCTTTGGTGCATTTGTACCCTTTCGAAAATGTGCATGGGGAGCTTTTGTTGCACCATCTCACCAAGGTGTTAGAGCTCAAAATCACATAATCTCTCCAGGTTGAGTGTGAAAACGAATTGGAAATGGCCCCTCAAGGCCTATTTAAGCTTGAAAATTAGGGTTTTTGACCCTATTTAGTCATCCAGGAAGGGTTTAGTTTCCCTTATCCCATTTTTGTCCATCTAAAGGTTGTTTTGCATCATTTTTTTCATTTTACCTCATTTTTTGACCTCCTAGAGCCTTTCTGGACCTGTCGGGAACCTTGTCCTCTTTTCTTCATGAGATCACCCAAAAATCAAGCTTTTTGTCCAATCTCTTGAGGGAGCAATATATCGGCATATTTCTCTCACCAAGGCAACAGTGGGGAAAATTTTAAAATTAGAAATTTTTTGACTTTTGATCGAGACAGTTTATTCTTTGAACCAATGTAACGAGTACTTTGCTTCAAAGAGGGGGAAAATGTAGACATGGAAAATGTACCGATTGACATTGCACATCTGATCCCGACTACTAACACCATTTCATCCTAAATCATCCCTTGGTGTAACCATTTAATTGAATACCCTAATTTGATTAAATTCATCAATTTTCCTCTCTTAATTAAATTAATCATTTATCTAATTAAGTCATTCTCTCTTGTTAATTAAATCAATCAATCTGATCTAATTATCTGCATTTAATTAAATAAATCAATTTTATTTAATTAATTTCTAAAGTCTATCTCATTAAATAAAATAAATTAAAACCTTATTTGATTTAATCTAACTCCATCTCATTTAATTGAATAAATAAAAAATCCTTATTTAATTAATCCTTTTATCATATTCTTCTCATCTTTGATTTAAATTAATCCATAAATCTTAGTCAAATTTGTCACATCATCTAATCCTTCATTAAATTAATTAACCTTTGATTAATTTAATCCTTATTCATGTCCCATTGTCTAGCTTTTACCACTTGCACATAAAAATGGATTTAATTCATTTATTAAATCTCTATTTTCTCTCAACATGGGATAAAAGTGGAATATTCCCCCATTTCAAATTTCCCTCTCAAATGACTTGTCCCTTCAAACATAGCATTAACTCCCCTCTTACATGTTCCCCACTTGGCATTTAAGACCCCTTCTTCTCCCTCCAATAAGCCAAATTTCAAATTTGAAAATGCCACCTAATGTCATTTATTGACACATTCATCAAAACTTGCACATCCTTGGCCCATTCACATCTTGACAAGTGGCATCATGCCATTGGATTATCTTTAGTCCCACACTACTTCATTTTGAGAATTTCTCCAACTTTTCATTCTATAAATAAGAGGCTTCATTCCTCATTTTAGCATCCACAATTTGAGCAAACTTATTATACTCAAATCCATAGCAACTTTCATCCATTTCATCAAAGCTTTAGCTAGGTTATGCAAATTTTTATCTTGGAGCACACTTCAATCTACAACAAAGTGGATCACATATTCATCAAATCACCAAGGCTTTCATAGGAGTTGGGAAAGGGTTTCCACATCAAATTGGCACCAACTCCCCCAAGAGATTAAGAGTTTACTTTGTATTTGAATAGGATTTAATATCTTTGTTTTATTCTTGTTTATGTTCTTCATGTCATTCCTTTTCCTTTACAATTCAAATGGATTTCTTGGGGAATCATGATACTAACTTGCAATTGATCTAATATAGTGATTATCTCTTGTGTTTATACAGGTCTGGAATCTTGGTTCACATAATCCATAGTAGCTTCATATGTTATTGCTTTTGTGAGATTATCAGGGTTGTCATGCATTTGCTTCACTTGTGAATAGTATCATGAAATGTCAACACCATAGATGTAGAGATGACCCCTGTTTTGAATTGAAACTCTAAGTTGGCAATGATTTGAGTAGGGATATTCTTGCCAATCATGGAAGTCATGTAGCATTCTTTGGCATCAAACATTGAAAGAATAATGCAAGAAATGATAGATTGCATTATTGTGTTACACTCAATGCATCCTTTGATATTTTTAAAAGGACCCAAGCCACATATGTAACCTTGAAACTTAATTGACTTCCCTATGTGACTATCAAACTGCACTTGAGCTCCATGTGCTCTGAAACTCTTTGTGATTGAATACTTTTGCTTTGCTTTCTCATGACCTATAGCTGCTATTGCTTTGGAGACTTGACCCTAGATATTAGGGATAACTCTTCATTGATTTTCATTCCATTTTCCAAATCTTGGATACTAGAATTTTGTTATTGGTTTATTAGTCCACATATTCAGCTCTTTTGTTGGGCTTCCATCTAAGATTCTCATGTTTGCATTCTTTTACATGACTATGCTTAAATGTAAATGGCTGCCCCCAAAGGTTTGTTACTTTTCAACATGCTTGCTTTGTCCTTAAATGAAATCATTGTGGCAATAGTCTATTTTACCATTTGAAAAGAAAAAATGCATATAAAAGAATAGCACTTATTTACAATGTAAAACATAATACATGTTTGTACCTCATCTCCCACTGTTTGGTTCCTTTCGTGTAGTCTCCATTGGATGTAAATGGTTGATCATTTGAATGTAAGCTCTATTTGTACACTATCTTGCATCTCTTGATTGTCAGCATTTCTTTCAAATGTGCAAGTGTTGGCATCCTTTGTGAAATACATTCTCTCTAAATAGCTTTTTTGATGATCATGATTAGGGGTTTCTCCATTGGAAGACATTATTGTTTGAAATGCATTATCATTTGAACCTTGTTTTCCTAGAGCATCAAATGGTTGTAGCTAATGTAGATGGTTGTTTCACTTTTTTCATTGTAATCTCAATCTTGCATTGATGTTAATTAGATCCATTGATCCTTTTTTTGCTTAATCTAGCTTGAAGAGCTGGAAACATGTGAGTGCATGGTTTTTTGACTCCATGGAGACTCATTGTATCCTAACATCATTGTTTTTTTGCTTTACTCTGTCTCTTGCTCTACAAGGATTTGCCTTTTATCCTTAGTTGCATGGTGCTATTATGATATTTCCTTTGTATTGAAGTCACTTTATTTTTAATGTAAATGCTCATACTATACTCATAGGTACAAAACATATTGAATGCGTCTACTTTATCTTGAATTTATGTCATGTGACTTCTTCATAGAAACTTCATCCATGTTATTTTCTTTGAGCAATATTGTTAAGTGACCTTAATGCTCATGCTCCTCATGCATCTAGATCATTATGGATGTTACATCATTATGAGTCATTGTGCATTGATTATTGTTGTCTTGTATGCTTCTTTGATTGTTGTTGTCCCTCTATGAGATGTAGCATGATTGTTGTTGTCTTGTAGCATGAGAGGTAGCATGCATTTTTCCTTTAGGACTACCCCAATCTTCATGATTTCCCTAATAATTGCTTGCTTCCCCCAAAGGTTTTCTAATTGGTCTTCACAAATGTCTAGGTCCTTTTGATCCTGTGTAACAAACAAACAACATATCTTCTTGCTTTTATCATACTGGGAAGACATATGTCACTTATGGTGGCTACCTAAAAGCTCACCATCCTAAGTGATGTGTGCTTGTCTAATAGGGTTTAAGTGGGATGAATTGGATGGTGTATCTCATGCAACAATGCATGATTATATTTGTTCCTTCTTGTTGCCCCATATGACTCATGATCATTTCAAGCATGACTTGATATCTCCTTCATTATTTTAATAGATGCATAATTGAACTTGATGCATCACAAAAACATTTACTTCTTTAATAAAATGGATCTTGGATCCACTTAATAAGATTGAAAGACATATACAACAAATTACACCTTCATTTTGACATGATGGCAACATATTGATTGATTCATTGTGAAAATATGAAGTGTGAATTTTTTGACAACTCACATTATGTGTTGCATCTTTTGAATCTGATAATGAAAGTTGATCAATTGGTGTGATTCCATATTGATTTAATGCATCAAGAATATGTTTATCATTGATTTTCAAGTTGCTCAATTTCCTATCCCTCTTAAAACATCAAAGGGAAGCATGTTAGGCTCAACCCTCATGGGAGCTACATTTTACACCACATGCTATAATTAGTTGAATCAAAATAGTAACAAAGACTTGTCCTAAATCTATACAAGGAACAAACTAGTTAGATAAACACAACATATCATAGGTGTGTTTGATTACTCATTTATTTTTTTCATGGAAACTTATGGTATGCTACTATTTTAATGATGAGGGACCTTTCATTGCTCTAACAACACTATTTTTTTAGATGTAGAATACCTAGGAGCAACGAGGAGGGTTTCAAATAGCAGAAGAATAATAGGAAGGATCAAGATTATGCGGGACTAAGCCAACAAGATTCATCATTGCACCAGGAAATGACGGGTCCCTTTTTATTTTCTATGTAATTTCTTTTTTGTTATCTATAGGTGTATAGTCTTTTCTTTATAAGCATTAGAATAACTAGTCCCTTGGCTTGTGAGGGACATTATACATTCATGATTATCAATAAAGATTGCATTTGCAATACATGTTGTCTCTTTCTCTTATTTGTATGTAATTGCAAAATTGGAATAAATGCAATCTATTTTGACAATCTCCTTTATGCACATTAATGAAATTAGCAAAACATGGTGTATCTTTTAATGTTTAAATGAAAAAATAAAAGAATAAACAATAAGTTACCTAATTTCAACTGGAAGCCAAAATTGGGTAGCAATACCATCCAAAATTTTCTCCTCCTTAATCCTAGGTATTGTTGGTTCTTCTACAACTATGGGTGGTTTACCCACCCCACCATCCACAATCCATTCATCTCCCAAATCATTTTTATCCTTATCAACAATTGTAGAATTCTATTTTGAAAATTTTGCTTCATTCATCCCATGGGCTAAAATATATATCCATCCATTTTTTTACCTCATCCATCTTTACATCTTCCACCTCATTGCTCGGACATCCATTCTTATTAGCCATTAGAGATCAATTTTCTTTTGAAACTCTCTCTATAATTATAACAAATAATTCATAGGGAATGCTAATCAAGTAGTTATGAGAAGATCTTGTGGTCCCTAAAACAAATACAATCACATATATATAGTGTAAATGTGTGGTGAGTGTAGACACTTAAAAAGTTTTGATTGACACTATGTATCTAATTTTGATTAACTAACATAATTTCTTCCTAAATTACTTCAAATTAACCTAGTAATTAAATAATCTTTATTATTTAGTTAAATTCATCAACTTCTGCTATTAGTTAAATAATTAAATTTATTGGATTAATTCACCTTATTCAAACTAATGTTAATCCTATTTAATTAAATCCCCCTAATTCCTCTCATTTGATTAAATAAATCAAATTATTTAAAATCAAATTTCATAAAACCCCTAATCCCCTCAAGTTGATTAATTCTAAATTAATTAACTCTAAATCACTTTCTAATCATCATTACCCATTTCTCTAGCTTTTGACTCCCCTAAAGTTAAATCAACCCATGGTCAACTAACTAGGTTGCACATGAAATTCCTTTATTTTAATTATCTAATTACCTTATTTATCCTCACAATGGTATATTCCTAGGAATATTTCTCCCAAACACTCCCTCATTCAATTTCCCTCCAAAAGCCTCTTACACATCCATAAATACACAAAGGAATTTACTCCATATTACATGCCATATTGTCTCTTACAAGGGCATTAATCTCTCTTACATCCTCACCCATATTCTCTTACACTCAACCATATTCATTTAATCGTCTTACATCTTCTTTACTCTACACATTCCCCAAAATGTGCTCCACCTTCATCCATTAGCCTTGTGGAAAGTGTCACATTCCTATTGGCTCCCTTTTTAATCCCACATTCACCAATTTTACTCATTCTTCAACCCTTCACTCCTATAAGTAGAAGCCTCTTCTACTTAAAATGGATCCACAACTGAAAGCATTCTCACTATAGGCATTTTCATTCATAGCACTCACTCTTCTTATATCATTTTTAGCTTGTTTTCATCATCACTTAGCTTCAATATCACACTTGGAATCATATACATCATTGGCGCTTATCAAAGGGATTGGGAAAGCGATACTTTCCACATCAAAGTAGCACCAATCCCCCTATGGGATGGAGGTTTGGTTGATTTAGATTATATTTACATGTTTATTTTCTTATGTTACATACTTTATTTCATGTTTTCTTTTCTATGCTTGATAAAAAATTTCATAGGGAGTGGTTTATTTGAGCTTTCTAACAATTTGGCTAATCTTGTGTGCTTTATCTATTGTTAGTTGTAGTACAAATTTTCATTCACATTTTGGCGCCCACCATGGGGCAGGAATATAAAGTCTTTGTTTCTCTTCACCTTTGTTTAATGCATTTGATAGAAATATAAAGTCTTTGTTTCTGTTCACTTTCAATTAATGTATTTGATATAAATAAAAAGTCTTTTTTTTTTTAATACTGATTAATGCCTTTGATAGGAATATAAAGTCTTTGTTTCTATTCATAAGATTAATGCATTGGATAGGAATACAAATTCTTTGATTATGTTCATACTATCTTCAAACTTTGGGCATTCAGATATTTTTTACTATTTAATATCAATTAATGCATTAGGTCAGAATGCAAAGTATTTGTTTATGTTCCTATTTAATTCAAGCTTTGCGCAATTAATACATTGGATAGGGCTGTAAAGTCTTTGTTTGTATTCATCACAATATTGATTAATGCATTAAGATGGGAATGCAAAGTCTTTATTTATGTTCATATAAAACTTCAAGCTTTGAGAACTCAGTTATGTTTACTCTTGTTGTGGAAATCTTTGTTGTAGTGGAATCTTTCTTTGTGTGAGTGGCTCTATAAATCATTTTTCTTTAAGAAAATCAAAAAAATAGGATGGTATAGATAGAATAAAAAATCATTGATAAAAACTAGTGGCTGGGGGGTACAAAATCCATGAATGCATAGTTGATGCATTAAATACCATCAAGTTTGAGGAGAAGCCATTGGCGTTGGATGGCTAGCATGCTCATCATTCTTTGTTTATTTAATATTGATTGATGTATTAGATAGGAAAGTAAAGTATTTTTTTATGTTCATTTTAACTTCAAACCTTGGGTGCTCGGTTACATTTACTCTTACTATGGAAATCTTTGCTGCAATGACATATTTCTCGAGGCAGGATTTTTAATTTACTCTAGAAATCTTTGCTAGAGTGACATCTTTCTTGGGCTTTGTTGGCGGCTAGAGGATACATAATCATTAAATACCACTAGGTTCAAGGAGAAGCAATTGGAAGCACTGGATGGCTAACATGCTCATTGTGCTTTGTTTTTTTAATATCGATTAATGCATTAGATAAGACTGTAAAGTCTTTGTTTTTGAAAAAACTTTAATACTAATTAATGCATTAGATAAGATTGTAAAGTATTTGTTTCTAATCAAACTTTAATATCCATTAATGCATTAGAGGGGAATGTAAACTCTTTGTTTATGTTCATATAAACTTCAAAGCTTTGGGAATATATTGATAAATGATTTAGATATCTTTAGATTTTTTCTTGACCATTTATCCACACATTTCTCTATATTAATATTGTAGGTGTAATATTATGGTGTGGCAAGGCGAAGAAATCCAGAAGTAAAAAGCATATTTGAGTGGAAAAAAGTGGGCATTGGAATTCAAAAAGCATTTTTAAATTCTCATTGTAATAGCCTAGGGAATTCATTGTTGCTTTCATTTTCTATTTTAGGACAACTTGCTTCTGTATATACCTAAAATCGGTCAAGACATTTAATTAATTAAATGCTAGTTATTTAATTAATATTTCATCTACTTATAAATAAATTTTCAATTTATTTATATAGTTCATATCTTCTAATTCTCCAAATCTAAAATCACATTCCTCTAATTTAATTAAATAAACAAATTTTTATAATTTGTTTTATTTAATTAATTTTCACTAATCCCAAATTTGGAATTCAAGTACATGACTACAACTTTTCATGCCACCTCAACAAGGTCACATGAAATTAAATAATTCTAATTTTTAATTAGAATTATCTTCATCAAACTTTGAACACATGGTCTTTTTATCACACACTTGATTCCCTCATCCATTTGGCATGTTGTCTTTGGTCAAGGGAGCATCCTTCTTGATTCTCTCCATCTCCACCATTCATCCCTCATGTTTGAATTTGGACCATTGATCACTGCCACATCACAAGATGCTTGGAAAATCCTATAAATACGACCCTTTGCTATAGTATTTGAAATCCCACATTTGAGAAAACTTATTATGTAGGAATAGCTTTGGAACATTGGAGCATTTGGAGTTCATAGTTAACATTGTAGTATCATGTTAAATTAGAATCATGTCTTGCTTTATAGTTGCATTTTATTTCATGTCTTACATTATAGTTGCATTTTATTTCATGTCTTGCCTTATAGTTGCATTTTAGTTTATCATATCAATAGTTATTTGAGCATATGTAGAATCATTTAAGCTTATTATCACAACATTTGCATCACATAAGTTAGCATCATTATCCATTTTTCAATATCACCATTATCATAGCATCATGGATTTTATCACATAGTTTCATGTAGGAACTTAGATTTCTTGCATTTAGAACATCTCGTTTCTCAAGTTGTCATTTTAACAACCATAGTGCATATACAAAATATGAGAGCCAATATGGTTTAACAAATCTTTGAGAATAGAGAACAATAGAACGTTTTTGAAGATTTTTTTTGCTACAGTTAGAGTAGTTCTTTAATTCAAATCTTTAATATAATATGTCTCATTGATGTTTGTGTGCTTTAGTATTGATTTGCTAACTCTCCCAAATTTCACACACACATAAATTGGCGCCCACCATGGGGCTAGACCCCATTTTTAACAATTTTATGGATTTTTTTTTTTTAAATAGGCTAGACGTGACATTTTAGCACGATTGTGAGTTCTTTTAGCGCATTCGAAAAATATTTCAGTGCATACAACTTCTATTTTGGTGCATACGATAACTCTTTCAGTGCATCCGAGGTCTATTACAGTGCATATGGCATTTCTTTTGGCGCATCCAACAAATGTTTTAGCGCATACATGAGTTATTTTAATGCATATAGTATCTATTTTAGTGCATTGGAATAATAGTTTAGCACATTGAATGACTATTTTAGCACATCTGTTTAAACTTGCAAAATTTTAAAAATCTGAGAACTAATTTGTGTTTTCTACTTGTAGGTGGATGATACGCCGGTCAAAGAAAAATTTATCAAACTACTGATGATTTATGTAGGGGTTGGAGTTGTTTAATGCTTTCTTTTGATTAAGATAGGCATCTAGCTTAATTAGAAGGTTAAAGAACACCATGTCTTATGTGCTTGATGAATGGTAGGCATGTGCTCTCCCCTTAATTGGGTGACCAAA
>VDFB02075321.1:224859851-224872019 GCA_007258455.2 Sequoia sempervirens | reverse complement strand
AACCCAGTCACAATAACCCAGGGACAAAATAACTCAGGGTCATAATAACCCAAGCCAAAATAACCCATGGTCAGAATAACCCATGGACAAAATATCCCCATAAGAATATAGAAAAAGGAAAACAAAATTTATAAATTACATGTATGTTGCTAAAAAGCTTTATTATTCAAATTTTCAATTAAAGTGTCAAATTATGAGCAATGCCTCTTATATAATCTAAAATGTTATGGTTGTCATAACCATCAACCAATCTTTTTAGTCTTTCTTTGAGTTCACGATATTTTTTCATGCTTGGTTGCTTAATGTATCTAGCCATATATTTCTTTACTCTATTCTCTTGGAGACTCTATTCTTTTTTCACTACTTTGATGAATTTCCAAACTAAGTTGTGCAATGCTTTAAGCAATTCACTAAATCCTCTATGCCATCCCTCAATAGTATTATTGGTTATGGGAAGATCATCTTGAGTAGCTGAATAACAATTCCACATTGTGATTGGAAACTTGGGTGATCATCTGTTGCCTCTTCTGGTTAGTCTTCCAATCCATGTGTCTTCAAAATAATCAACTTATTCCCACGAAATTTCCTTTATTTTTATAATTATTTATCATTTTATAGGTTATTTAAGCATATTAAAGGTGTTTTAAGGCTATTTTAGGGGTATATAATGGATATATGGTTTAAAAATGACCTAAATAGCCTCTATGGTGCCTCACAATCATATTTATAATTTATTTTATGTCATTTCTAGTTTACTAGCTTGATCTAAAATGACCTTGGGTTATTTTCTCCATGGGTTATTTTGACCACGGGTTATTCTGTCCATGGGTTATTATGACCCTGGGTTATTTTGTCCTTGGGTTATTTTGGTCGGGTTATTCTGTCCAGGGTTATTTTGGTTGGGTTATTATGTCCTGATACCCTCTCCCTCCTATGCCCTCTCCCCCTCTCCCCTCTACCCTTAATCCTTGTACACCCCCTATGCTTTATCTATCTCCCACTCCCCCCCTCTCTCTATAAAGTCTATCCCTCCTACCCACCCTCCCTCTCGAGCTCCTCTACCCTTAACCCTTAAACCCTAGGACCCCCTACCCTTTATCTCTCTCACACCTCCACCCCCTCTCTCTAAAGGATTAAATTTGATGGTTGGAATCTTAATTCACAACAAATTTTAATTACGTACATTCATTGAAGGGTGCCCTAAAACATTATGACATATACCTTAGTGTATGTAAAATTATATATAACTCAAACATATATATAATTATAATTCCATATAAATTTCACAAATTTATCCAAAAATATCTCCTTTACAATCTTCTTAAAATTTTGATTGTATTTTATAGCAAAAATCTTTAAATACGGTCATATGGCCATCAAATTTAAGTTCTCATTTAAAAATATATGTATATTAATATTAAAAATAGGGTGTTCGACCGAACATTCGAAGAATGTTCGGTCGAACCCATTTAATAGAGTTTTTTTAATTGCATGTTATGGTAGTTCGGTCGAACTATGGTTCGATTGAACCCTAGTTCGACCGAAACTTTCCAAGATTTTCGACCAAACACATATTCGATCGAACCCCTCTTTTTTCACCCTTGCTTCCTAAGGCACCAGGATTGTTGAAAATTTTATGTTTCGAAGCTCGATTTCAGAATGAAAATGGAGAAGATCTCAAAAACCCAACTAGTATCGGGTTCCCCTCAAAACGAGCTATCCAACGAATATAATTTTAGTATGTTTTGATTATATTATCTATATGTTTTTTAAGTTTTATTAAATATAGGTTTTTCACTTAAAACAAAACTCTCTATTCTGCACAAGTGGAAAAATAGAAGATTATCAAAAAAAAAAAATTAAAAATATGAGTGCACCAGATATTGGAGTCCTTGATCCAACACAAAAAAAAAAAATCGATACATACAAGTAAAAGTTATGTGTTATACTATGCGCTATGTCCAATTGTCATTTGATTGACTTTGAAACTTGATTAAAGAAAAATATTCAATAAAAACTATCTAATGAAGTGGAAGCACTAGATATCGGTTAGAAATCTAAATTTGAAAGAATTGAATTTTATCCTTCATGGAAAAAAAGTTATGCATTATACGGTGTACATCACTTTTTAAAAATGCTATTTTTTGAAAAAACCAATTTTTGTGGGAGATGGAAAAAGAAGTGCAATCTGATTCCAAAAAAATTGAAAAAAATATTTTTAGAATCTACAGACAAAATATGAGAAGACTCTAGTTTACATCATCTTCAAATTCCTTACGTTTTAATCGCTATAGGTGCCCGAATGTGGAGATTGTGTTAAAAAAAAATATATCAGTGTCCAGTTAGGCCAAAAAGTGTAAACCACTATTGTGGGATCACCCATTCTCCATTTAAGGTCACCCTGATTAAAGCACAATGTCATATGTAGTTAGGAATAGGTCTTAGAGTTGAACCTGGCCGCTCTGATACCAAGATGTAGCACTCGAAAGATTATAAGCAAAACCATCTTAAATTGTTTAATCCGTTTCAAAAAGGTTTTCAAGTAAATAATATCATTCATAAAAACTTACCAAAATGAGCTCAATAAAAGAGAGTTAAATTGCATTTTATGTATATAAATAATAACATTGTAATTTATTCAAGATTATGCACATGGTAAAAGTACATCAATGAATTTTCATATATACATGTTCATCCAAACTCAGAAGGGATCAATAATTCCAATAGAAACATCTTTTTCAATGCTACGTCATAAAACTAAAATTCTACATATCAATGTTACATTAGATTCTTTCATGCAATACTTCTATTTCAAAGTTTCAATAATGAATGTCAAATACATATACATATACAATGGGGTTGTACTAGCCATTCCAAAATGATACACAAGTACATCAATGGCAAATAAAACTCTGAACCTCCAACCGCCGTGACACCATCGGTTTGCTTGCAAGCTGGGGCCAAGAGTGTGATTCAGGCGCCTTTTCCGCCCAACCACGAAGTACATGACTTCCTCGGGTTCCTTTCTAACTCAAAGGAATCCCCGGCCCTGCATAAAGGATCCTAGCAACCTAACACAATAAAACAGGAGGGAACTCTCGATGCATGCCTGGTGCCTATATGCATTTCTAACATGAGAAAATATATTTCTTGCAACAGGAGGTGGCAGAGACTCAAATACATATATTTCTAGGCTTTTAAAACAAATCCATCTATTTCAATGGTACAAGTGCTTGGCCAAGCATAAATAAAATAAACAAATGGTAGTTTCAGAAAAGGTAAAACTACCGTCTCTATGGATCCACCTTCGGCATCCTGTCTGGGAAGTTACCAAAAGTAAAGTATAATAAAGTGCAAGAGCAGAAAGTTGTGCATTTTCCATACATGTTTCATGCATTCAATTGATTCTAAAAGAATTTTCAAATGAGAGTTTCAAAACATCTTTTGAATTCCATTGGACAAAAGAAAAAGGTTGTAAATTCAGTATTAAAACAGCATCCACTCTTTTCTTAGTAATTTTCTCTGATTTGGTAAAGGACTTTGTTTTCACTCCAAGCTACTCTCTTGAAGGTTCTTGTTCAAATGTAAAAATTGCATGTACATCATGATACTATCAGTGTACGAACACAAGTAGAGGAATTAATTTTCTGTATAAAACAGTGTTCACAGATTTATGTATATATTTCTACTCTTTCCAAATTCAAGCTGATTTGAAAGTCAAATTCTCAATTTACTACAGGTTTCTAGTTATTAGTAATATATAGAAACAGGGCAATTCTTTCGAAAAAATAGAGGTTTGGAAAAACTTGCATTTGAATTTTATATTGTATACCAATATTCAGAAATTTACATATGTATGTAAGCATAAGACAGTGTGATCAAGAAGATTTCCAGTTTACATGTTTCTCAGAGGTACATTTTTTCATTTCCAGCTTCAAAATTGTTGAGATGTTTGTGTATTTTTGACAGAAATCATTTCACATTCTGAAGATGGTTTTCTTGTTTAAACTTTCATTTATGTATATATGCTTTAAAGAAAAGAAATACTGATTTTCATAACTGTTCTCACATTTTTTGGCTATGCACACAGAATAAAAACATTATACAGGGTTCCAAATAGGTGTTAAGCACCACAAAGGTGTTGGGAGGCCTTGCCTCTCCCATGGGGAGGGCACGGGCTGTGAGGAGGTCGCGCCCCCTCCACAGGTCGTGGCCTGTGGAGGGCGCGAGCCTCCCCACATAGCTGTGCCCTTCCTATGGGAAGGGCTGGGGATTAAAATCCCTCCCCCCCCACAGTTAAACAATTTCATAACACAAAAGAAAGAATTCACCCAGTATTCAACTACATTTAAATTTATTTCAAAAGAATTTTGAATTAATGTCTGGTAAAGGTTTTCTTGCAAGATTATATGCATATATATATACATATATTTATATATATATATATTTATATATATATGGTTTCAGATCTTTTCTCTCACAAATTTTTCTGTACTAAAGAATACAATTGAGAGCAGTTTAATGATATGCAACTTTTGCAACAGAATGTAACCTTGATCTCGAAGAAAGAGATTGGGTATTTTCTCTATAATGCAACAAATGAGAAAAAGGTTTTTACCCAGATTCAAAAATAAAACTGGAAGATATTTCTCAGATATTTGTATTCATTTTCATAGAATGATGCATCCCATTTCTCCAATTTCTTACTGAAATTTAAACTGGTTTAAAAGCAAGGAATGGAAATAACCTGGCAGATTTCTCTAGTTGCAGATGTCTAGTATTACCTTTTTTTTTGTCTCCTTCCAGAGCCCTAGTTATGTGTCTGAATAATGTTCTCTTTTCTCTCCTTAAAGCTTTATTCCTCCTTCCGAGAGTCATGTAGACCATTTCCAAATGACAGATAAATTTTACATGCAAAATAAAGAGGTAGCCACTTGCCGAGAGCATTGTTGGTTTTAAGGAGAATTTCCCAGAGCCCAAAGTTTTCTCGGGACTGTTCATTTTTTTTTCCTTCTCCAAATTTTGGACTAAGGTTTAAAACATATGCAAAAAAAGATATTTCCACCTTTTAATATGCAGACAAAATATTTCCTCCTTATCATATGCAAATATAAAATATTTCACTTTATTCTTAATTTCCTAGTTAGATAAAATTTAATCAACAGATTTTCTAATATTGCACAAAAAATGGAATAAACTAAATAAAATAAATCATAATCTTTTCACAACTTAATTGATAATTAATTTATATTTCAATTTTGCTATGTTATTATTTTTATCATTTACTTATTCAAACCATTTATTACCTATATGTAAGCAATTCAAAACAATCATATTGAAACAGACATTGCCCAAATGCAACTATATGATTTTTAGGTGTTGTGTGTGTGTTCGAGAGCTCCTCCTCTTTTACCCTATCGGGAAGCTAGCCTTCTTTTCCTCAATCACACTCTTGGTCTTTGACCACCTGCAACTCAAATGCACTCAGGCATGCAACAACGAAATTGTATTAGAAACCAATATAGAAATATAAATCAAAGCAATAATTAAATCAATACTTCTATTTTGTTCTATCTTGTATATTTTAAAATAAAATGCATTCATAATTCCAAAAGAAAATATTTTCCTACATTTTCATACACCAAAGCATTGTATTATATTATATTACTCTAATCACGCACCATCATTCATATAATAAATCCCCACAAATTCATGGTCAAAACAGCATCAAAGTCTGAGACGTGACATATATTGAAGGTCCCAATGAGGAAGAAGAGGAGGAACCCATACTAGAAGATGAAAGGGAGTCAAATGAGGAATCACATGATTCTCAACAAATCATTTATTTTCATGCACTCTCAGGTTTCAGTGCTCCACAAACTCTCAAGGTGGTGGGGCTCCTAAAGAAGCAGAAGGTAACAATGTTGATCAGCTCAAGTAGTACTCATAATTTCATCAACAAAAAGTTAGCTACTCGTCTAAATTGTTTCATATATCCAGCCCTAGAGTTTCAAGTTTTGATTGTGAATGGTGGTACAGTTAGTTGTTCAGGGAAGTTTCATAGCATTAAATTATCCATGGGAGATTATCAACTTGATACCCCAATGTATGGGATATCCATGGGTGCAGCAGATATTGTTTTGGGAGTCCAATGGCTTACTACATTAGGAACAATTGAGATGAACTTCCAAGAACTATTCATGAGATTTCAATCGAAAGGAAGGCTAGTAGAGCTAAGGGGGTTGAAGGAAAAATCTCCACAAACGGTAAGCTCTCATCAAATGCAAAATTTGCTTAAGAAAGGAGTGGATGGATTTGTGGCCCAACTATGTTCATTAGAAGTATCTCAATCTAATACTCCTACTCATCTAGATTTGCAAGCTATAATTGATCATCACTCAGCTGTTCTTGGAGATATGCCAAAAGGAATTCCTCCTAAGAGGGATCATGATCATGCCATACAGTTAGTCCCAGGGAGCCAACCACTGAACATCAGGCCTTATAGGTATCCACAAATACAAAAGAGTGAGATAGAAAAGATTGTTGAAGAGATGCTAGAGGCAGGGATCATCAGGCATAGCCAAAGTGCTTACTCCTCACCTGTGGTGATGGTACGTAAGAAGGATGATACTTGGTGCATGTTTCCAGATTATGGAGTGCTCAACATGTACACCATTAAAGATAAGTTTCCAATTCCAGTCATTGATGATTTGCTAGATGAATTAAATGGAGCTATTTTTTTTACCAAGTTAAATCTTAGATCTGGTTATCACCAAATTCGGATTAAGGAGGAAGATATTTGTAAGACAACATTTTGGACTCATGAGGGTCATTATGAATTTTTGGTGATTCCATTTGGTCTTACCAATGCACCATCTACATTCCAAAGTTTGATGAATTCCATTTTTAAGAAGTTCTTGAGAAAGTTTGTGTTAGTATTCTTTGATGATATATTAATTTATAGCAAGACTTGGGAAGAAAATTTGCAACATGTGGACCAAGCATTACAAATGCTTGAAGATCATAAACTCTATGCTAAGCCATCCAAGTGTGCTTTTGGTCTTACAGAGGTGGAGTATTTGGGACACATAGTTTCACATGAAGGAGTAAAGGTGGACCCTAACAAAATTAAGGCTATCATGGAATGGCCTATTCCAAAAACCATTAAGAAACTGAGAGGATTCTTGGGATTGACAGGGTACTATAGAAGATTTGTGAATAATTATGGTAGTATAGCAGCACCTCTCACCACTCTATTGAAGAAGGATTCTTTTCATTGGAATGAGTCTGCCAATACAACATTTGAGAGATTGAAGGAGGCTATGTGTACAACTCCAGTACTTGCCACTCCTGACTTCACCAAGGAATTCATTGTGGAATGTGATGCTTCTCGAAATGGGATAGGAGCAGTGCTCATGCAAGAAGGTCGACCAATTGCTTTTGAGAGTCGTCAATTAAAAGGTAAGAATCTACTAAAACCTATTTATGAGAAGGAAATGCTAGCAATACTCCATGTAGTGAAACAATGGTGGCCTTATCTATTGGGTAGACATTTCAAGGTTAAGACAGATCATGATAGCCTAAAATATTTTTTGGAACAATGACTATCTTCCGAAGAGCAACAAAAATGGGTCACTAAGATGTTAGGATATGACTTTGAGATTGTATATAAGAAAGGGAAAGAAAATATTGTCGCAGATGCACTGTCAAGGAAGGATGAGAAAGATGAAGCCTTATTGTGTGCCCTTTCAATATTACAAGCAAATTGGGTGGAGGAAGCCAAAGCAGAGTGGCAAAATGATGTTGTGACAAGTAATCTCATCAAGCAATTAAAAAGTGATCCTAGTAGTTCAGATAAGTTTTGTTGGAAGGGAGATACTCTTTGGTATAAAGAGCGTTTGTATCTCTGCAAGAATTCCAACCTTAAAATGAAGATTCTCACAGAGTTGCATGAGTCTCCATTAGGTGGTCATTCAGGATTTTTGAAGACATATCATCGAGTCAAGCAGGATTTCTTTTGGGAGGGGCTAAAGAGTGATGTTCAAAAATTTGTGGTTGAATGTTTGGTGTGTCAAAGGCATAAAGGGGAGACAATTAAGACACTAGGTCTCTTGCAACCCTTATCTATTCCTAGCTAGTGTTGGGAAGAAGTATCCATGGACTTCATCACAGGGCTTCCCAAATCTAAAGGTCATAATGTCATCATGGTGGTAGTTGATCGGCTCACTAAATATGCACATTTCATTGCATTAGCACATCCTTGTACAGCAAGTGCAGTGGCTAAAGATTTTTTGGAGAATATCTAAAAGCTACATGGTACACCGAAAGTTATTGTTAGTGATCGTGATCCTATCTTCACTAGTCACTTTTGGAAAGATTTATTCTCATGTTTGGGTACTCAATTGGCTCTTAGCTCTTCATACCACCCTCAATCAAATGGGAAAATAGAGGTTCTTAATAAGTGTTTGGAAGGATATATATGTTGTTTCACTTCAGAGAAATAGTCTCAGTGGGTAGATTGGATACCACTTGCGGAATGGTGGTATAACACTTCTTTTCATAGCTCATCAAAAATGTCTCCATTTTTGGCACTTTATGGATATCATCCTCCTTCCATCACATCATCAATTAAAGGTGTCACCAAGAGTTCAGGCAGTAGAATACCACTTGCTTCATCAACAACAAGTACTTTCAAGACTCAAGGAAAATTTAGCCATGGCACAAAATTGAATGAAACAACAGGCAAACCAACATCGTAGTGAAAGAAGTTTTGAAGTTGGGGATTGGGTCTTCTTGTGATTGTAGCCTTATAAGGAAATCTCACTAAAGCAGCAAATAAAGAATAATAAGTTGTCTCCAAAGTATTATGGTCCATACCAAATCATCACGAGGAAAGATTGGTGAGTGTTGCCTACAAGCGAGTTTCCACCAACAACAAAGATACATCAGGTTTTCATGTTTCTGTTTGAAGAGAAGGTAATTGGTCATAATATTCCCACTCAAACAACACTTCTCGAGCTAGATGAAGAAGGGAGAATCATTTTGGAACCAGAGTGCATTCGTCAAACACATACAAAGAAGCTGAGGAATAGAACTATCACTGAGTATCTCATCCAATGGAAGAATTTACCAGTTGAAGATGCCACATGGGAAGATGAGGAGTTCATTCAAAAGTTTCCAAACTTGATTAGCATTGAGGACAATGCTTCTTTGAAGAAGGGAGGCATGCTACGCCCTTAATATTATTGTACATCGGGTTATGAATAGTCGGCTTGCGGCTATCTTAACTCTCTATTAAGTCATATTATCATTAGTATATTGTTATTTAGTTGTTTAGGTTTGCCTAAGTCTTATATATGTGTGTCTAAGTCGGCCTAGGTGATATCCTTGGCACAAATAGGTATATATAGTAGGTTGTGAGTCTTATTTCATCATCAAGTGTGAAGTGTGTTCTCATTAGAGATATTTGGAGGTTTCCCCCTCGAAGTGGCTTGTTATTCTCAGTTATTATCAAGTATTTGCAGCATATTTCATATCATATTCTTCTATTGTGCAAGTTATTTCATAACAAATTGTTTGGATATGAATAGTGGGGTCT
This sequence comes from Sequoia sempervirens, assembly GCA_007258455.2. Classification (NCBI taxonomy): domain Eukaryota; kingdom Viridiplantae; phylum Streptophyta; class Pinopsida; order Cupressales; family Cupressaceae; genus Sequoia; species Sequoia sempervirens. The sequence goes on along the minus strand of VDFB02075321.1, from coordinate 224,862,421 downwards.
TGTGGAGGATTAGAATCATGAAATGAAATGATATTTGAATCTTGACTTGGGAGGGAATCACTACGTGGAGTGAAAGGTACATGATCATGAGATGGGAGAGGATCATGGGATGGGATGGAAGGTGTGCTTTGATCTTGATTTGGAAGGGAATCAAAAAATAAGATGGAAGGGATGATTTTACTTTGATTTGGAGAGGAATCAGAGGATGTTATGAAAGTGAAAGGGATACCTTGCTCTTTAGGTGACATGGAAGAGATACCTAGGTCTTGAGATGGAGTGGGATTATGAAGGGGAAGGTATCTAGATCTTGAGATGGAAATGGCTCATTAAAAAGAATACTTTTATTTTGATTAAGAATGGACTCATGAGATGGCATGAGATGGATGATTTGGTCTTTATTAAGAAGGGGATTATTCAATGATATTTTACCCTATGTTGTGACTATGCACTCAAGAGTTGTATTTTTATGGAAGGTATACCTTCTATTTGAGCTATGGTGTATTCATATGGAACAAAAAAATAATTAGATTCCTTTCAATTGCTATCTTTATCTGAGGGTTCCCCTTTTCCATGTTTTAGGATAGGATCTTGGAATATCTTGAGATCATTATTGGTTGAAGGTGGATTTTCTACAGTAATGTCACCTTGATCTATAAGTTCTTGAATAGGGTTTTTCAATTTGAAATAATCAAAAGTATTATGTAATTTGGTTTTATGGTACTCACAATATTCATTCCCTTTGTACCATGGAGGTTTTAATTGAGGTTCAAATTTTCTAATTTCTGGTAATGTGACAACTTTAGCTAGGATCATTTTTTGTAAGACTAATTCAATAAGTTCCCCTAAAGGAGTGTATTTTATTTTAGGAGAATTACTTTTCCTAGGTGGCCTCCTAGGGATAATGACACCTTGAGTATTTTATTATGTATTTGCTGATAATTATATGTTGGATGATGATTGTATGTTTTGAATGGATTTGACTTCTACTACACCATCATTAACTATGTTCTTATTTTTAGAACAAATTCTAGGTTTATCATTAGATGTTGAATGGGTATCTTTGTTTTCCTTATAGATTTTCAAAATATCCTTAACAATGAGGGCCTTTTTTGATAGGTATTCCCTTTTTTATTATCTCATCAGATATATTCACACATTGGACTTGTAAGTAGAAGGTCAATTCATGATTTAGATTTTTGGTGAATATGTGGACAAGTTGGTTTTTGAGAATAGGATGGGGGAATTTTCTTTTATTTCTCCATCATTGTAGGAAAGAAGTGAATTATTCTCCATTATTTTATTTTGAATTACATATATTAGTCATGGAGATTTTATTTTCATGTTATATGAAAAATGTGTGATGAATTTTTTTGCTAATTCATGAAAGGACCTAATTCCATAAGGTATATGGGAGAAAAATTCACTAGCATGAACTCTTAGACTTCAAGGAAAGAGGCACATTAAATAAGAATCATTTTAAGCAACCTCAAGACAATATATATAAAATTCCCTTATATGAACACACAGATCACCTTTTATTTTGTATTTATCAAACTTAGGAATTTCAAAATTTTGATTAAAGGGGATCATAGATACGGACCTATCAAATGAATAGTGACATATGTCTTCTAGTGTATAACTCTTATTAGTGTGACCAATTTTTAGATTTTTTATCTCTTGTTTTAACTCTTGAATTTTTGATGCTAAGTTATTGTGGGTGTAGAAGTAGATACATTAGGAGGTGTGTATATGGAAAAAGATGGAGGATTTTGTGGGGTATATGTATTTATGGGTATATTGGATGTGGGTGGTTGAGGGTGTTAGGAAAATGGTGTGTTTTCCACCTTTGCACAATGCTATAATGTAGTATTTTGATATTATGTGGTGTACCTAGGGGATCTAGAGATAAGTACATCACATGGGTTAGCATTCTTGGGGCCACTTTATGTGTTGCATGTAACATTGTGATAAATATTTAATGAGGGGTTGCACATTGGGGAAATATTTAATGTTGGGAAAAATTAGTACCAAAAATTAAATGGGTATGTGCACCATTGTGACACAAAAATTTCCCTTAAGATGCCACTTTCTTTTTTTTGAAATAAACAAAGTCTAATGTTTACAAGAAAATGAAGGTAGTTACACTCAAAATTTGAAGATGCAACAAGAACAAGAGTTGTAGTGCTCTAAATCTACTTTCCAAAATACTATTTTTTTTTAAATAATGAAAATTAAGGGTTTGAAAAATGGGGGCACACAAAGTGGTCCTTTTCTATCAAAAAAAATAGCATAGAATCTATTGTGCCCCCCTTAAAAAGTTAATTTTTCAGAATTTCAAAAATCACTATGATGAGAAATTAGCTAACACCATGTAGTTTATGTGATTTGTTCAGTGAATTTTTAATGAATATATAATATTTTACTAATTTTTGAAGTGGAAACATCCTGAAAAGCTAAAATTTGAGTGTTCTACCCCCTAAAATTTTTGAAAACTAATTGAAAATTATTTTTTTCTCATTACGTGTAGAATGGAGTCTAGTTTCTAAAACTGTAATTTGTTTCAAAATTTG
>VDFB02075321.1:224799565-224858731 GCA_007258455.2 Sequoia sempervirens | reverse complement strand
CCATATCTCTCTGGGCTCTCCTATTATTTCCCTCCCTCTCCATTGAGCTCTCCCTCCCTCCTTACCCCTCTTTCCCTCTTTGTGAACTTCTCTCTCTCATTTTCTTCTCTCTCCCCCTCACCTCTAGATACATCTCCTCTCTATAAGTCTCTTAGTCACTCCTCTTCTACCACCCCTTCCCTCCGTAGCCATCTCTTTCTCCTTATTCTTCTCTCTCCCTCACCTCTCTACACTATCACCTTTCTATCTCCTCCTTCCCTATGCATCTCTCTCCCTCCATGTCTACCTCTCCCTCCATCCCTTTTTACTCCTCTACCAATGTTTCCCTTTCTCTCTCCCTCTCTTCTCTCTCTCACCCTATCTCTCTCCCTATGCCTGTCATCCCTCTCTCCCTAGGTTGTAGGTATCACACCACTATATCTCTCCCCTCTCTAGTTATTTCCTTGCCTCTCCACCTCTCTCCCTCTCTCCTTACCCATCTTTCCCTCATTGTGAACTTTTATCTCATTTTCTTCACTCTCCCCCTCACCTCTCTACCTCTTCCCTCTATAGGTATCTTAGTCATCTTAGGAGTTCAAATTACTTGATGTTGGCCTGTGATGAGGTATGAATGGATAGTAAGGCACATGAATTGTATAAATAAGTGATTTTCACCTCATTTTAACCCACATTCATCAATTCCACTTATCCACCTATTCACTTAAGTATTCAAGCATTCTACAACATCTTTTCAAGCACTTTGAAGCTGCCATTAACATTACAAGTCAGAATTACAAGATCAAGAGTTAGGTGAGTTGATATCATTTGCATGTTATTACTTTATCTTTCTCTTTCATTTCATTATCTTTTCAAGGGTTTAATTACCAAAAGTGGGGTTTGACCAAGGAAAATCCCTATTCACTAACCCTAATCAATTTTCCCCTTTTACTTATGTATTTATAGCCTTTTGTTTACAGATTTGATAGGTTATTAGGTGTTGACGATTTATTTTTATGTCAACTAGGTGTTTCAAGTCAACATAAGTCAAATTCAAGCTTGGAGAGACTTATTTGTCTATTTTCTATAGATTTGACTTTGGCAACCCGACAAGCAAACATTCCAAGATTTGGTGTTGCGGAGTTGTCTCCTCATTTTTCAAAAATTTGAGAGAGGACTAATTTGCTACCTATGGAAAATGAGTCCCACCTTAGGACTAGAAACTTGAGTTTTGTCAGATTTCAGATCCCAATAGACAAAAATCAATTCGCGATAGTTTTTCATCAATAGGAGGACTAATTCACCACCTTGGGTGAATGAGTCACACTATGAAAAATTAGTAAATTTCATCAACATTCTAGACACTCCAAAAAGCTCACACATCATCTAGGTGCACTGAAATTTACCCCTGTACCTTTTGTTCTGCATAATTTCTTCATTTTCATAGTTATTTGCATATCATAATGTGTTTTTAAACATAACCTAAATTGCACTTTTGCATTCATTCTAGTTCATTTTAATCAGTCAATTACATTTAGTTAAGTTCATTTACATCATATCACATTACACACATCCTAATTTGAGTGTTACATAAGCATTTTTGGACCTAAAATCTCTCTCCTTTTAGGTGAAAAACCCTAGAAGTATAAGAGCAAGCATTTAGGGTCCCAAAAATCTATGTTCCAACTTGATACTTGAATAATGATCCAAAACACTTGATAATTATCTCTTGAAGACTCTGGAATGCCCTTGTGATCTCAAATTTGCTAGAATGCATGAATACTTGAAAGCTTAGGAGAAAATAGGTGGAATAAGCTTGTATTTATACTTGGTTATGCCTAATTTCCCAAAATTACAACACTACAAGCTAACATCAGATTTAGGAGAATAAAATCCCACCAAGAATTTGAATTTTAGTTAATTTTAAGCCATGTGGGACTCATATGTCAGAAGTGGCGCATGAGTCCCATTAGGGCAGGCTATGTGACACATTTTTTAAGAAATGCTTAGATTCATGTGAAATCCAAATTGGGGCCCTAAAACCTAGGTGGTACCCATATGTCCAAGGTGGTGTATGAGTCCCAAATCACCAAATTTGGGCCACACAATCCAAAAACATTTTAATTTTTGATTGGTCATTACATATGTGTTAGGATTATCCTCAAAAAGATGCATTAAATGAGGCTTGTGAATGCAAAATAAGGCCAAATAGGGAATAAAGAAGCCCAATTAAATAATGAAAACCCTAGATTAGTGTGAAAATGTAGTACAACACTTTACAATGCCCTAAATAAGGCACAACTAAGTTCATTTAGTTCACAAGGGCCCAAGACCTAATGTGAATGTGTTGAACACATTACAACACTAAATCAAGGCAACATTAAGCTTAATTTTACAAGGAGGTCCCAAACAAGTGTGAAAATGTAACGGGTGACATTTTTCAACACTAGACATAAAATTTCCAAGATTTTATTAAGTTAAATAGCATAAAAGTCTAGGTCATCAAATAGTAGGTCTCACACTCTAAGGACATGCCATCAAGTTCAACACCATTCAAGAAAATGTTTAGAAGGTTTATATGTAGGTGATGGACTAGCACAATATCCTCAAGAAGCATGATGTCAAGTTTGTGACACAAATCAATAAAATTCAACAATTGTTACTTGATGCTGCCAGTTCCTAATCTCGCCATAATTTGGGTTCAAATTCAAGTCCTTACAAAAGACCTTGAATGCCACAAGTAAAATAAATAGTGCAAGTGAAAGACCTCCTAAAATATATGAGGCAACATGTACCACTTCCACAACAATCTTGTTGACATTTGTCACTAGCATCATTTTACCGTGTTCCTATCGTTTAGGATGCCATGTGTGTTGTTTTTGTTACTTGGATGTGTGTGAAGTTGATTGAATGGGGAAAAATATCTTCTTCATTATCATTAAAGCTCATTAAACTTCTCCCTCCATCCCTCATTACTCCTCTAGGTCTCTCAGGACTCTTCTCTCTCCCCTTTGTAGGTCTCTATATAGGGTTGAGGGTTTAACAGTTAAAAATTCTCTCTCATTTGGTGCTTGGCAGATTTGGCGAGCACCAAATGGCCTTTGCTAAAAATGGTAAAAGGGCATGTAACCCATGATACATACCCACAATTCTCTAACTTTGTCCTGGTTATTACACTTTTTCCGACAAGGGAACACTTTTTCATGTAGTTGAATTCTTGTACCACCATATTTTTCTTGCTCCATCACCTTTTCAAAACCATTTTGTTTGCTTGACAATGTAGAAGAAGAGAATTTGAAGTTTTTACATCAAATTTGATTATCTCAGGTAAAAAAAATTGTTTGTTGAATTGAAATGTTTATATAGGACAAGTACCATCTCTATGAAGTATAGCTATAAAATTAGAAATAATATTTGTATAAAGACATGCAAGGTGAAACATATAGAAAATTTAAATGCATTGGCACTATGAAATATCAAAATATAATCAAATATGTTAGCCCCACATTTGCAATTAAATAAATTCAATCAATGCTTGAGAAATTCATTCAATATCAAATTCAGACAACAAAGAGGATGTGCCTTCAACTTTAGGATTTAATTTTTTAATTGTATTAGGTTGTTTCATTTTTTCTTGGCTTCATGCTCCTCCAATGTTTGAGTTTTTGATCAATTTTCTTGGTATGATGTTGAGTTCTATATCAATCTAATATAATTGGTTAAAATGGTGAAAACAATGATTAACAATTATCAAATTCAAATACAAAACATAAAAATAATTATTCAAATTCTTCAAAATATGAAAATAATAATTTAAATTTTTTTAAACATAAAAATAATGATTGATACTATCAAATTTAATTTATAAACATGTAGTTTTAATAGTTTGTATCAATAGAAGAATAAATTTTGATATATTAGTCAAGCAATGATGCAATTCCTCAAAACCATGAAAAATATGTTTGTATATCAGAGAATATGTAAATTTTAGGGAAAAAAAGCACATGTGGGTCCAAACTCATGGGATCCACATGCTAAATTAGACTAATTTTTATGTTTTACGTAGAAAGAAACTCCCACTCTATAATTTGTCTTAGAAAATACTAACCCTTAGGCTTGGATTTGTCTTAGGGATCCAACCCAAAGGGTTGGAATTACATGTCAATTCCCAAAGATATGTTTTCTACAAAATATAGAAAAATAACTAAACGTTCAATATGCTTTCCATCAGGTTTGTGTAATTATTTATGTTGATCTAAAAAAATATCACAATAACATTAATATTTCTCTTACCTTTCTAACCATGTAATTTTTTCTACATTTAAAATATGTTAAGGTTTTGATCTTCAATTTCTTTTGTAAATGTCTTATTTTTTTTCCAATAACCTATGTTTGGTAATTATGGTGTCATTTTTTATCCATTCATCTAAATTATTTAAAAAAATATACATTTTTACATTCTAGATCTTCTATTTTATGCACATTAATAATATTTGATTTTCAATTAGTTTTCAAAAAATAGGGGAGAACAATCTCAACTTTTTATTTTTTAGGATGTGTCACTTTGAAAAATAGTAAAAAATTATATATTCATTAAAAATTTAGCAAAAAAAAGGCATAAACTATGTGATGTTAGCTAATTTTCTATTGAACTGATTTGTAAAATATTTTATAAAATTCAACATTTTAAGAGGAACACATTGGATGTTATGTTATATTTTCTAACAAAATGGGAGTACTTTGTCTGCTCCCCCTATTTGAACCTCTTAATCTCCACCATTTTTTTAAAAGTAGTAGTTTAGAAACTAAACTTTTAGCACTAAAAATATTGTTCTTGTCCCATCTTCAAATTTTGAGTGTGGCTATCTTCAATTTCTCATCCAAGGTAATTCTTTATTGATTTAAAAAAGTGGTCACCTTTAACTCCCTTTTGGTCCCCCATTTCCATGCATATACTCAAAAGGCAATGTTAGGATTTACCTATTCTCAATTATGTATTAGGTATAATTAGTTAGTATTAGATCAAATTCATGTTCTTTAGAAGTCACCCATATGGTGAATTAGAATAAAATATTTATTGCACATGCATTGGATACTAGTAGTTGTCTCCAATAAGACTCTATATATATATATTGTACTAACTTGCCAAGTGTAAAGCATCTTGAATATTATAATTAGATTGTATGATCTACTGGGAGGATTGCCCCTTCAAAGTGGCACTAAAAACATAATTACAATTATTATATTATTTTTATTTTTATGTACACCTAGGTGTATTGTCTTTATATTATTTGTAGGTTTCTTGCACCTTAAAATATACAACCTAGACACATAACTCAAGGAATTTCCAGACCCCTTTAAAATGTGTGCAAATTAGTTAGTTTTAGGACCCCCTCAAGAATATAAGATTTGATATTTATTGTGCAAATAAACTAACTAAAACTATATGAACCAATTTGCACCAATGTGAAGATAAGATTTAATATTTATTGTGCATATATGGTTTCTTTATTATTATTTTTTAATCATAAGACAAAAATTGCTTCTCAATTCAAGGTTGTGGTTTTGGGATGATTAATTTTGAGTTTAAAAGCTTGGTATCAATCTTTCAAGCCCCTTCATGATTATTTTTCTATGGTTCCTATTTGGGTGCACCTATTTTATTTATCTATATAATTTTGGTGTGATTCTAGACCTGCTCAAAATGAGCCTTAGTAAAAAAAACATGTGTCTCTTGAAACCTAAGTATTTCCACGCTACTTATGGTCAAATTTGTGTTTACATGGATTTGAATAAGGGATTGTCAAAAGCCATCACTTTGAAAAAGGATGGCAGATTTCAGCCAAAAATTTTGAATGATGTGAAAGATCAATTTAGAAGGAAGTCTTCTTCGAAAGCTAAATGGTCACATGAGGCAAAGTCACATCATCACACAATTTTTCAAAGAAGGAAAAGGAAATTTTTAATAAATCCTATTTAGCAAAAGGAGAGGAAGAAATAAAGGTATTGAAAGATTTCCCTTCTACCTTAGTTTCTAAGAATGAAGAGATGGATGATCAATCATCTTCTTTGCTCAAGAAAGATTTGTTGGAATATATAATTCCACCTAAAATTTCAAAGAAGTTGGTCAACCTCTCTTTATCAGCAAGGTAGAAGAATCTTTCTAAAAGACTTATTATTAACTTATTAATAACTAACAAACTCTAGACATAAACAATAATTAAAAAAAATTAAAAAAAAATCAATATTTGCAATATCTTTTAGTTTGAAAGATTTTAAAGTGTAAGTGAAATTTTATCAAAAGAAGATCTCCCTAAATAAGACAAAACTGTTTTCCTTAAATGCTTACCTGTACTAAAAAAATCTTTCTGAAGGTGTTTAGTGATGTAATTTTCTTTAAAAATGCTTAAAATCATAAGCACCACTAAGAATCAATAGAAGTTATAGTATTATTATTGCTGGTGCTCTATAGGAATGGTTAAACAGCATTGAACGCAATTGTCCTTTCCAATGTTTCTGTGTGCACGAAACTTGATTCTTCAACTTCAACCCCAAACCAATGAAAAGTCAGTCAATCTGATCTTCAACGGTTTTGGAAGCCCTCGGTGTCTTTCCCTCCAATGTTTTTCATTTCACTACAACTTAAATAATCTGATGAAACTTATCACAGAATAACCAGTTGTCAATATAGTAATACAAACAAAACACGTATTCCATCTGCATCCTTATCCGCGCTCTCCATTCTAATTCGACTTGCAGAGACAAGTTAAACTAGAAAACGTTTCTGGGTTAACCGCGTCTAATATAAATTGGAGGTCTAGAAGTCTGGCTGACTCACCATGTGGATGCAGGTTTTTAAGGGTTCCTCAGCACAACCTTCTCCTCTATGACTACGTGGTTTTGCAGCAAGAAAAGAGTTATCCCGTGTAAATCAAATTTTATCAAATTTTTGACCAGTGGTTGCACCAAACTGGGCTCTTTAGGTATCCACCCTGACCCTTCCACTCTACTGCATCTGATCATATTCTTCTCCGCGTTTCCATCTGTGAGATCTCATTCAAGGAAGGTTCGTTGAACTATGATCACGTATATTCCCCTCTTGTTGCCCACCACTCATTTACTCTATATATATGTGGTTGCAGCTGTTATAAGGAGTACAAGATTTTCTCATCACTACTTGATTAGCATTCCCTAGAAACTATAACTCTTATAATTCCAAAGAAAATTGTTCTATAATGGCTGATAAGAATAGATGCCCAAGCTCCGAGGTGGAAGATGGATGGATGTATGAGGTGGAAGGTGGATGGATCTCTATGACGGCCAGTTGGGTGAATGAAGCGAAATTTTCAAAAGACAATTCTGCAGTGGGTGATAAGCATAGAAACCCAAGCTGTGCTGTGGAAGATGGATGGATGTATGTGGTGGACGGTGAGGTGAATAAACCACCCACAGTGGTAGAAGAGCTCCAAGTCGCCAGGCTTAAGGAGGAGATAAATTTGGATGGTATAAGCATGAAAATTTGACATGTGGCTCAGCTATATATCTGCTTAATAAAAGGCATGCGGTTTCAAAATTAAGAAAACTATAATGAAACAGAATAGAATTATCAGATTTTCTCCTCAAGTTGCAGAGTATTTGATTTTCTGATCATTCTGGAATGCTGAGATCATCCAATTTCAAAATAGCTATCCTAATGCAAGTAATGTCCTCTAGTGAGCAGAACGGTTATATACATCACTTGTGGCTTTGGGTGCAGCAGGTGAAGGAGCCATTGCTGAGCATATTAATGATGGATGGTCATTCTCCTCAAAATCTTAATCTGGGGCATGCCATTTAATTCATTCTTTGCTTGTCTTCTCTTGTATATTAATCTGAACTCTTGTAAAGAACTGAAATGGAATCAAATAATTTGATGTAATTAGTCATTCTGAAGTTATAAATGGTTAAATTTTGTTTATGTTTTTAAAAGTGATTTATGTTAAATTTAAATTGTTTTTTCTAATTTGATACCTGGAGTATTGGATTTTAAGTGATATTTTTTAGTCAAAGAGTTCAGGAACTCCATCAAACTTATCTAAGGTATAATCTTAGTCTCATCTCTTATGATGTTAAAAATCTTAAACTAAAAAATGCTTGACTTTGGTCAACTTAAAATCATTCAAGATAAAAAAGATTAGATGATATAAAACTTATTAAAAGAGTTAAGTTAAACTAGTAGGTTAATCTATTTATTTGAAATTAAGTTAAATGATTTAATATTTTGTATTAAGACTAGTATTATGTATAAAAGTTGTAATTTTTATATTAAGATAAAATAATATTAATATTTTTTTCAAAAACATCAAAGCTTATCAATAGATCAAGTGTCATTTAACATATTAAGAAATTTTAAAAAATTAAAATTATGTTTTAAAAAACAATAAATTATTGTATACAAAATTTGGATTATTTAGACTAATATCGATTTCAAACATTTTCATTACTTAAAGTCTTTTTTTGGCAAGAAACAGCCTATACAGAATCAGCAAAAGCATACTTAATATAATAAATTCGGCACTAAAAAAGACAGGGGACCTTAGCAGGTATAGTGGGTGCATGTCTTACATATCTTCCATTTTCAATATTTATGGAATAATGATAGAGAGAGAAAAAAGAGAAATGTTGTGTTTATCTTGGGTAAAGCATAAAATTTTTAGGATTCTCTTCATTGGTCTTGATGAAAAGGATGCAAATGTTGATAGATGGCATGCAGGGGAAGCAAACCCTTTTTAACATTTTCTCTGGAAAGAGAGAAATTGATGGAGAAGCATCTCTAACATTTTCTTTACCTCTTTTTTAAAGAAGAACATGGATTTTAGTTGCCAGCATAACGAAGAATTGCTAAACAGAGATATAAGCAAAGTACTGAATGTCAAATCTTGATAAGAAGCTTACTCATGTATTACTTGCAAAGGTATTTTTATTTTGTTGTCAAGCCTCAATTTTTTGGAAAAATTATTAGGGTACAAGTAGCATGGTATTTGTTTGCCCTGCATGATGTAAACAAGATCTCTTAATGTATCCTACTTTAAAATAGCATATAAAAATTTGCCATTTTCCATTGGAGCTTTCCTTTGGGGAGTCTGATTTGTGTTGATGCCCTTTTTGTTTTTTTATCTTTTGCTTTTTTGCTTCCTTAGAAGAATTTTGAAGAAAAATTGTATGCAATATTCAGTCAACTAAGCCGATAGTTGGGATCTGCTTAGCTTGAGGGAAATCTTGATTTAAATTAGATTTATTGAATCGATAAAGTGTGTTAGAATTGTTTATTAGCAATATTGTCTTATGTCAATCCCATAATCTGATTAATCTTGTAATAGGTATGGGATAAGTGTCATATGCTTCCTATGTTTAATAGTTGATATGTGATCAATACAAGTGATCAGAAAATGCATTAAGAATTTTTCAATTTTGGAAAATGCGACAGTAATATTTGGGAAAAAATTAGGTGTTATTTTGGGCTTGTTCTATATTCATCCATGTTCTAAAGCACTTATGTTTATCTTTATTATGATTTCATATAATGTGTAAAACCACTTTTGATGTGCCTATTTATAACCACATATGCTTAACAATGAAGTAAGAGAGATTCATTATTCTATTTAGAATGGTAGATTTTTTTCAATAGTGAAATTTTTTATTAATTTTTTTAGCTCATAAAGGTTTTCCCATGTGAAAATATTGTGGATTGTCCTTATTTTGCTAAATTGTTTTAGATTGTATATGAATTAATTCTATTGTACAAGTTTATTGGGCTTCTTTTTCTTTACATGTAGTATTGGAGGATGAGTGTCATGAGATTACCCTCAATGATCACCCACTCTTGAGGGATTATATTGTGTTTATGAGTGTCATTCAGTATATGTCATTGAAGCAAGATGTAGACTTTTATATTGACCTTATTCCTAGAGCAGAACCATCTTTGTGCAACATAAATAATGACTACTTAGGAGCTTAGTGAGCTCAAGTTGTAACTATAAAACAAGCACATTCATCCTAGTATATCCCCTTGGAGTGCATGTGCCAACTTCATGAAGAAGGATAGATCTCTTTGTTTTTGCATTAATTACTAATAGTCAAATAATGTGATAATGAAGAACCATTATCCCTTTCTATAATAGATGATTTGTTTGATTGAAATGGAGGGAGCGAAGGTGTTCTCTAAGATTGACCTAAATTTCAAGTATCATCAAATTCACATTTAGGAGGCTAATATTCATCAAAAAATATTTGAGAATCAATACAAATGAGTTTATTGTAGTTTTATTTGGGTTGACAAATGCTCTACCAATGTTCATGAGCCTCATGAAAAAGGTGTTTTGTACTTTCATATATATGGATTTTTCTTTATATTCCCTATGGTATTCGAGGACAATAGAGGAATATGAAATCTATTTCTACTACATTTTGTAGTGTTTGCATGAGAATCAACTTTTCAACAACTTTGTGAAGTGTGATTTTTATCAATCTAAGGTGAAGTATTTGGGCCATGTTATGTTTGATGAGGGTGTTATAGTGGATCTCTCAAATATTGAGGTTATTATGGATTGGATTGCACCTAAAAATGTATCTAGATTTTGTAGTTTCGTAGGGTTAGTGGGTTACTTCCATCATTTTTTCATGGATATCTCAAGAATGAGGCATCCCATTACTTCTCTTCAATGGAAAGGGAAGAAGTTTGTAATTTCCCATGCTAAAAAAATAATGTAATGTTATTATTAACCTTCCAAAAACACTTATTATTTGAATAACAATGCTATTGGTCCTAGTATTTACTCAGATCTTGGACAACTTATATTAAAACTATTGTTTATGCATCAAACATATTGTTTTAATGCTGAAAACTGAAGAAGCTAAATGATTTAATCTATAAATTCAAATCACAATTTCAGCATATCATCAATAAAGCCTTTCCAAATGAATATAAATGCAAAATGCAAACTAAAATATGCAAAACTAAAATAAATGCATTCAAAGGAAAATCAGCTCCATTGTTTTCCTATTTCATCATGATTCTTGATCTATGCATTTGATGCTCTCAGATTTTTATAAGCACAAGTGCAACAAGAAGCTGTGATGAGTGGAAGAGAATTGAAATTGATTTTTAAATCAAAATGTGTATGAAACTGTGCATCCTCAAAATTTGAGAAAGAGGAGGATTTTATAGATGAATGCATAATGTTAAAATGAGAAATGAGAAATGAGTGGAGTGATTTATGCCATGATTCATGTTTGGAAGCTCAAATTGTGCAATTTTGAGCTAATTCCATGGAAATTGATTGAAGAGTTTAATGTGCAATTTTAAGCTAATTTCATGGAATTGATTTATGAATTTTAATTTATTTAATGAAATATGGATGCATTTTAATGATTAATGCAAATGAATAATCATGCAAATATTCAAAGTGAAATGATTTATGTAAATGGATGACTATGAAATGATTTATGGATATGTTAATGATTAATGAAATGATAAATATTTATGAAATGAATTAATGAAATATGCATTTGGATGAATAATGGATAAATGACTAAATGATTATGTAAATGGATTATGGTTATGAGTAAATGCTTATAAATGCTTATAATATTTTAATGGTTTTATGGAGATATGATTATGCAATGGATAAAAATGATTAAGAGGACATTTTTATGCATCTACATTTTGCCCCTCTTTGAGACAATGCAGCCTGTCGCGTTGTTTCAAAGAAAAAATATTGATTAACTGATACATGCCCCAAGGATATCCTGATAAGGATGATAATAAGGATGATATGCCCCCTCGAGAGATTGATCAAATGGATTGTAAAAAGATTAATCTCTCGATAGATGTCTAGAAAATGATTAGATACCTAATATTGCGCAAGTGATAAAGTGGTGATGTACATTTGAGGAAAATGTACAGTTGATGGGTATAACTGAACAATTGATGGAAATGATCAGTATAGCCAGGTTGATGAGCTAATGAAGCTGATTGAGCTGATTAAGCTGATTTAGAATGATGCTTACACAAGACAAGGTGTTGCAATGATGGATTGGCTGATTAATTAAGGGGGCATGAAATTTTGAGAAGTAGGTTGATTGATTTGAGATTTGATTCAAGAGACATATATCAGTGAGTTAAGCAATTGATTGATTTCTCTGCGACAAGAAAGATGAATGAAATGCAAGATGGAAGAGAATGAAGGTGATGAAGCTTCTTGTGCCTTTTATGTGCTTTTATCATCATTGAGCTTATTATGTCGCAAATTAGTATAAGCGTCTAGATAACATGAACATCTAGACGACCTGAATACTATTTGCATTTTTTATTTAGTAATGAAGTATAAGCATCTAGGTATAGGAACCTTAGATGACCTGAATACTTATTGCATGGAAGACACTATCAGACAAGGAATGCTCTTATCCATAGTAGACTCATAGGTCCTCAATGGTTTTAGGCAACCATGTCCTAAGACAAGTCATCTTATGAATAAGAAACAATCCACAAACAAAAAACAAGTGAACATGCCCCATCCTTGCCTCTCTAGTCCCAGAAATCCTGGAGAAGCTAAAAGGCATGTCATCAAAGATAAAGTCATAAAACAATCAAAGATAAACAAACAAACATGGATCATACTTCAATATAGAACCAATTCTTGGTATGGTTTCATGCGTTTGGTTGGATTTGTAAGATGAGTTGATATATATGTTATAATGTGTGCTTGATTGTCAACACTTGCATGTTTTGATTTTGTTGAAGTTCAAAGCTGTGTGGTGATCTGAAAGTGTCACCTTTTTTTGGAATATTTGATTTTTTTGGATTTTTGGAATATTTGATTTTTTTGGATTTTTTCAAGACATTTTATGATTTTTTTGGATTTTTTTAGGACATTTTACGATTTATTTTTTTTTTTGGATTTTTTGAAGTGTTAAAGATGGAGTGCGATGAAATGTAATATAACTAATTGAAGGAACTAGATGCCCCACACTAGAGGTACTGCAACCATGGATAAATGATAGATCAAAATGAAAGATTCACTGCAAAACATGTCACACAAGCAACATATCTTTTGTCAAAAGATGATAATGGTTGGTTGATTGGATGCCAGGAATGATTGATTCCGTAAGGCATGATGATGATAAGTACTTAGGATCACTGATTCCTCTAAGTACGATAAGTTTGATGATTGTTGATGATTGATTGACAAAAAATATGTGGATTGGATAATGTTTTACAACTAGGCTCAAATATGATTTGCATGATAAGATTCAAGGTTGCAAAGGGACATGATGACCAACATTGGAGGTAATTTAATCATGGATAAATGATAAGGATGTGAACTATGATGAAATGGTAGCACATAAGGATATGAAAGGAAATCCAAAGCATGCATTTGTAATTTTTCCCCCAATCTCATCAAGAACAAAGGAAGGAAATGGGACACAGATTTTGATAAGCTAGGAGATATGGAATGGAAGAAAGCAAGGATAAGGATAATGAATAGGATGATCAAGATCAACTGGATAAGATATGGACACAATGCCTAAGTATTTTTCTCCTGTTCCTCATCAAGACCAAGGAAGGGAAGAGAGGATGCATTAAGATAGGATGGTGGAATATGGATACGGTGAAGGATATGGTACGAAAGATATGGATAAAGTGTATAGGATAAGATATACGATGTTCAAGAAGATCCTTAACCTTGTCAAGATCAGA
Source organism: Sequoia sempervirens (assembly GCA_007258455.2). NCBI lineage: Eukaryota > Viridiplantae > Streptophyta > Pinopsida > Cupressales > Cupressaceae > Sequoia > Sequoia sempervirens. Next base: position 224,845,017 of record VDFB02075321.1, on the reverse strand, counting down.
GGTGGAAAGGTAAAGGATGAACATAAAGAGGATAATGGTTATGAATGACAATATGGATGAAACTTGCCCCCAAGTGTAGAGTGCAAGAGGAATATGGAAGACAAGATATGGATAGGGATAAATGAAAATGGAATGATAATATATGCATGATAGGGAGATGGAGGGAGGAATCAAGCATCAAGTTTCATAAATAATATCCCTCAAATATGTGCTCTAATAAACCATGTCAATGAGGATTAGGCTCATAAACGTTGATAGATTAATGCTATGATGGAAGAGGCTAACTTATGCAAAGGTTTGGATTAAAGGAGGATAATGGGGGATGGATGTTGGATAATGGATATGAGGTTGGAAGTATTGTTGATGAATAGATGGAAAGGATGGAAAGATCAACATTGGCACACAACTTGAAGGGTGGTGGAGTGATGGAGGAAAAATGAATTTGGAAGGTGATAGGTTTTTAGATGGATGATTGGAGGAAGCTTTTGGATTAGCAAATTTGGATGCCCATTTAGATTTTATTGCTTCTACAAGACTTTTAGGAATCCACATAGCTTTTGACTTTGATTTTTGATTTATGGGCCTTTGTGGCCTTTGAGATTCTTCTTTTTGCTTTATGGGCCTTTGTGGCTTTTGAAAATTTCCTTTTTGATTTGTAGGCCTTTGTGGCCTTTGAAATTTTTCTTTTGACTTTGTGGGCCTTTGTGGCCTTTGAATTTTTTTCATTTGACTTTGGATCAAATTTTCTTTTATTTTTGCATGTCTCTTCGAGGAGACATGTTGATCCTTAGATTTATGTGGATTTTGATATGGAAGCTTTTGATATTTGGCACCCAAATTGCATCCAAGAGCAATGGGATGGGTGGATGGAGATGAATGATATGGAGGTATTATGGATGGGTTAATGTAGGTAGAATTTTGAGATGGCATCAAAGATGTGTGCCTTTGTTTTTCTCGATGAATAGGAGATGGGGGGATGTAGGGCCCCAATATGGATGGAAGGGTTGATGATCTAGGGTTTGGATGATAAGGACCAAGGACAGATGGAAGGTTTGATGGACTAGGATAAGGACCTAGGATAGATGGAAGGATTGATGGACTAGGATAAGGACCTAGGATAGATGGAAGGTTTGATGGACTAGGATATTTAGGTTTATTTTGATGGATTATGGACTTACGATGGGTATCAATGTCTTGAGCATGAGGTGTATAACCAAGGCCATGGTAATATGGATTTTCTTGGATATAAAGGGGTTCTAGGATACCTTGTTCATGAATGCCTAATCCTTTGCCTTTATAGTTCATACTTTGACATATTTGTTTTCCTATGGGGTATGTATTATTTATGAAACAAGATGCAAGTCTATCATGAGGTGGATGTGATATGGAAGGAATAACAAGATCGTTGAGTAGACCACCTTGGATAAAAGTGAGGGAACCCATTTGATAGGTAAGAGGTTCATGGATAGCTTGAATAGGGGTGATAGACTCTTGTGGAGGATTGTGATCATGAGGGGAATTAGGATGGGTGATAGGATCTTGACATGAGGATGAGGGGGTACTTTGATCTTGACTTGGAAAAGGATCATGAGGTGTAGGAGATGGATTAGCTTGCTCTTTATTAGGTATGGAATCATCATGAAGTGGTATGAAAGGCATATCTTGATCATGAGAATGATGGACATCATCATGGAATGAAAAGGTATCCTTGAATGGAGGTTTATCTTGATCTTGATGAGGAAGGGAATCTTGATATTTTGTGGAAAGCATATCTTGATCATTGGATGTGGTGGAATCATGAGATGGTATGGATTCATTAGATGAGGTAGAAGGAGGACTTGGAATGATACTTTTCTCTTGAGATGGAAGGGAATCATCTTGAATGAAACAAAAAGAGGTAAGGGGATCATCATGAGGTTCTTGAGAGATGGGATCTTGGTCAAAGATTGGAAGGGGTTGTGGAATTTTGGTATCATTGGATGGATTGGAAAGAATGCTTTGATCTTGATGTGTAGGGGAGTCTATGCTAGCATGCTTTGGACTAAGAGATTGACATGACTCATTGGATGGAGATGGTATAATGAGAGAGGATGGTTGGATAGATTCGTTAACTTGGGTGAAAGACTCATGAGGTTTATTTTGACCTATAGGGGATGAAGATAGGTGCATGACATGGTAGGATTGCTCAAGATTATTTGTGTTTGAGGACATAGATTTAGGTTTCTCATTTAGCCTTTGCAGAAAATCATGGATATTGAACTTGGATGATGTAGTTTTGGGTAAGGATAAAGGCTTATGAGATGATTGCATCACTTCATTCAAATGTTGGGATTCAAGTTGTTTTTCAAGCTCTTTCAAATGATTGTCAAGATATTCAATCCTTTGGTTTCATTCATAGGTCGTGGATGAATATGGAGGATAGCGGTTAGACATGTTTGGTTTTGAGAGTTTTGGGAATGTTTTGAGGTGTGATGTTTGTTTGAGGTTAATTTTTTTGTGTTTAGATTTGTGAATGTAGTGAATACTGTTTGAAAATCCATAAAACACTTCACATGCATGATTTTTTTTTGGTGTATGCAAGCTCACATGAGACAAGCACAATCCTAATAGGCCAAGGGTTTGTATACTTGATATAGCCCACCGATATACCCCAGATTGGTGCTAAACAACTTTCCTTCTCGAGAGCGGATAGCTTAGAAGTTTGGTGGCATTGGCTCCCCTCCACGGCTCATTAACGTCATTCGAGCACACCAACTTCGAATTCTTGGGTCATCACTTCCCAAGAACTGCTATCTCTACTCAAGGGAGTCAGTAGTGAGTATCTTTGGGCATGAAACTGTACCCTGCACTATACCAAGCAACGGTTGAAAAGGGTTGGCTTCTAAAATAATAGGTGTTTAGTTAGGGCATCCGTTCGAGTGGCCACACATGGGGCGGGAGATTAATCACCAATTAGGTGGCACTCCAGCCTGAAGAGGTTACGCTCAACAGGGTTTATGGGAGTACTACTCCGTCCGTGTGACACATCCGCACTCGTGGTACTTGAACTTTCCTCAAGCACCCATTTTATATCCCAGCTGGAAGTGGCTTGGCTTTAGCCTGTTACCGGTCGAGTCGTCCCTTAAGGTGAGTACTTTTTCCCTTAAGGCAGGCCCATTTCTAGAAATAATAACCGTTTCTCTTACACCCAGGATCACTCGAAAGTGCAAGGGGAGAGGATACTTCGATTATTAAGTCGTGAAGGTGACAAAAAATAAGGTGGGTCTGGTTTTCTGATCACCTAGTTTTCACAAGGTGAGAGCATAATCACCTACCACCTTCAAGCACAGTCAGACAGAATCAAGCACATGTTCATTGACCCCCTAGTTAAGCCTATGTGGAAGAAGACAATTGTTCATTTTTAATGCACCAATTGAAGTGTTTTCTCATCTAAAAGATAATTGGTTTCAAAATCATGTCTTTGACAAACGTCCTGTATCAAAATCTCATTAGTAGTTTCATGTCTCCTTTCTTTGACAAGCGTATGTTTTAATTTTCAATTCTTTGCCAAACGAACCTAGCAAAAGAAACCAAATTAGGAAAATTAGTCACAAAACCAAAACTTAAGCAAAAATGAACACTAACAAAAATCCTAACAAAATTAATTTAATCTAAATTAAATTAAAATCTAAGTCTAATTTAATTCTAACTTTAAAATGCACACTAAAAGAAAAGAAATCTAAAACTAAAATTTAAACTATATTAGTAAAAATTAAACTAAATTAAATGAGTAACTAAAAATCTAGACTAAATTAAAAATAATCTAACTAAATGAGAAATTAGAGACTGAATTAAATCTAAATTAAAAGGCTAAGAATCTAAATTAAATAGTAAATCTAAAAATTAAAAATCTAAATTAAATTAGAAACTAAAACTCTAAACTAAATTAAAAATTAGTCTAAGTTAATTAAAACTAATCTAAATTAATCTAAGCCTTAAAATTAATCTAGTTCTAAAAATTAATCTAAATTAAAAAATTAATCTAAACTAGATTAAATTAAATTAAATCCGAAATAAATCTATATTAAATCTACATTCTAAAATAAAACTAAATTTAAAAAGATCAAAATTAAAAAAAAGTAAAATCTAATTTAGAAAAAGCTATTAAAAGTTAAAAGCTAAAAACAAAAGCTAAATCTAATTTAAAAATTAAAAGCTAACTCTACATTAAAAGTTAAAAGCTAAAAACTAAAATCTAATTTAAAAGTTGAAAACTAAAAATCTAATTTAAATGTTAAAAACTAAAAATCTAATTTAAATGTTAAAACTAAAAACTGACACTCAGGATAATAAAATGCTGAAAACTGATACATTTTTAAATTATGCCAATGATTTTTTGCTTTTTTTGTTTTTTTGCTTTTGGTGAATTAAAGTTTTTATTGTATTTTGAAATGCTTTCACAATGTAACTTGCTGCAAAGAAATTGATATCATATTTTTCCTTTCAACTACAAAATGAGACAATGTATATCATATCAAATCTGGAGTTGTTGATCCTGCAAAATATATATCATCTTCAGATGTGAAGAAGTCGATATGCTGTAGATGTCAAGAAATTGCTGCTCTGCAAAATGTAGATCATATCAGATTTTTCTTTCAATTTTCCTGCAGATCAGTGTGCATGCAAAATGTGAAAAAAATATTCATCCAGTCGTTCACGTCGGGTTCACCATTTGTTTTATGCTGAAAACTGAAGAAGCTAAATGATTTAATCTATAAATTCAAATCACAATTTCAGCATATCATCAATAAAGCCTTTCCAAATGAATACAAATGCAAAATGCAAACTAAACTATGCAAAACTAAAATAAATGCATTCAAAGGAAAATCAGCTCCATTGTTTTCCTATTTCACCATGATTCTTGATCTATGCATTTGATGCTCTCATATTTTTATAAGCACAAGTGCAACAAGAAGCTGTGATGAGTGGAAGAGAATTGAAATTGATTTTTAAATCAAAATGTGTATATCCAAATGTGCATGAAAATGTGCATCCCCAAAAATTGAGAATGAGGAGGTTTTTATAGATTGAATGCATAATGTGAAAATGAGAAATGAGTGGAGTGATTTATGCCATGATTCATGTTTGGAAGCTCAAATTGTGCAATTTTGAGCTAATTCCATGGAAATTGATTGATGAGTTTAATGTGCAATTTTAAGCTAATTTCATGGAATTGATTTATGAATTTTAATTTATTTAATGAAATATGGATGCATTTTAATGATTAATGCAAATGAATAATCATGCAAATATTCAAAGTGAAATGATTTATGTAAATGGATGACTATGAAATGATTTATGGATATGTTAATGATTAATGAAATGATAAATATTTATGAAATGAATTAATGAAATATGCATTTGGATGAATAATGGATAAATGACTAAATGATTATGTAAATGGATTATGGTTATGAGTAAATGCTTATAAATGCTTATAATATTTTAATGGTTTTATGGAGATATGATTATGCAATGGATAAAAATGATTAAGAGGACATTTTTATGCATCTACACATATCATTATGTTTCAAATAGAAAATGACAAACATATCTCTTTATCTTCTTATTAGATTGAATAACAAACAAAAATTGTAATTCCTAATCTTTTTCAAATTCAAATAGTTCTACAATATCATTAAATAACACAACAATGGTAGATACCAATAGTACAATGTAACTAGAGTTTGCACCCAATGAAGCTCATATATGATCTCTATATGAGATCATCCTCTAAAATCACTGGGGTTTTCATCTTAGTATTCTCACACTCAAACACAAGTGATCAAAATAGACTTTGAAAGGAATTTAGTTAAGTGTCGATGATCATTTGAAAGAAAGTATTTTCAATTTAGTATCTTCCACAAATAGAACAAGTCAATCACCAAGTACGCATGTAGCTTTCAAATTTGAATAGTGATCATGAGTAGGAAAGACTCCACTTGGAAAGAGATTGAACCAAAAATAGACTACTAAAAAATTTACAAGACATCTTGGGAAGTTAAGTAGGGAATGAAGACATAGGAAGAGATATCAAGGATTAGGGGTTGCTTATATCACAAGACTCAAACTATAGGATGAGGCATCAAGTTTCAAGAATTGGTTATGACAAGAAGCAGAATTCTAACAAATACATTGGTGAGGCAAGTAACAAACTAAAGGCATGAAAAGATGGAGAAGTTTGAGATTTTAACAAAAAGTAGGGAAGAGTGGGGTTGGAGGATAAATCATATTGAGGAAGATAAAACACACAATGAACAAAAGCAAGGTACAAACAAGTATAGACCTAACATGCAAAAAATTATATTGGTTGGAAATGGAACACGACAAGTCCACCCCACTCAAAATTACATATCCTCGAGAAATTGTACATTTGGATGCTCTAAAATCTATGGACCTTCCCATGTTACACCCTCCACCAAAGATCTTTCCATTGAATCAAGTAATCATTGGCTCTTCTCTTTCTCAACTTCCTCTCTCTTACATTTATGATTGATGTAGGAATTAGAACCAATTTTATGTACTTTTCAATCGAAGTCAACTCATCTGAGAGTTTGATATGTTTCCTAGCACATTGTTTAGGCAAGACACGTAAAAAAACAGTGTGTAAATGTTGTTTCCCTTTGGCAGCTCTGACTCATAAACCACTTTGCTTGTCCTTCTCAAAATTTTGTAAGGCTCGTATAAATATGGTTTGAGATTTTCTAATCCACTTTCCTTCAAGGAAGATTCCTTGTATGATTGCAATCCCACAAAAAACATGTCTCTAATCTCAAATTTGTTATCTTGATCATGTGACAATATGCATGTACATCTTATGTTGGCTTTGATTATATTGGATGGTATTCTTGAGTGACTTCAAAATATTAACTTAACATATACCTTTCTACCAAAATGAGATCAATGAAGCTTCATACATATAAAAAGAAATGAATTATGTCATCTTTATTGACATGTGGTAGGTGGTATTCTAACAATGCTCCCCCAAGTAGAGCCACTTGATCCAATTCTTTTGTTGATCAACAACATAATTTATTAAGTAACCTTCCACCTATTTTTTCATAATCTTAATATGGTCAGATGTTTATATGTGGTAGCTAGTGTTGGGGGTGAGCTTAGATCCTACCAAGAGAAATATATCTTGCTAAAACAAGTTCATAAAGTGGTTGTCTCTATCAATAATGATTCTCTTGGGTAGTCCATGGAGTTTCATCACCTCCTTGAAGAATATACAACCACTTGTGATGCTTTAAAATATGTAGAGATGACAAATAAATGTGCATACTTCATTAGTCTATCCACTACACACACATATATATCCTTACCTTAGACTTTAGGAAGTATCATGATGAAATCTATTGAGACACCTTCCCATTTTTTCTTTGGGATGGGAAATGGTTACAAAAGACCTATTGAAAATGTTTAGATTCCATTTTTTTCTTCTAAAAAATGATGTATTCTTTGATGTGGGTGAGGACATCATCCTTGGGCCCCTTCCATTTTAACCTTTCCCTAATATATTTGTAGGTCTTGAAATACCTAGGGTGGTCTACCAAAGGGGTTTCATGAATTGGCCACAAAATATTTCCCTTCATCCTTGGTATAAACACTAAGATGACTCTTCCCTTGTAGAGAATGAGTTAATTACAACAAAACAATATACCTATCATTTGACAACTTCCCTTCCAAGGTAATGAAACATGAGAATCCATCATAAAAGATGTATCAATGAAGCACAAAGAAGGTGGTTGTATGGGTGTGGATCAAGGGAAGATCATATAGTAGAGGCACAAACCCTAAAAAAGATAAATCAATGACACAAATAAAGGGTGGATTCAAATAGATTAGAATCAATTATATTATAAAATAATGTAAGAAGTTATATATATATATATATATATATATATAGCAAGAACTCTAAATTAAAAATAAATAAACAAATGGAAACCTAGAGGCAAAAAATAAGGGGGGGTATGATAGGTGAAAACAAGAGTGCACAATGGGTCACAAAGCCCTAAAAGAAGATATATCTATAAAACATGTAAGTAAAAAGGGTATCCAAATCTAAGTATATCTAAAAATAATATTATACAATTTAAAAAATTAAATCTAAAAACCTTAAAAAGAAAGGAAGGTCAAAATTGAAGATTGTGTAAGAATGTCAATTCACCTAAAATGTAAAGGGAAAAAATCATTTTTACATAAATCTAGGGTAATTAAGCAAATGCAATCATTTAAACATGAACTAACATAGATATTGATAATTAAAGTTGGGACAAATAATTGTAATAAATATTAAAATTAAAAGTGAGGGATACTAGTGGTTATCTCTATAACTAATGATGGAAGGATGATGTCGATGAGGTGTTAAATTAATTTTTCACATCTAGCAATAAAATGGATGACCCTAATTATCTCAAAATATGAACTAGCACAAAAAAATGGTGGAGGTTGATCCCAATTGTCACAAATTTTATCTCAATGTCACAAACTTGATCAAATATTTACTATGCAAAATGATTAGTTAGAATGTGCACCTAAAATTACTCACCTTTGCCTTCTTGATAGTTGAATATACCAAGGTGGTGTTAGGGACATTGTTTAGGATTTTGTCAACTCAATAGGTAAATGGGTTCACCTAGGTCAAACCCTTTGGGAGGTAAGATTTAAGGTGTTGAGCTACATTAAAGATAACATACAAAAACATGTATTTGGTCTATATAATGATGAAAATCATATTCTTTCTTTCCTTGTAGAAATTTAAGTGTGTTCTAATGATTTTCTATTTGATCTCCTCTCTTTGCATGTATAATTGAGTGCACAATGAATTTCTTTAATACCATAACATGGCAACATGTCACAAAAATGTGTACCAAAGTCAGCTCATAACAATTAATAGAAAGAAGCAGAAATTTTGAAATTCGATTTTGGACATTTAAATTTTGGAATCTTTCTCATATACGTTGAAATTGAACCAAATCAATTTTATATCACTCAAAAATAAACTAGAAAAATACAATAAAAATCTCAGATAAATAGAAATAAAAATTGGACCAGATATGAAACCATGTAAACATTGACCTATTTGATTTAGGTAAACACAAAACTAAAAAGAAAATTATTGCTAATTTTACCATTTTAATATGATTATTGTGTGTTCTACATAAGTTTAGAGTGCATGAACATAGCGCGAATGATTGAGATCTTAAACACTGAAATGTGAAAATGTCTTTTTTCTATACTATTTCTCCCATGTTCAATTGCTTAAATGCAAAGTTACAATCAATTTGTGATTGCAGGAAACTTTGATTCTTGACCTTCAACCCCAAAGCAATGAAAAGTCAATCAACTTGATCCGAAACGCTTTCGGAACAAGCTAATATGAAGCTCTCGGTGCCCTTCCCTCCTAAGTTTTCCATTCCAGTAAAACTTAATAATTTGATAAAACTTTCATTTCACAGAATTACTAGTTGTCAATATATAATACAAACAAAATACATCTTCTTCCACACTCGTGGTGTCTAATATAACTCAATTTGTAGAGGTATTCTATTTCTAGAAAACATTTTGGGTTTCAACCCTATCACAAAACCCAAGCAGAGGAACCGCTTCCAATATAAATTCGAGGTCTACAAGTCTGCTGACTCACTGTGTTATTCAAGATAACCCATAATGCATTAAAGTCAAGCAGATATTTCATGCGTACGAGTGGTCCTATGACAATGATTAAAATCTACTTCTGGTAATTGCAATGTGAGAATTTTGTGAGGCCACAATATTAGCTATGACGTGTGGAATACAAGTTTTTAAAGACAACTGTCCCCTTCAAGAATACGTGTTTTTTCAGCAAGGAAAGAGTTATCCCATGTATATCAAATATTTGATTAGTGTTTGCATCAAATTGGGCTCTTTACGTATCCACACTGACCCCTCCACGCCGCTTTGTCTGACTATTATTGTCCACGTTTACATTTTTGAGATCTCATTCGAGGAAGGTTCATCAATCTAGGATGTATATTCTCCTCGTCTTCTCTCTCCCCCCACCTCCTCGCCCCGTCGCGCCGCCGCCCCTCATTTCTTTCTATATATATATGTGGTTATAAATCATTTTCTTTCTATATATGTGTGGTTATAACTCTTGTAGGGACTAGCAGATTTTCTCACACTTGGGTGATAAGAATTCTTGAGAAATTTCCTAAAGAATTTTTGTACAATGGCTAAAGACAGCAGCCCAAACTGTGAGGTCGAAGATGGATGGATTGATGTGGCAGAGGGTGTGGTTGATGAGCTGGTAGATGGATGGATGTATGTGGTTGATGGTGGGGTGAATGGACGGCCCGCAGTGGTACCAGAACCACATCTAGCTAGGATTAAGGACACAGATTTGGATGGTATAAGCACAAAAACTTATTGCTGCTTTTGTGGTGTTAGGCCCAAGGATTTGATTCAAAATTTGCCCAAAATGTCTGGGAGGCCCAGGGCTGATTTGCTTATAGTAACCACTCGCCAGGTTTCAGAAACTCAGACAAGTAACCGGGATCTTCCAGGGCTTATTTCACAACTTCACGATGAAGTAAGTTATCTGATACTTATGCAGCCCATGAAGCCTTTTGTAATCCTATGTTTTTTAGATGCTAGGCTTGAATCTATTTTGCTAATTTGATATGAGTTAAAAGTCTTGATTTGTGAACCGCCTCCTAAAAGCTGTCTTCACAATGGTTCAATATTTTACTGTAATATAAAAAATCTTAGTATGTGAAAAAAAAAATGAAGCTAGAAATCATCAGACAAAAAAGATACTAATTTGAGGATCCTGATTATGTTTCTTGAATTGCCTGACAAAAGACACAAAAAAAAGTTAGATTACATAAATAGTTTGCTTAGTTTACTGAGCTAATCCACCAAACATGTTATGGGCTATATGAAACCATATGGCTTAGAGCATCGACTGGGTATATGAAACCATATGGTTTAGAGTATCAACTGGGTATATGAAACTATATGGTTTAAAGCATCAACCGGGTAAATGATACTATATTATAGTTTAGAGCGCCAATAAGTGCTGATAGAGGATATGTGTTATATGTCAATATAGGAAGACATCAAGGGCAGTATAGCTGCTTATAGGAATGATTAAAATTGACAGTTTATGCATGTCACGTATAGATAGATTTTAAGGGCTCCTAGGCTGCTTCACCAATGCTCAGCTGATGGCATTAGGTCAGAAATTTTCTTGGTAAGTTAATCTCTTTGTACCTTACTCATCCCATAGGTCCAATGTATCTTATTGGTTCTCCAGAGCATGTTAGTAAACAAGTTTACCCTATTCAATTGTAATAAAAGTTCTTGGGAAATCCTAAAGTGGTTACGAAGAGGCCTTGTTTTGTTTTCTGATAACTGTGGAAAGAGGGGTCTGTTTAGTTTACTGGAAACACTAATTTAAGGCAACTGTAAGATCTTCACCCAAAAAAATTGATCATTTCAGTATACAATGCAATATTTGTAATGTAATGTTTGGAGGATGAACAAAGCATCATCACTGAACTAGTAATTTGTTTTCAGTATTTGGAGATCTCTACCCTTCAACATAACATTTCTCTTGTTGCAGGTAAAAGCCACAGATGAAAGAAGTGATGTTTTAGCAGAAAAAGTGAAGGAGCTATTGATGAAAGCAGGAGTTAAAAATGTGAGACAAAAAACTTTGGTCAAGAGAGCTGAGTGTGGGACACAATCTACACCCAGTGTTCATAATTATATCTCTGATATTGCCCTCTGCCAATTGTCAGTCCAGGCAAAGAGAGATGCCATTTTTCATTACAATCTAGGAAGAGCATTAGCACCATTAAAGCATGAGGGCGTTGTTATTCTGGGTATTTGTAACAATGTTGGACTCACCCATTTACAGACAAGTAGTCCTCCACTCATATGGGCTGAGGCATTTGATAAGTGGCTCAGTCATCGTCTGCTTCATAAAAGGTATGAAGTTTCAAATCAGAAAAAGCATAGTGGAACAACATAGGGACATCAGATTTTCTGCTCAAGTTCTGGAGTACTAATTTTGCATGCTGATGCAGGTTTGAAGAGATCATTCAATTTGAAAATAGCTACCCACATGCAAGTAATGTCCAGTGGTTAGCAGAACGGTTATATCCATTACTTGTGGCTTTGGGTGCAGCAGGTGAAGGAGCCATTGCTGAGCGTCTCAATGATGGATGGTCATTCTGCTCACAATCTTAAACCGGGGCATACCATTTAATTCATTCTTTGAATCTGAATTCTTGTAAAGAACTGAGATGGAATCAAATAATTTGATGGGATTTATCAGTCTAAAGTTAAAAGAGGTAAAATTTTGTAGTGATCCAAAAAGTTTTGATGATATAAAAGCCCATTTAAAAGCAATGATGCATAGAATCCTATCTTTTTAACCTTGATATGATACAATCTATTGGAGAAATCTACACATTTTTGACAAGGATTGGAATAGAGGAGAGGACTAGTTGTTGGACTAACTTATGGCAGGTTAATTAAACTTATTTTTTGTGTTAATGGATTAATATTTATGGTAGAGTTAATAATATGGTTAAAAGATGTAATTTTAATATTAAGAGAAAATAATATTAATAATTTTTCAGATAGGTTAAACTATGTATTGGAGTGTTAAAGTACAATGAAAAATAACATCATAACAACTTAACCATCACATTATGTTACTATTGACAAAATTATCAATAAAACTTGATATTAAGTATTTTTATCTATTTAATTTTTTACTAAAAAATTAATATTATTAAATTTCAAATCACTTAATATAATTTATTTTTTACTTTTAAAATTTTTTAAAATATAATAATAAATTATTAATATTTTATCATTTTTTATAATATTTTTTAAAAAAAATAATTGATTTTTAAAAAAAATAATATAAAATTTATAAGCAAATCATTACCAAACTTAAATTTATTTAAATTGGTATGAAAAATTAATAGCATAAATCAGGTTTCATTTGTCTCATAACTCTTTGAAGTATTAAGACTATTTAAGTACACATATGTCAACCTTAACAATTATATCTTCAAAAACAATAAGTTTTTAGATGCACATATGTCAATCTTAACAACTATATCTTAGAACGTTTTCATGAATCAATTTAAGTATTTTTTAATTAAATTATGTTCAATAATTAAATATTATGTGTAATAAAAACTTCTTATTAAAAACTTCATATTAAATTTAAAATTTGTAGATTATTGTATAATTTTTAATAATAAATATTTTTCAATTTTTTAATATTTAACAATTGTAAAGGTAAAAAAATATTTATTTTTTATCTTTTATTTAAGTTTATTTTTAGTAATTGTTTTAGCATAATGATTAATAAACAAGTAGGACATTTTCATTTATAAATCGTCAATTATCTTGAAATTAGTTTTGATTATATCTCAAGACACATTGTTAGGGTTTGATCTTGACTTTTAGTTTATCTATTCTTTTTATGTAAAATTTAAATTTTGTCTGATTCCTTTTCTATTAGTCAATTTTGACTTGAACACAAAATATGTTAATTTGTGTGTTGGGACATGTATAAAAATATAAACTCTAATTCACTTTTAAGCATCAAAGAGATTCATTAAAGAGTGTCAACTTGTACATCAACATCTACACAATAACAAATTAATGCATATTGCGCATGTGGTTTATTTTGTCTTTGATCTTTGACCAAAACTTTTAAATCAAGATCTAGGGGTTTGAAATAAGGAGAATATCCTTAATTAGAAAAACCCAAAAGGTGTTCATAAACACCACTTTCTCTTAAAACATAGGTTCTCAACAATGAGGTGAGCTTATTCCAAACACCTAAAATCACACGGTTCATTTTCAAAAACATGATTAAATCTATGAGAAAGCTTTATTTTCACAAGTGGATTGAGATCACTTTTGTAGGTATACATATGACTTATAGTAGATAGTAGAAAATATAGTCATATTTTAGATCTTATCAACCAGAAGTTGGATCACTAATTAGAGTTTTGGATAATAGAGAATAGATTGCAATAGAAATTCTTCAAGCCACACATAAAGATAAATCTTAATTCATCTTTTTCATTTTAAAAAGTGTTCTATCTCAAATCCATAGACTAATATTACTTGCTTGCTTATGTGAAGTTTATTATTTTATTCTATATTTATTTCAAAGATGGTTTTTATTTCCTAATAACTTTGGTGAATCTTTCTAATCTTACACTTACTTAGGTAAAGTTTATTATTTTATTCTATATTTATTTCAAAGATGGTTTTTATTTCCTAATAACTTTGGTGAATCTTTCTAATCTTACACTTACTTAGGTAGATTAGCTTTTAGGATTTATTTTTATTTCTAATTTTATTTATAGATCTAAGAGTTTATAATTTTCTTATTTCATATCAAATACTACCTTGGTTTATCCTTTTATCCTTTTAGGGTTTCTATATTGTTTATTCCAAAGTCCTTTTTTGTCCTATGTTCCCTTTGAGAAGAATTCTTCATTTAAATCTCTAATTTCTAAGAGTCAACATGAGAATGAATGGTTGAGAATCTAACTTGTAACACTCATCTTAATGGGGAAGAGGAAACATTTTTTCATGATATCCATGTTAATTTTATGGATAAAAAATATATTAGTTTGCTTACACATAAGTTATCTTTTGATGTTGTATAGTTGATTACTGATGAAAATCCTAGATGTTGTTCATGTTCTTCATAAGTTGTTAATTAACAAGCTCTATGGTTGAGATGCACATAAACACACAGATGAAAGGCTAGTTATTCAATTTATTTGAGTAGTATATTACCCACTCCCACTAAATCCCCCTCTCCTTTTTTTACCTCCTCTTTTTTGTTCCTTAACATGGTATACAATTATTTTATCTTCCTAATTTCAATATTGAGGATCTCCTTGTCCCTACTTCTCACATTGAGCTTATTTGATATGTTCAATGTTTCTTCTTTACTACTACCCATTCCAATAGTGTGTGTTTTTTCATCCCATTACACTAAGGTGATTCCTTTTTCCTAACCTACTATTGTTTGAACTTTTTTGGCTCTATCTTTGTTTGTTTTAACTCTATGGTTTCAGGTCCCTGTAAAACCTATTTTTTCCTTTTCAAAAACCTACTATTGTTAGGCCTTCATATCACCCCACTAGTTCCATGCATACAAAGTCTCTTCATTCAAGTGTGATCACCACCTAGTGACAAGAAAATTAGGTTGAGAGATTGATTATATCTTCTTGATGGATGTCTCAAGTGATATCCAAAACCATGAATCTAGACCATTAGAAATGTAAAAAACTAGAAACCATCAAGTAGTATCCAAAACTATGAATCTAAACCATTATCCATGAAAAATTCAATGCCCCTATAGCCATGGTAAAGTATCTAAAAATATTATGTAACTCCTCTTACACGTCTCGCACTCTTCTTATGTGTTATAGATGTCATGGATTTTGTAATAATAAAAAATTCAACCAATATCCCAATTTTAGGTGCTCCATGAAGGCATTCAAAATTTATTTCATTTACCACCAAATTGGGAAGATGCTTTATAAATCCTAATTTTGACCCTTTTAATATAACCAACAATGAAATAACTTGCACAATGGAAGAATTTGACAACAAATATAATATAATATAATAGGAATGCTTGAAATATTTAGTAATAATAAGCCACTTTAAGGGGGAAACCTTCAAAATTCTTCAACAATAATATAATAACAATTATGATAATAAATTATTAGTCACTACCTCCTATATATTCCATAATTACACCTTGGATATCACCTAGGCCAACTTAAGTACCTATATAAGACTATATAAATGATAAATTAACTTAATTAAGGGTTAAACTAGCCACAAGTCAACTACACAATCCTAACACAATTATTGGGTTAGGGGTGTAGCATGTCCTCTCTTCAAAGAATATTTTTCCTCAACATTCATAAACTATGAATGCTTTTGCACAAACTATTCATTTTCTCATGTACATTCTCAATTAGATAACTATTCCATTTGATCAAATACTCTATGATTTCCCTCATCTATAGCCTCTTAGTGCATGTTTAAATGATTTCCGAAGGTTTCACTATCAATTTTCCCTCCTCATCAATATTTAGTAACTCATTCTAGGCTAAAATATTTGTCTAATAACCTTCTTTAAGTAGGAAACATGGAAGAAGTTGGATGTATTTTTGTGAACATAGGTAACTCCAATTTGTATGCTACACTACCAATTCTTTGTAAAACCTTATAAGGGCCATATTACTTGGGTGAAAGCTTGCTATCCTTCTCTTATTGTAGTCGCATTTTATTATGTGGCTCTAAGTGCACAAAGACCCAATCCTCTACTTCATAATCCCTTTTAGTGTGGTGTTGATAAACTTGTTGCTTTATTTTATTTTGTGTTGTTGTCAAGTTCTCCTTGAGTCTAGTGGGTACATCTTACTAGTATTGGATGTGTTTTACAAATATTCTAACATTTGGGTTTAATTTTAATGAAGATATGACTAATGGTTGATGGTATTCATATAGTGCCAAAAATAGGGATATTTTGGATGAAGTATGGAAAGAAGTGTTATACCACCTTTCTACTAGTGACAACTATTACACATGTCTCTACTTTTCTGAAGAAAAACATCATAGATAACCTGAGCCAAGAATTTGTCGACCACCTCAAATTTTCCATCTAATTGGTGATGATATAATGAGTTAAAAGTAAGTTGGGAGCCCAAACATGAAAATAAATTTATCCAAAAATTACTTCTAAATATAGGTCATGATTATTTACTATGACTTTAGAATCTCATGTAGTTTTTTAGTGGTATCCATAAAGGTGGTTACTATAGTGTTTTCTACAAATGGGAGTGAAAAAGCATAAAAATGTGAATATTTGGTGAGTCAATCGACAACAACCATAATGACATTTTTCCTTTAGAATTAGGTAAAGTTATGATGAAATTCATAGATACCTTGTTTCACCTCTATCTTGGAATAGATAAGGGTTACAAAAGATCTTGAGTCTTAATTGTATCATATTTATTTTGCTAGTATAGAATGCATTATGCTTCATATTTTTAACTTCCCCTTTGAGCCCATCCCAAAATAATTATTCCTTGATTATATGATCTTGATTGGCCACTTATTAGAGAAGCATGTAGGTCTATGAAAAATTAAAATTAAGTTTTGAGTTCTAACATAGGTAGAGCATGTCCTTACATCCCATTCCCTTTCCATGAAAATTTGTTTGAAATGATTGAATCTTATTATATTTTTTAATGAGAGATTGAGTATCTATGTCCTCTCACTCTTCATGTGCCTCATCCACCTAATCTACATGCAATGTGGAAATGGAATACAATAATGACTCTATGGGTTCATCCCTCCTAAATGGGGCATCAACCACAAAATTCCCCTTTACTTGAATCTTATAGATGATCTAAATTTACCTTATTGTGTCTACCCATTAGATAAGATATCTATTGTTTGATTGTATGTAGGATAGCCATCATTTTCTTCTCATAATATGAGTTAAAAAAAAATACATTTGCTATAGTGACTCTCAAATTCTAGGGGTTTTCCATTTTGTATGAGTACTACTCATATTCCATTATGAATGTTTTTAGAAATGTTGTGCTAACTAGAATTGGATTTGTGCACATAACTTCACTTATCTTCCCAGATTCCTTGGTGGCTACCTTATTCCAGATTCCTTGGTGGCTACCTCATTCCATTAGAAGGAATCCTTCTTCAATAAAACTATGAGAGGTATTGTTATGCTACCAAATTTTGATAAATCAACTATAGTAACTAGTAATCCTTAATATTTACCTTATATTTTGTTAAGTGTCCTAGTCATTTTCCATTTTACTATGGCTAATTTTTTTGAGGATCCACTTTAACTGCCTCATGTAAAATAATATGACCTAGTTACTTAGCCTATTTGACTCCAAAAACATACTTGGATGACTAAGCATGAAGTTGATGTTGTTCAAGAATGAATAAAACTTGATTCACAAGTTATAGGTTTTCCTCCCAACTTTATATATATATATTTAGATGTCACCAAAAAAATCAAAACAAATATCTACAAAAATGAAATGAAGATAGATTTCATCAAACTTTGAACTATACATGGTCTATTTGTGAGGCCAAAAGACATCACTAAAAATTTATAATAAATAGATAACAACTAGGTAACTAGATAATATATAACTATGTAAGTACATATGACATGACATACCCTATAAAAGCATATGATTAGTTTCATAAATAATATCATGTGACAAATATATGAAAAATCTCAAATGATACACATGTAAAATCATTAATCTATGATAGATATTAAGATATAAAAAAATCTCTTAAATATAAACACAATATGAAAGAAAAAAACCATAAAATTAAATTTTAAATTAGTCTATTTTTATATTATAATTCTTAATCATAACTATTCTTAAATACCAAATAATTTAATAATTGAAAATATTTTGTTCTCATAACGATTTATGATTTGTTAATAAAAATAGAGTTTGAAATTATCATTAGCTATTTAATAAAATTGTCTATTCACTACCTCTATGATAGCTTTTATTCACACTCCCTGAAATAGGCGAATACCAACAGAGGCATTAGAGTGTTCTGAAATCATATTCATTTAACAGATATTGAATGAGGAAGGCTTCCTTTACCAATATTTACCTCGCACATTTTGTGATATTACAATTGAATAGCTTCCCATACTTTTGATTTAAATCTAAACAAAACAAAATTGGAGACTGTTTTAGTCTAAAAATAAACAGCTAGATCTATTTTTAAAAATTTAAATAATAAATACACATTGATGGGCATTGCCCAAATCACAAAACCAATTCAGTTCATTTGCTGGGAGCAAAGTCAAATTACATTGCTTTAATTTCTTAAGCAAGAGAGCAACACATCATAATAAATGGATGTTCATGAAAAAAATTAGAAATTTGATATTACCATCCAATCCACTAAAGCCTTGTAGAGTAATGATGGCATAACCACGAGCATACATCAATTTTCTCGTTCCTCCTACCACAGACACCTCTCTTCCAGAGGTCTGCATGAAGGGATCTACACCCTAGATTTGAAGTGTGCTCCCATTATATTCCTTGTTCTCAAACACAATAGAGAACCCAAAGAAAATGGAAGCACCCTTCACATCTGAATCATACAATCCTTTCGCTCTGCCCACAACGTTGGAAGAGTGATCAAGCTTTTCAGTCAGAAGATCGTCTATAACCAGCACTTTTTCGAAGCCCAACAGATTTGAGAATGTTCCATTTACTCCTGCAACTACTACAGCGCCGACAACACCGCCTTCTCCATACACTGCTTGTTGGAATTTAAACCTAACTGATGCCATCACCGCCAACCTTTGCCTGCTATATCGCAATCAATAAAATAGCCATCGCGATACTGCGGGAGACTTCCGTAAAAGTTTGTTTTATCTTTAATCGCCGCTGTTTACCGGGCCGTCAACTAACCGCTGCCTGCGATATCGCAATATGGGTTTTACCCATTGCGATACCACGGGGAACTATGGAAAAAGCCGCCACCCCCAGTTGATATTTCGGGATGTGAAAAATTTAATATTTAAGATTTTATAATGATGTAAAGGACGTTGTATTAAATGTGTTTTGACGGGAAAAAGTAAGTTAGGTAAATTTGTAATAAATTTTTGTCGGGCTTTCTCATCCGTGAAAATTATTCACGTGATTTTTACTTCAACTTATATACTTGGATATGTAATTATTGACAAGAAAAAAAGAAGGTGAATATGAAGAAATAGAAAATTACGAGCAGCAGCTCTGTGTTGAAATTTTTTTTTATGTTTTAATTTTAGAGTGAAAATTCCTCCTCTGCCTCGGGCCTTCACGTGGTATCAGAGAAAGTTTGATTATCAAAGTTAATTTTATCAAAGAAGATTATCTGGGTAAATTTCAAAAATGGCAGCAAGCACAAGCTTGACAAACCCACAAATTCCACAGTTTAATGGGAAGAATTATGAGTACTGGTCAATTACAATGAAAGCACTATTTAGCTCACAGGATATATGGGATTTAGTAGAGAATGGATTTGCAGAGCCAGCAGATGCAGTAGCATACAATGCTTTAACACAAGCAGAGAAAGACTTATTGGAGGACACAAGGAAGAAAGATTCAAAGGCTTTATTTTATCTGTTTCAAGCTGTACATGAGAGCATTTTTCCAAGGATTTCAGCAGCAACAAATTCCAAACAAGCATGGGACATACTTCAAACAGCCTATCAAGGCATGGCAAAAGTTAAAATAGCAAAGCTACAAATGCTGAGAAGAGATTTTGAAACAATATGTATGAAGGACAATGAATCTGTAGATTCATTCTACACCCAAGTCATTGGGGTGGTTAATCAAATTAGATCTCATGGAGAAAATTTGGAAGATACCAGAGTTGTTGAAAAGATTTTAAGGAGTTTGCCCACAAAATTTCTACCGGTTGTAGTTGCTATAGAGGAGACAAAGAATCTCTCACAGTTCTCAGTTGATGAGCTATATGCATCTCTAATTTCTCATGAACACAGGCTAAAAAGGTCAGCAGATACATCATTGGAGCATGCTTTCAAAACTCAGGCTTCAGTCAGTCAAGGAAGAGGCAGAGGTAGATCAAGAGGAAGAGGAAGAAACTCTTACAGAGGTGAAAGATACAGTCTATCAAGCTCAAGTGGAAGAGGTAGCAATCAAGGCTCAAGCCAAAACCCAACAGAATCAATCACAAAATCAAAGGTATGATAAATCTCAAGTCCAATGTCACTACTATAAAAAATATGGGCATTATATGAATGAGTGTAGAAAGAAGCAGTATGATAACAATAGACAAAATGCAAATTTTTCAAGAGAAGGTCAAAATCAGAATTCAGATAAGAGCACAATGTTTTTAGCTTGTAATGTTGCTCAAGCAAATGAAAAAGATGTATGGTTTTTAGATTCAGACTGTAGCAATCATATGATAGGGAATCTAGAAATGTTTTCAAGTTTAGAAGAGAATGTAAAGTCTGATGTTACATTGGGTAATGACAACAAAGTGTCAGTCAAGGGAAAAGGAGATGTCAATATTCTAACTAAACAGGGGGAGAAAAAGTATATTTCAGATGTATATTTTGTGCCTGGTTTGAAACATAACTTAATGAGTGTGGGGCAACTGGTTCAAAAAGGGTATAGAGTAACCTTCAAGAATGGTCTGTGCACAATTTTAGACAAATACCCAAGCAACCAACTTATTGCAAAAGTCAGAATGACAAACAACATAATGTTTCATTTAAAGATAAGGCCATATTTGAATATAAATTATGCTCAAGCACAACACTTAATGAATTCACAAGTGGGTAGAAAAGAAACTACAGCAGTAGTGCAGACAATCTTTCAAGCTGAGATAAAAGATGAAAACTGGTTATGGCACCTGAGATTTGGGCATCTCAACTTTGGAGGTTTAAATTTACTTCATAGGAAAGGCATGGTCAAGGGACTACCTTTAATAGAAAAACCAAAAGGGTATGTGAAGGGTGCATTTTAGGAAAACAATATAGAGAATCATTTTTAGCAGGAAAGTCAACTAGAGAAAAAGCCCCTTTGGAAATTATACATTCAAATTTGTGTGGACCTTGCAAACACCCTCAATAGGTGGTAGTTTTTATTTTCTGACATTCATTGATGATTATTCAAGAAAAACATGGGTTTATTTTCTAAAGCAGAAAAATGAAGTGTTTGATCTGTTTCGTCAGTTCAAAAATTTGGTTGAAAAATAAAGTGGTTATTATATCAAAGTGTTGAGAACAGATAGAGGTGGTGAATATATTTCAAGAGAATTTTTTCATTTTTGCAAAGATAATGGAATTCACAAGCAATTCACAACTAGATACACACCTCAACAAAATGGAGTAGCTGAAAAGAAAAATAGAACAATCATAGAAATGGCTAGAAGCATGTTGAAAGCCAAACATTTGTCAAATGAATATTGGGCAAAAGCAATATCTTATGCAGCCTATATAATGAATAGGTGTCCAACAAAAAGTGTCATGAATATGGTACTTGAAGAAGCATAGACAGGAAGAAAACACAGTGTTACTCACATAAGAGTATTTGGATGTGTAGCATATGCACATGTGCCTGATGAATTGAGAAGGAAGTTGGATAACAAAAAAGAAGAAAAATGTATATTTGTTGGATACAGTGAAGAATCCAAAGCTTATAAGCTCTATAATCCAACAACAAAGAAAGTTATAATCAGTAGAGATGTACAATTTGTAGAAGATGAAGCATGGGATGGAAGCATAGAGAAGATAGTCAATATTTCAGCCAGTATACCTCAAGAGGAGAATGAAGTTTCAACATCAACAAATATTTCAGCTATTGTGACTCCTACCACTCCCATTCAAGCTCAGCAAAGTAGTCCACAAGTGACACCAGCATCGACTGTAAGAACAACCTCTACCATTCAAGGAAGCAGTCCAACAAGAGGACAACAAACTCCATCTACAGCAAGACCATCGGGTCCACATTCCACAAGTTCAAGTGATATGTCAAATCCTACATTGGCAAGTCTGAGAAGATAGAAAATTAGAAGCATAAAAGATATATATGAGCAAAATGAAGGTGAGAATAATTCAGATCAGATTTCTCTTTGTGCATTTTATTCTCAAATAGAAGATCCAGTTCATTTTGAAGATGCAGTCAAAGATGATAAATGGGTAAGTGCTATGGATGAAGAGATTGAAGCAATTGAAAAGAATTAGACATGGGAACTAGTCATTCTTCCAAAAGACAAAGATGTCATTAGAGTGAAATGGATTTATAAAACCAAATTGAATGAAAAAGATAAAGTTCAGAAGTTTAAAGCAAGATTGGTTGTAAAGGGCTATTCACAACAGCCTGGAATTGATTACAATGAGACATTTGCACCTGTAGCATGATTGGATACTATAAGGATGATTTTAGCATTAGCAGCTCAGAATAAGTGGTCTATATTTCAAATGGATGTAAAGTCAGCTTTTTTAAATGGTTATTTAGAAGAAGAAGTTTATGTGGATCAGCCACCTAGGTATGAAATTCTGGGTCAAGAAGACAAAGTTTACAAATTGAAAAAGGCACTGTATGGATTGAAGCAAGCCCCAAGAGCTTGGTACAGCAGAATAGACAATTATCTTTTGTTGAATGGATTTAATAGATGTAGCAGTGAGCCCACACTATATACAAAAATGAATGAAGAAGGTGAAATACTAATAGTATGCTTATATGTTGATGATTTAATTTTCACTAGTAATTTGTCAATTGATCTGTTCAAGGCAGACATGAAGAAAGAATTTGAAATGACAGACTTAGGTCTGATGAAGTATTTCTTAGGCATTGAAGTGAATCAAAATGAAAATGGTATTTTTATTTCACAGTCAAAATATGCAAATGACATTTTGAAAAGGTTTAATATGATGAAGTGCAAACCAGCACCAACACCTACAATGACAGGTCTGAAACTAAGCAAGGATGATAGAGGGTCTAATGTTGATCCAACTTTGTTTAAGAGGCTTGTTGGAAGTCTCATGTATCTCACAGCCACAAGGCCAGACATAATGTATGGAGTAAGTTTGATTTCCAGGTTTATGGAAACACCAAAAGACACCCATTGGAAAGCTAGGAAGAGAATTTTAAGGTATGTAAGTGGAACAATAAATTTTGGCATTAAATATTCAAGTTCAGATGAGTTCAAACTCATAGGATACACGACAGTGACTGTGCTGGCAGCATTGATGACAGAAAAAGCACGTTTGGTTATGTATTTAATTTTGGGACTGGAGTTGTCTCATGGTCTTCAAAGAAGCAGCCAATAGTCTGTCTTTCATCAGCTGAAGCAGAATATGTAGTATCCACAAGTGCAGCATGCTAGGTAATCTGGATGAGAAGAATTTTGAAAGAATTGCAAAATGAACAAATGGAGGCAACAAAAATTTACTGTGATAACAATTCAGCCATAGCTCTTTCAAAAAATCCAGTCTTCCATAAGAGAAGCAAGCATATTGATACCAGGTATCATTTCATCAGAGAATTAATTAACAATGGTGACATATTTTTAAAATTTTGTAGATCAAAAGAGCAAAGTGCAGATATTTTTACAAAGCCATTGGGAAGAGATAATTTTATTTTTCAAAGAAATAGATTGGGCATGGTGGACAGCGCAGTTATGTTTAAGGGGGAGTGTTGGAATTTAAACCTAACTGTTGCCGTCACTGCCAACCTTTGCCCGCTATATCGCAATCAATAAAATAGCCATCGCGATACCGCGGGAGACTTCCGTAAAAGTTTGTTTTATCTTTAACCGCCGCTGTTTACCGGGCTGTCAACTAACCGCTGCTCACGATATCGCAATATAGGTTTTACCCATTGCGATACCGTGGGGAACTATGGAAAAATCGGCCACCGCTAGCTGATATTTCGGGATGTGAAAAATTTAATATTTAAGATTTTATAATGATGTAAAGGACGTTGTATTAAATGTGTTTTGACAGGAAAAAGTAAGTTAGGTAAATTTGTAATAAATTTTTGTCGGGCTTTCTCATCCGTGAAAATTATTCACGTGATTTTTACTTCAACTTATATACTTGGATATGTAATTATTTTTGACAAGAAAAAAAGAAGGTGAACGTGAAGAAATAGAAAATTACAAGCAGCAGCTCTGTGTTGAAAAAAAATTTTATGTTTTAATTTTAGAGTGAAAATTCCTCCTCTGCCTCTGGCCTTCACTTGTAATCGGAATGTCGAATCCTCTCGTCTATTATTTCGGGAGAACGTCCATTCTGACTCATGTCCACAACCTAATCGAAAACGAGGACGTGCTCAAGACAAGTGTCATGATAAGCGTCTTGGTAACCACGTTGAGAGCTCTACTATGTCTACGACGAGGCGGACCCCTGGCGATTGACACGGCAGACAAATTATTACGCTAAGAATGCAAGAAGCGGCGTCAAGGCCGAGGGCATCGTAGCAGTTGATGTCGCCTCCCACGTAAACTATGACGAACGTCGGGCAGGATTTCCCTGAGAGGGGGATTTGATTCAAGGAATAGAGCGCCCCGCCCATGGCCCCCACACAGTTGTTGCAATGGAAAGCACCCGGCCCTGATGTGTTGCAGTTTCGCCGCAGGCAGGACACGTCGATCGTCTTCTCGAAGCTCTGAAAATCCTTAGTATTGTTGCATGTGGAAGAGTCCATTAAGAAGCCATCAATCCCCGGTTCACAATTTGTGATGAGTTTGGGGTCAACCCTGGACCCCGCGACCTATGAGCTGCTCGCTCAATTCATTAACGCAGGAATCGGCAGTGAGGTTGTCGGGTAAGAGGAAAGAACGATAGTTGTGCATCCAGGGGAAATAAGTTGATGAGCTCACTTTTGAGCTTAAATCAATAAAGGATTGATTAGAAAGTATTTAAATGGCATTTTAGAAGACCAAAAAAAAATAGTTTGATGTTGTAAAAAAAATTAAGGAGTGAGAGAATGAGGAAAGAGATAAAGAAATCAAGTAAATGATTGATGAATTTGATAGTTTTCAAGAATATTTTAATGTAGAGTAGTTTCTCAAGTTTGAGGTATAAAGTTGGGACAATAAGAAAATTTGTTTAAATAAGAGAATGGAAATAATTTTCAATCTTTTGATAACACACTCTTTTGAAATGCATGTAGAATTATCTTTTGATAATCTTCTTTTTGTGATGAGTGTTGAAACATTTGAATTTCTTGAAGTAACACAAATGGTGACAATAATAGGTTATGAGATTCAAGTGTGATTCTTAAACATGGGGTAGTGCTCAATGGTTTAGTTAAAGGACCACCAAAGATCGTTAATGTCATTTAAATGAAGAGGGATTTCCACCATGATTAGTTTCTTGATTCACATGAAGTTTCAAATGAAGACCAAAGAGTAAGTATTGATGATATGAAAAATAATGTCATCAAGCACAATAGGATTCTTGTTAGTAATCCTCCTAGTAGACCAATTGATAAAGAAGCGAGGCAATAGAAGAAGATTTTCCATAGGATGTATTGATGTATGAAGACTTTGTCATATTGAAGACACCTTCTTTGATTGATTTATGGTATGAAATCAAGGTATGCAATGATTTGAATCTAGCTAAAATATATTTTCGTGATGGATTTTTCTCTATATTGCATCAACCTTACATGGTGTTTAAACTTACAAGTTTTATCTTACCAAGAAGTAGGAAACGCCATCACTATTGTGAGATGAGGAAATCGTTGATTATTTTACTATCTTTGAAGAATTTCTTATGATTATCATAAAAAGGAAGCAAAGAATGGTTGTGTTGCCTCAATAATCAATTTTCATGCAAAAGAGCATCAGGGGATTGTGAGTAAGGTCAATAATGATAGAAACAAGGTTACACAAAGGTCTACAAGTTAAAATTTCTTCTTTAATGTTGATTTTTTATACAATTTAGTCACCAAGATATTCCATTTGAGTACTTATAGGTGTTATGACAAATATGTGTGGGCAAGGGAAAGAACACATTTTAGATGGTGGAGGATTGTGATGATTTTTTAGCTATTATAAAAGCAATATTCTACTATATTATGTTGTTCCCTTTATCAATGTGTATAAGAATAATTCACTTTTGCAATTGTGGCTATTAGTTTTAAGTTTTTTATTTTGATAAAATCAGCCAATGAGTTATTGATTTCATATTGAGAAAATGTAAGGATAAATCTCTAAGGGCCACTAAATTATGGAAGAATTTGTGTGAACGGTTTTAGCAAAAGGAATTGAAATTTTTAATTCACATGTCCTTGTGTTTGGTTGAATAGATGGTCTACAACTGTCAAAACATTTTTTTTGTTCAAACTAATCCATGACATTTATGGGAATTTGTAATAAGTTGTTTTGAGTATCATGCTTACTTGTTAAAATAAATTAAATTCTCTAATACCCAAGATCATGTTAGATAGTGGGATTGCAAGTATTGTATACATTGAGACACTATGGAATGAGATGTTTTATTTTACAAAAGAAGAATCTAGATCTTTTAGGTATCTTAGTTTCTTTCTTCAAGATGGTTATTATGTTGAGCTATAGGAAAAGAAAACAAAGACTTGGCACATTGGTATTCCAGATTTAATTAGAGTGGTCTAGCAAAAGCATGGTGTAGTGTAGTATTTTTTAGATCAACAAATTTGGTATCTTAGAATCATATTAGGTTTAATCTAAGATCAATCAATGAGTGAGTTGGCATTGATTGAGGACAAGCAATCTTTGGGAAGGGAGGACTATAATGTGCCCAATTTATGGTCATTCCCACATCTTTGGAAGTTCCAACTTTCTTAGAGAGTTCTATCCTTTTCAAATTCAAATAGTGGTGTTGTGTTCAAGGGATCAATATGAGTCAGTTGGTTCTTTTTGGGTGCAGTTTCAACATTTCAAGTGCATTCCATAATTCTTGGAGGAATATATTATTTTTGGAAAGTATCAATTTTTAGTAAGTTGGATCTCCAAAGAGCTTCAAAGTATGTTGGCATAATCAAAATTCACTTTTGGGCTATTTTAATATTTTTCATAGACTTTGGTGAATGAGTGAAAAATAATTAAAATATTAAATAGTTAAATATTTAAGTTGTCAAAAATAAATATAAATTAAAAGATAACTTATATTTAATTATTTATAATGGACATAGTGACTTGAGAGATTTAAAAAATTAAATTATAAAATAAAGTCAGGAGCTGAAAGTTTATTATTAAAAATAATTTAAAGTTATTATTTCTTGAAAGTTTTAAAAGTGCTTATAAAAGAGAAATTGAGGAGAAGAAGCTCTTATAATTATTTATTAAACCCATTTTCTCTTAAGGTTGAATGTTGTTCATCTCTTTTGCCTTAGACATAACCCTAAGGTAAGATTGGTTTCGGGAATGAAAGATCTTCCCTAACCAATAATGTGTGATTCATTTAGGGTCATAGTGTGTAGATAGGATTCAAATTCAAGATTCGCATATATGCTAAATATTTGTAGAATAAGAGTTTGGAGAAAATTGATTATCTATGTACAAAATTATAGAGATTTGCAAGTAAGTTTGTGTTTGCAAATAAGAAACATTAGAAATTTTGTTGTTGTGTATGTAATGGAAAAGGTGAATCAAAATCAAATATTTTTTTTAAGGTAGAATTATTCAAGCCATGTCATTTAAAGTACTTGAAGGATTCATATTTCTAAAATTTCATTGAGGTTGATCGTACCAATTTACAAAGCTAGCAATTTATATAAAAAAGGGGTAATGATCAATTTATAGTATATAATAAAGGCTTAAATTCCTTATATTCCCTAGCCATAAAAGGAGAGCATAGGTTTTGAGAAAGGCATGGGAATCATATGGAAGGAATAGATTCCCTTATGGGAATCTTTAATGATTAAAAATGTACATTATTTTGATAACTAAAAATATGCCAAAATAAAGGGGATGATCATTATTATAAAAAAAAAAAAAAATATTTTATATTTTTTCATTAGCAATTCAAGATAGCAGTTAATCTTCCATTTTTAATATGTATTTTATTTTTATCTTAGCATTTGTGTATTAGATAAGATGTAGGAATTATATGAATATTTTTTTATCATGGGACATTGTATATATATATATAGTTGCAAACTATTATTTTATCTTTATATTAAATATCAATAGAGGTTGTGGAAATATCAATGATTTGGGCAATGAATGACAATTATTTGTCAAAATATTTGGGAGTAAGTTGTAGTTGTTCTTAATCATAAAACTCATAAATATTGAATGGTTTCCATGTTCCACCAATTGTTTGAAGAAATGCATGTGAGCTAAAATTGGTAGAATTGCAAGTTTTGTGAAAAAAAATTGGTAGGGAAATTACAAGCAATCAAAACTAAAAAAAAAATAGAAAATGGAACCCTAGAGGCAAAAAAGAAGGGTGAATATGATTGGGGAAATCAAGAGCACAAAATGGATCACAAAACCCTAAAGAAAGATATATTTGTGAAACATGTAAGTAAAAAGGGAATCCAAACCTTAATTTTATATAAAAATAAGATTATGCAATTTGAAAACTCCAATTTAAAAACCTTAAAAAAAAGGAGAGTGAAAACCATATTTGTGTAGGAGTCAATTCACCTAAAATGGAAAGGAATAAAATCATTTTTACATAAATCTAACTAAACAAATTCAATCATCTAAACATGAATAAAAATAGATACATATTAATCAAATATGGGATTTAATTATTGCAATAATTACAAAAACTAAAATGGAGGGATATGAATATGTATATGTACAATTAATGATGGAAGAATGATGTTGATGATATGCTAAATTAATTTATCAAGTTTCTAGAAATGAATGAAATTGATCTAGTGATTGTCTCAAAATATAAAAAACGGATGTCAATTCCAAGTGTCACAAGTTTGATCTTGACTATCACAAACTTGATCTAATATGTACTACATGAAATCATTTGCTAGAATGTGCACCTAAAACTACTCACCTTTGCTTTCTTAATAATTAAATTTTTCGAGGTGGTGTCAAGGGATACCATTTAGGAGTTTTATCAACTCGAAAGGTAAATGGGTTCACCTAAGTCAAACCCTTTGATAGATGAGATTAATGGTGTTGAGCTATATTAAAGACAACATGCATAAACATGTGTGTGGCCTATATAATGATATATAGATTAGATTCTTTCTTTCCCTTTAGAAATTTAAGTGTGTTCTAATGATTTTTTCTTTAATATCCTCTTTTTACGTGTGTAATTAAGTGCACAATGAATTTCTTTAAATACCTTGACATAACATGTCACAAAAACATGTATCAAATCAACTCATAACAATTAATAAAAAGAGAGAAAAATTTAAATTTAAATTCGAACATTTAAATTTTAGAATCATTCTCATGTATCTCAAAATTGAACTATGATAATCTTATATCACTTGAATTTAAAAAAAAAAAAATACAAAAAATAAAGAGTTGATGAATAAATGAAAGCGAAACCATGAAGACATTAACCTAGTCCACCTAGGTGGGCACAAAATAGGAAATGGCACACGTATTGCTAATTTCAGCATTTCAATGTGACTGTTCCGGGTGTTCCAGAAAGTTTAGAGTGCATGAACCAGAGCGCTAATGATTAGGAGCTTAAACACAATGAGACACGCAATTGTCTTTTTCAATGTGTTTTCTGAAATGCAAGGTTCCTCATCCATGACTAGGTAGTTGTCCCATGTTCAATTACTTAAATGCAAAGTTACTCTCAATTTGTGATTGCAGGTAACTTCGATTCTTGACTTTCAACCCCAAGGTTGATAAAACGTATCACTTCCCAGTCACAGAATAACCAGTTGTCAATATATAGTACAAACAAAATACATCTTCTTCCACACTCGTCGTGTTCAATATAACTCAACTTGCAGAGGCATTCTGTTTCTAGAAAACGTAATGGGTTTTAACCCTATCACAAAACCCAAGTGAAGGAACCGAATCCAATATAAATTCCAGGTCTAAAAGTCTAGCTGACTCACTGTGTTATTCAAGATAACCCATGATGTATTAAAGTCAAGCAGACATTTCATTTGAGTACGAGTGGCCATATAAAATTGATTTATAATTGCAATATGAGAAATTTGCGAGGCAACAGTGATAGCTAGTTCTCATATCTATGACATGTGGAATGCAGATTTTCAATGGTTCCTCAGCACAACTGTCCCCTCCATGAATACGTGTCTTTTCAGCAAGTAAAGAGTTATCCCATGTAATCAGATTTTATCAAAGAATAGTGTTTGCATCAAATTGGGATCTGTATCCATCCACACTGACCCCTCCACGCTGCTGTGTCTGATTATTATTGTCCACGTTTCCATCTGTCAGATCTAATTTGAGGAAGGTTTATTGAACTAGTCAGCATATTCTCATCTGGTTGTCCCCCCTCATTTTCTCTATATATATGTGGTTATGATTCTCATAATGACTAGTAGATTTTCTCACAACTACTTGAGAAGCATTCCAGATAAATTATAAGCGTTATAGTTCCAGAGAATTTTTCAAAAGACAATAGTTCTACAATGGCTGATGGCAATAGAAACCCAAGCTGTGAGCTGGAAGATGGATGGATTGATGTGGGAACTGGTGTGGCTGATGAGGGTAGCAACCGAAGCTGTGAGCTGGGAGCTGATGGATGGGTGTATGTGGACAATGGGGTGAATGGACCGCCCACAGTGGTAGAACTACCACAGGAGGACACACATTTGGATGGTGTAAACACAAAAGCCTATTGCTGCTTTTGTGATGTTACGCCCAAGGATTTGATTCAAAATTTGCCAAAAATATCTGGGAGGCCCAGGGCTGCTTTGCTTATAGTAACCACTTGCCAGGCTTCGGAAACTCAGACAAGGAAGCAAGATCTTCTAGGCCTTCTTTCACAACTTCGCTATGAAGTAAGCTATCTGATATTTATGCAGTCCATGAATTTTTCTGTAAATCCTATGTTTTTTTAGATGCTAGGCCTGAATCTGTTTTGCTAATTTGGTATGTGTTAAAACTCTAGATGTATGAACCCATTTCTAAAAACTGTCTTTGAAACGGTTCAATCTTTTAAACTGCAATATAAAGCTCAGTATGAATGAAAAAATTTTGAAGCTAGAAATGATCAGAAAAGAAATAGATACTAATTTGAGGATCCTGATTATGTTTGTTGCATTGTCTGACAGAAGACACGCAAAAAAGTAAGATAATATGAATAGTTTCCTTGGTCTACTGAGCTAGTCCACCAACAACTTATGGGGTATATGAAACCATATGACTTAGATCATCAAGTGGGCATATGAAACTACATGGTTTAGAGCATAAATTGGGTATATAAAACTATATGGTTTAGAGCATCAAGTGGGTATATGATACTATATAGTTTAGAGCATCAAGTGGGTATATGAAACTATATGGTTTAGAACATCAAGTGGGTATATGAAACTATATAGTTTAGAGCGTCAATAATTACTGATAGAACACATAGGTTATATGTCAATATAGGAAGACATTAAGGGCACTACAGCTGCTTCTAGGAATGATTTAAATTGATACTTTATGCATGTCACAAATAGATAGATTTTTAAGGGCTCCTACGCTGCTTCACCAATGCTCAGCTGATGCATAAAGTCAGAAAAATTCTTGATAAGTCAATATCTTGTAACTTACTCATCCCATAGGTCCAATGTATCTTATGGTTCTCCAGAGCATATTAGTGAACAAGTTCACTCTATTCAAATGCAGTAAAATTTCTCGGGAAATCCTAAAATGGTTAGTAAGAGGCCTTGTTTTTGTTTTCTGATAACGGTGGATAAAGAAGGGTCTTTTATTTTACTATAAGCAGTAGTTTTAAGCCATTGTAAGATCTTGACAACAAAAAATCTGACCATTTCAATATGCAACGCAATGTTTGTAATGTAATGTTTGAAGGATGAACAAAGCATCATCAAGGAACTAGTACTGTGTTTACATATTTCACAATGTTTGGAGATATCTACCCTTCAACATAACGTTCTCTTGTTGCAGGTAAAAACCACATCTGAAAGAAGCGATGCTTTAGCAGAAAGAGTGAAGGAGCTATTGGTGAGAGCAGGAGTTATAAATGTGAGGCAAAAAACTTTGGTCAAAAGAGCTGAGTGTGGGACACAATCTAAACCCAGTGTTCATAATTATATCTCTGACATTGCCCTCTGCCAATTGTCAGTCCAAGCAAAGAAAGATGCCGCCTTTCATTACAATCTAGGAAGGGCATTAGCACCATTAAAGCATGAGGGTGTTGTCATTCTGGGTATTTGTAACAATGTTGGAATCACCCATTTACAGACAAGTAGTCCTCCACTCATATGGGCTGAGGCATTTGATAAGTGGCTCAGTGATCGCCTGCTTCATAACAGGTATGAAGTTTCAAATTAGCAAAAGCATAGAGGAACAATATATGAATATCAGATTTTATGCTCATGTTGCAGAGTATTAATTTTTCTGATCATGACCGTGTTGGAATGCTGATGCAGGTTTGAAGAGATCATTCAATTTGAAAATAGCTACCCTCACGCAAGGAATGTCCAGTGGTTAGCAGAACGGTTATATCCATTACTTGTGGCTTTGGGTGCAGCAGGTGAAGGAGCCATTGCTGAGCGTCTCAATGATGGATGGTCATTCTCCTCACAATCTTAAACCGGGGCATACCATTTAATTCATTCTTTGCTTGCTTTCTCTTGTATATTAATCTGAATTCTTGTAAAGAACTGAGATGGAATCAAATAATTTGATGGAGTTAATCAGTCTAAAGTAAAAAGAGGTAAAATTTTGTAGTGATACAAAAAGTTTTGATGATATAAAAGCCCATTTAAAAGCAATGATGCATAGAATCCTATCTTTGTAACCTTGATATGACACAATCTATTGGAGAAATCTACACATTTTTTCGTAAGGATTGGAATCCAGAAGAGGACTAGTTGTTGGGTAAATTATAGTAGGTTAATTAAACCTATTTCTTTGGTAGAGTTAATCATGTGCATAAAAGTTATAATTTTTTTATCAAAATAAAATAAAAAGTATATTATAAAGAGAGTTAAGTAGAAAGTTTCAATAAATCAAATAATTATATATATAGATTGATATTGAATTTTTTTTTTTTTTGGGTTAAGAGTTAAGATTTAAAATTTAATTTCTCATGTTTTTTCTTTAAATTGTTCAAGTTATGGGTTTGACTTCTAATTTGTTGGTGGTGTGTGGATAAGAATTGGGAGGCTTGTCTTATAAAGAGATAAGTTCTAGATCATTGAGCTGAAATCTCTCAATAATTTTTCATTAAAAAATCATTATATTTCATCAATAAATTATCACTTCATATAATTTTCATTTTTATTATTTAATTTTTAAAATATTATAAATTATTACATATGCTTACATTAGAAATATTTAAATTAATATTTACTTTAGAAATAAATTATTAATATTTTATCACATTTTTATTATTCGTCAATTATAATTATATTACTGATTTATATAAACTTTATAAGTGAGTCACTGTCAAACTTAAATTTAATTTAATTAATATTAGAAAACTAATTTTAGCATTAACAAGGTTTTCATTTGTCTCATAACTCTTCAAAAAACTATTTATAACAATGTTTAAAAGTGTTTAGTACACATAAGTCAACCTTAACAATTATATATGAAAAAACAAAAATAAGTATTTCTATGCACATATGTCAATCTTAGTAATTATATCTTACAAATTTTAACAAATCAACTTAAAATATTTTTAAAATAAATTATGTTTTATAATTAAATGTTATGTGCAACAAAATCATGCTTACTAAATTTAAAATTTGAAGAACTATTTTCTATTTTTTTAATAATATATATTTTTAATTAGGTCTAGAAACTTGGAGGAGTGTAATGGTAATTAAAAAAATAATTGCAATAATAAATTAAATAGTTCACATATATTAAAGTAATAATGATAAAATATATTAAAAAATAGTTGCAAAAAAAATTAGTTTTGAAATTTTAAAAAATTAAAAATCTTGCATTTTACTTTAACAAAATTAAAATATAATATATCATTTAAAAAATAATGAATTTTGATGAAATGAAAGCTAATTAAACTTTTGGTGGCTTAAGAAAAGAGAAAGGGGCCGACGTGAGGGAAGTTTCCGGTTAGAGGCATATAACTACTTTTGGAGAGTCGCTAAGTTTAGAGGGGATATAAAGGTGCGGTCAAATCTGGCGGTATGAGATAAAGCAAATACGTGTCACGTCCTACACACCTCTGGCCTTAAAATACCGGCACTCCGAATGCAAATCGTTAATAGAAGAGAGTCTGAATGTTGTGATGGAATCCAAGGGTAGGAGTAATTATCCCCAATACGAAACTCCCTTAACCTACAAGATTGAAGACGTTCGACCAAACGGTGGCATTGAAATCTTCCTCTCTGCTGCTTATTCAAACTGCGTGCGAAACCCATCCTGATACAAAATACCATTTCTTCCTCTCAATTCTCACCTTACTCTTCCCGCCAAAGCCAAATTACACTAGTTATTATAAATAGTTCAAGATGGGTGTGTCTTGTGGAGATCGTGTAAGTCCTACAATGTCTGCAATTGGATTTGAAGGATTCGAAAAGAGACTTGAGATTCAAAAAATTTCAACATTGCTTGCTGATCCTGAGAGCAGGGATCTAAGATCCCTCACTCGTCCTCAACTGGATGAAATTCTGAAACCAGCTGAATGCACCATTGTATCTGAGCTGTCAAATGAGCATCTTGGTTCATATGTTCTCTCAGAATCAAGTATGTTTATCTATCCATTCAAGATAGTCGTCAAGACTTGTGGAACCACAAAGCTACTTCTTTCAATCCCTAAGATCTTGAGCAATGCAAGTGCTTTGTGTCTCTCTGTAAAGACTGTGAAGTACACTAGAGGGACATTTATCTTTATAGGAGCACACTCTTTTCCTCATCGCAGCTTTGCAGAGGAAGTATCATACCTGGAAACATATTTTGGAATGCTTGGTTCTGGTGGAAGAGCATATGTAATGGGAGATTCAGACAAGAACTACAATTGGCATGTTTATTCTGCTTCTGCAGATGATGCCTCATCTAATGAACACTCTAAACCTGTATTTACACTGGAGATGTGCATTACACAGCTGGACCGTGAGCGTGCTTCTCTATTTTACAAGAGCAATAATAAGTCAGCAGGTGAAATTACTCCTAATTCAGGGATTCGGGACATTCTACCTGGCTCTAATATTTGTGACTTTGAATTTGATTCCTGTGGGTACTCCATGAATGCAATTGAAGGCGATGCTGTTTCTACAATTCATGTAACTCCTGCGGATGGGTTTAGCTATGCGAGCTTTGAATCAATGGGTTATGCTCCCCAAGATGTTGAAATCAAGCAACTGGTTGAGAGGGTTTTATTCTGTTTCAAGCCAAAGGTATTCTCCATTGCAGTTCACGTTAGTGGGCAATCCTCGTGGACTGTACTTGATCATCCTCCTCAGGGGTATGTTTGTGACATGGCAAGTGGAGGAGAGCTTACAGGAGGCAGTAGTATGATGTATCTGACTTACAGGAGCAGTGCTAAGGAATCTCACAGGGCTGCCTTGCCTTTGCTTGCCAGGGAAGAGGAAAGCCAAGGAAATGACAGTTTGTTCATCAATGAGAAGCAGCAAAATTGGGATGCATCCGAGCAATCTCCCAGGACTACTTTGACCCCTCATTCCTGGGAAGAGGAAAGTGATGGAAGCGACGGCTGAAAGTTAAAGCAAATTTGGATCTCGATTATCTATCTTTTATATGGGAAGTAGAATGGGCAAAAGTGTTCTTCGTAGATTTAGAATGAAAACTAGTGGTTTTGTCATTATGTAGTCCTGTAGTACAGTTTATAGTTCACTGTGTTGGGGGAGGGTTGTAGCGTAGGTCCATCATAATTTCAATTAAACTTCCCTAGACATTTTGCTTTGATGGATTATCATTTCTTCCATTTTGCTTATGTTTGTGATATTCACTGTTTTAATTAGACGATAGGCTATTCTCCCCACTGGCATTTCCCCCAGTCTGACGCCGGCGGGAACCCCACGAATATCGGCGGGAACAAGTTTTCCGTGATCATGTGGGAAAAATCAGGAAACAAGTTGATTGCAATTTATAACAAAACTAAAATATTTTATACAGAAATTAGTACAACATCCGTTCTGATAGTGGAAACGGGAGAACTCTGTTGCAGCAGATATGAACTGAGGAGGCTTTCGAAGGCGGGCATTGAGGCTTTTCATGGCATCCGATTGAGCGAAAAATGGGTTTTCTTTGCCTTCTTTTGCAGGTTCCTGCGATTCGATCTGGAGCTTCAAGACATGAATGTCAAGGCCTGAGGCAGCCAGGCGCTGCACGCGTGCAGTTTCCGTAGGGGAAACGTTTTGGCCGGCGGTGACGAAAGTGTCGGCGAAGCCGTGGCGAATTGCTAATACAGAATGCCTCAAAAAGATTTCATCTCCCGATTTACCATGATTGTCGCTCCTCTGCCCACGATAAAATGGGAATGTGTAAAGCAGATCTGCACAGAAATGGATTCGATAAAGGCTTTGGAAACTTTCAAACAAATGTAATATGCAGATGTAAAGCTAAATTCCAAATCCTTTGCCATCATCTTCCCTAATTGTACCAAAGTGGGAGCTTAGAAACAGCATTTAAATGCCTGGCAGACATATGTGCAAATGTGGAATCATACAGATATGAACGCATTAACTCTTGACCGAATGCATCAAAGAACTGTGGCAGCATGAACGGGGCTGCAGGTGTTTGAATTACTAATTGATTCTAGAGCTGGTTAAGGGAAATTGTTATCATTTAAAAAGGTCAGAATCTTTTTATATTAATTCACTGTATTTATAGTGAATATTAATTGAACACTTTCTAAGTGTAATTTTGTACCAGCTGAAAAAATATATAAAATAAATTATATTTGATGTTATGAATCATTTAAAAACATATTTTGTTATGAATGTTACATTGTGAGAAATGCATATTCTATAAATTGCTCACAACACATTATCTCTCTGCTGGAAATAATCTGTATGCACACTCAGAACAGGAGCAGGATAAGTGTTTGACGAAATGTCTGTTCACATGGAAATCATGAAAATGAAAACTTTTGCTTGATAATTTAGTTTGGGATATTACGCCATCAAATATTTCCTTTTAGAACCTGTATTGCACAGATGGAGCCTAGGAAAATGTACAGAGTTTAGTTTTAAAGGATCTCAGAACAACAAAGACACTATCTTAGGCAATATTTACTCAGAATGTTCTGTGGTAAGTGTTGTTCACTGATTGTTAAGGTTGATGGTCACCTGAATATATTCAATTGTAAGCTTCTGAGTCTCAAATGAATCCACAAGGCGCAGTTATTTCACCAATTTTCCTATAATTCTATCTCTAGATCTGTTGCTTCATAATTCAATTTTGCATATATTTTTGCATGTTAAAACTAAATTATAACCAATTTAATTGTTTGTTTATATTTATCAGTGTCCATGGTTTCTATTTTAGGACATGTAATATTTTCTTTTTCTTTTTAAACAGGTCAAGCTCATACTCCAATAATCAAGCTTTTACTCCAATAATATTAAGGGTTTTCAGTCCACTGAACTTGAATCTGTGTTATTAGAATTTTTGTTAATGAAGGCTTCCAAGCTTTTACTCACATTATCAAGGGGCTCTCAACCCAACTGCACTTGATCCCAGTTCTTTTCTCTAGCCCCATTCCATATCAACTGACACGAGGTCATATTTAGTTGATAGACTATTAAACGTGGGGGAACCTCACCAGGATCTCCTCCAATCTGACACTGACGCTGGTGAGGAGAACTTCACGGAAAAATAAAATTGGCCTATGCCTATCGCTATTTCGTTGCTCATTGAATATTGTGCAACTGCTAGACAAAAATTAAAAAATATAAACAACTAGAGTTTCTTAGGTTTGTTGTGTCAGCATCATCTATCACATGAAAAAGTCTATCAATTAAATAAATTGAAAGTAGAAGAAAGGAAAGATGATGATATAAAAAATAATATAAAAAATTAAAATCACTAAAAAGAATTTAAAATAATCATCTCTTAACAAAAAATTTCACTAATCTAAAAAATAAAGGTGAAAAATTATTACTACTTTACTTTACACATAATAGATAAACAAGTTTTCACTCATTTAAAAATTCAACTTTTACTTTCAAAGTTTTATTATAAATATGATATTCAAATATTTATTAAACATGTTTTGAATATCTTAATAATATTTTATATTCCATACTATGATATATAAAGATATTAAATACACTCCAACAAATGAAAAAAGAAATATGATATGTATCTAAATAAAATATATATATATATATATAGATAAATATATATTATATAAATAAATATATATTTTTACTATATTATATCATATCATATATCTAAAATTATTATCATATTTTTCATATGATAAAATATTTATCTACATATCTAGATCCAAAAGATATATATTAAAAAAATATCATTAATATATTGTGTGTGTGTTAGATGTATAGATAATTGAATATATATATATTTAATACACATTGATTTAATATTAATATATATATCTAAATTGTATAATTTATATCTTGAGGAATCTAGAAGAAAATATGGATAGGGATAAAAAAAAAATATAATGTCAAACATAGTGGAATTGTGACAATATGTTCAAAAGATAAAGTATTATTTAATGATTTATTTAAAATATATAAAGTTTAAATAATTTATTTTAGATGAAATTGAAAATCATAATGATTCTCAAGACGATGATGTTTTATCTAATGATCATAATACAAATGAATAGGAGTTCGAGATTTATTTAAAGTGAATCATTTCTTTAAGCATTTGACATGTTTTAACCTATTTTTATATTTGATCTTTAATATTTGATCTATTCTATAAAACTATATAAAATATATATTTTTTAGATAAAGATTTTCAAACATTCTACAATATCATTTTTATATTTAGTTGGACTAAAAGTCCCTTAAATAATTTTTTATTTATATTTTTACACTGATAGGTGTTTACAATGAAAGTCGATTCCTTGAGAATTTATGTACATAAAAAAAGTTGTATTTTCAAGTACTTGTTAGTAACTTGATAGAAATATGTAGATATAATGTAATCATGCAGTTGATATATTTTTGTTTTTTATAAATTTTCTTAACAATGTTATTTGTATTCTAATGCAACAAATGCATAATCTCTATTTTAGTTACTCATTTTTTAGTAGTTGTCTAATGTTGAATCTACAAACTCATATTTTATTTTAGTCTTTATGTTGTCATAAATGAGAGTTTTTGTACAACTTTTATATATCCAGTTATTGTTAATTTTTTTGTACAAATTTCTTTATCCATCATTTGTGTTTGTGGAAGAGCGTAGACGAGACAACAACAAAGTTATAGTTATCCTCTCATCTCAAGTTGTGGCATTTTTCTCTCTATAGGTAACAGCGAAAATGTACATTATTCTGGGGTTATGTAGAATGTCCAATAGCTTGCTCTAAAAATGTTAAAGTTTCTTCTATGTAGATTTCTTATCCATCATTTGTGTTTGTGGGAGAGTGTGGACGAGACAACAACAAAGTTATAGTTATCCTCTCATCTCAAGCTATGGAATTTGGCTCTCTACAGGTAACAACAACAATGTACATTAGTTTGGGGTTATGTAGAATGTCCAGTAGCCTACTCTAAAAATGTTGAATTTTTTGTGCAAATTTTTTATCCATCGTTTGTGTTTGTGGGAGAGCATAGACAAGACAACAATTACAATTATCCTCTCATCTCAAGCTGCAACATTTGGCTCTCTGTAGGTAACAACGAAAATGTACATTAGTCCAAGGTTATGTAGAATGTCCAATAGCATGCTTTGAAAATGTTAAATTTTCTTCTATGCAAATTTATTTATCCATCATTTGTGTTTACGGGAGAGCATAGACGAGACAGCAACAAAGTTATAGTTATCCTCTCATCTCAAGTTGCGACATTTGGCTCTCTATAGGCAACAACAAAAATGTGCATTAGTCCATGGTTATGTAGAATGTCTAGTAGCTTGCTCTAAAAATGTGATAGTTGAGTGTTAGAAATTTTTTATATGCTTAAATGGTCTACTTTCAATTTCCTAAAATGTTTAGGAGTGGCATTTATGAATCATTGAAATATTATAGACAAGTGATATAAATCTATCACATGCTTAAATAGTTTGTGTTCAATGAAAGTTTATTCCTTGAGAATATGTATACATAAAAAATTTGCATTTTCATGTGACTAATAGTAACTACATCAATAGAAATCTGTAGATAAACTGATAAACTGGCATCGTGCAATTGATATTTTTTTGTTTTTAAAAAAAATTCTTAACGATGTTATTTGTATTCTAATGTGATAAATGCATAATCTTTGTTTTAGTTACTCATTTTTTAGTAGTTGCCTAATGTTGAGTCTGCAAACTCATATTTTGTTTTAGTCTTTATGTTATCATAAATAAGAGTTTTTGTACAACTTTTATATATCCAGTTATTGTTAAAGTTTTTCTATGCAGACTTCTTTATCCATCATTTGTGTTTGTGGGAGAGCATAGACAAGACAACAACAAAGTTATAGTCATCCTCTCATTTCAAGCCATGACATTTGGCTCTCTGCAGGTAATAGTGAAAATGTACATTAGTCTGGGGTTATGTAGAATGTCCAATAGCCTACTCTGAAAATGTTGAATTTTCTTATGTGCATATTTCTTTATCCATCATTTGTGTTTTTGGGAGAGCGTAGATGAGACATCAGCAAAGTTATAGTTATCCTCTCATCTCAAGTCGTGACATTTGGCTTTCTATAGGTAACAGTGAAAATTTACATTAGTCTGAGGTTATGTAGAATGTCCAATAGCCTACTCTAAAAATGTTAAATTTTCTTTTGTGCAAATTTCTTTATCCGTTGTTTTTATTTGTGGGAGAACGTAGACGATACAATAGCAAAGTTACAATTATCCTCTCATCTCAAGCCACAACATTTGGCTCTCTGCAGGTTTAACAACAAAAATGTACATTAGTCTAGGGTTAAGTAGAATATCCAGTAACCTGCTCTAAAAATGTTCAATTTTTTCTATGTAGATTTTTGTATCCATTATTTGTGTTTGTGGGAGAGTGTAGACGAGACAACAAAAAAATTACAGTTATCTTCTTATCTCAAGCCACGACATTTGGCTCTCTGCAAGTAACAACAAAAATGTACATTAGTCTGGGGTTATGTAGAATGTCTAGTAGCCTACTCTGAAAATTTTATAGTTGAGTGTTAGAAATTTATTATATGATTAAATGCTCTACTTTCAATATCTTGAAATGTTTAGGAGTGGCATTTTATGAATCATTGAAATATTACAAACAAGTGATAGAAATCTATCGCATGCTTAAATAGTTTGTATTTAATTTGCTTAAATAGTTTGTTTTTGGTGAGATTATAGAATTTAAAATTTTATCTAGAACACATTTTTTAATTATACATTTTTTGTCCAATTTCAAATTTAAATGATTTGCCAAATTGACAATTGAAAACATGTAGTTGACAATAGTTTATCATACTTTTGAGAAATTTATTTACTAAAATTGATTACAAACAATGGTAAATATATTGTTGTTACACAGGGATAAATTTATGGGCTATAGTTTATTGTTTGTTTGAATTTTTTTGTAAGAATGTGCTAGGTTGTAAATTATGTGGGAAATTATTAGGCTATAAATTGTTATTTGTTTAAAATTTTATGTAAGAATATGGTGGGTTTTCGATTGTGTCTAATAATAATGTAGTTCAGGTGCTTTGCATTGTAAATTATGTGGGAAATTATCAAATATGGTGGGTTTTCGATTATGTGTCTAATAATAACGTAGTTCACGTGCTTTGTATTGTAAATTATGTGGGAAATTATCAAGCTATAAATTGTTATTTGTTTAAAATTTTATGTAAGAATATGTTGGGTTGTAGATTATGTGTCTAATGATAATGTAGTTCACATACTTTGCATTTATGTGGGAAATTATCAGGCAATAAATTGTTATTTGTTTAAAAAATTATGTAAGAATATGTTGGGTTGTAGATTATGTGTCTAATGATAACGTAGTTCACGTACTTTGCACACGCATTTGAATTATAGTATTTTCCCTCAATTTGTGGTGCCCTGTGTAAAACAATGATTATATTTAATTTTAACCAAACTTAAGGTTCTAACGAAGTAGGAAATCAAGCCTTATTCACAAACTCACAATAGCATACAATGTAACTCATAAAATATTTTAAATAAGACAAAAATCTGCAATTAGTGTCTTCAATTTATCATTCAAACTTTCCTTAAATCACTTAATAACAAGATAATTCTGAAATTACATTATTTTGCAGCCATATGAGATGATGAAAACTATTACAAACTGATGTAAATCTGATAAAAAATAGTAAATATCAAATACGCAAGTGGACTACAATCCAAATTCTTTTACCAAATTCTAGCACCTACAACCTTCAATGCAAACCTCTATTGCAATGAACCATGATTCACCAAATTGTTTTCTATTGCACAAAAATCCTCAAATCTGAAATAAACCTACAATAATAATGTCCCAACACTCCCAAGAAAAAAACTACACCTACAACACCAACCTTCAAATTCTAACCAAGAATGGCTACTAAAACATAGTCAAAATTGCTTGCAATCTTCAAAAACAAGCTCCCAAAACTTCTCCAGTTAAAATAAAAACCAAATTGGGAAGAAACCTCAAAAAATCCATCCCAAAAACCTTCCATAATATTAAAATTCTTTCATAAACCCACTTCCATCAAAATTGCCAAAATTTGAGTCCATTCTTAGATTTTAGGGTAGTTTCTAATGTAACTCCTACCAACTCACCTTGGGTGCCCACCTTTTTTACATGTGATTTTAGATAGTTATAAATTCATTTTCAAATTCATATTCCTTCCAAGACCCACACCCAAGAATACTTATTTCCAATTTTTAAATATTAAATAATTTCCAAAATTTGCCCCCTAATTTATCTCCACACCAATATCTTGCCACAAAATGAAAAAGGAATTTATTTAATAAATATTTTACTCTAACCTTGAAAATCACTCTATCAAATAAATCACCTACCAACCTTAGGAAAATAAATTAAAATATATTTTTTGGTTATGCAAGATTGTTGGTCAACCACAGATGCTCCTACATCAGACACCTGGGGTAGGAAAAAAATTGTGAATCTAGATTCACAAAATGGAGTTGAGTGGTAGTACCACCCTTTCAGATTATAAGAAATCCTCAAAGAACTCCATCACTGAATTAGACAAAATAATTTCTTCCTCTGCCTCTTCCAACACTTAGTTGGGACACTTGTCGTCCTCCTCCATGAAGTGTGCACTTTCTTCTTCCTTGCTCTTGTGGACTCATTCCCACCATGAACCATCCTCCTTTGCCATGTCTCTTCTTCCCTCCTTTCCTTCTTCATGGGATCCAACCCACCAAAAATTGACCACCTCCACCAAGTTCCTCCTACAACTTCCTCTATAGCCTCTATGTGTAAGTATACATTTGTATACCACTCTGCATATTCACAATCCTTTTCCTTATTTAACCCTTTTCTCATATCATAATAAAAATCCTTTAGAAATTCAACATTACAAAACTCATAAAAATTAGATTTTACCTCAAAGAATTATTTTTGTCACAACCTCTTCTTCCTCACTATTGAATGCTACTATCGGTGTTGTTGCACTTAACAACTTCTCTATCTCTATGATCTCTTCCTCAATAAACTCTTGGTCTTCATCAGGTTCCTCATCGAACACTAGATCCTCATACATCACTACATACTTTATTTTAACTACAACATCCTCAAATGCTGCAACTTTACTCACAACAATCTCCTTAATGCTCACTTTTGGAACTCCTCCATCTTCAACCAATGCCGCAACAAATTTCTCTTCTTCACTTTTTCATTTTCTTCCATGCTCTCACCCAAGCATACCTGTGCAACA
Source organism: Sequoia sempervirens (assembly GCA_007258455.2). Taxonomy (NCBI): domain Eukaryota; kingdom Viridiplantae; phylum Streptophyta; class Pinopsida; order Cupressales; family Cupressaceae; genus Sequoia; species Sequoia sempervirens. The sequence continues at coordinate 224,800,267 of VDFB02075321.1, read as the reverse complement.
TCAATTTCCTCACCAACCCACTTGTCAAATTTAGGACCATATATGTTCATAACTTTTGATTTCAAACCTTCTTCATCCACTTCACATGATGCACTCCATTCACATGCTATCATTGAAACCTTCCTTACATTCAACCCCTACCAAAGGGTTGCAAAACTCTTTCTTTTTAATCTTCTCTTCATTGTCCTCTTTCAAGAGAACGTTCTTCTTCCCATACCTCTCTTTCCATATTCCCACTTCCTCCTTAACCATCTTTTCCAATACATCTACTTTAGCCTTGAGCTTTTCAAATTCTTCATGATACTTCCTATTTTCCACTTCTTCCCAATATTGAACTCCAGGAACAAATTTCTTATGGCCCTCCTCATGACCCATCCCATCCTCTTAGGTATAGACTGCCTCATGTCTGACAATCTGTCTACACACACCACCATAGGTCCTGGTGCAAACTACCTCACATTGGCACTTATTCCTACACACTTAGAAACTCTTGATCTAATACCACTGATGAAGAAGGAAATCAAGCCTCATTCAAAAACTCACAACAACATACAATTCAACTCATAAATTATTTTAAATAAGAAAAAATCTGCAATTAGTGTCTTCAATTTATCATTCAAACTTTCCCCAAATCACTTAATAAAAAAATAATTCTGAAATTACATTATTTTGCAGCCATATGGGCTGGTGAAAACTATTAAA